>JAOTON010000942.1:0-44923 GCA_034440635.1 Lepas anatifera | reverse complement strand
GATCAGGGTCTGGATTAGGGGTTCTAGCTCTCCCGAGGGGCATCTGTTTGGCTGGCTTCATGAGGTCTGCTATTTCCGTGAAGAGCTATAAGCTTATCTTGCAAGTGACCCCCTCCCCATTTTAGCACTGGGGTTGCTGGATAGCACGCAGCCCCCATTGCCCTGTATGAAACTGACTGGTCACAGCGCTTGGGAGTGAGGGCAGTTGCTTTCCAGTTCTGGCTTCCCTTTCGGGGGAAGGGGAGTGCGTAGCTCAGGTGGATAGAGCACGTGCCCTCTGAGCCGCAAGTCCCGGGTTCTGCTTGTCCCGGCAGAGTCTCTGGATAAATTGATATTATCCCCCGCAAATCCATGCACCAACAGGGTGTAGAGTAGGATGCGTCATGCTATAAACCAGGCAGCCGGTGCTTGCGTTATGGCCCAACTCTCCCATTTTCATTTATCGCTTGAAGTTCAAAGAGAGACTGAGTATTTCATGATGATGGTGTGAGGGTGGGAGCTAGCCTTTTCAATCGCCCCCGTCTCTGGACCATAGTGATCTCTTACTGTCTCCTTCTCTGGAGGGCTGACTGTCCTCCTGTGGCAGATTGGAGAGTCATACCATTCTTACATTCTCGGCAGGAGTAGCTCCACGTTCCTCCTCCCTCCTCCTCCACGTCTCTTGTAGCCCATTCTTATGTCAAAGAGACCGGACCCGCTTTGCTTAAACAACTCCAGTCACTGAATGTAGAACACCCAACAATCACACACTAAACCCACACGGGAGGGTACTCCACACAGAGGCACGTCTCCCGGTGTGGCTGCATGTCCTAGCTCGGCGGCACCGCCGCTGCCGCTGCTGGCGGTGTGGCGGCCGTCCCTGCTGCACGTCTGGGCGGCGCCACCTACCCAGCCGGCACCTTGGGGCGTTCTCAAGCGCGCATCAACTTCACATCAGCAGCACATCATTCGTGCATCCACCGCAGCCTGCAGACGCCAATGAGCACAGTTCTGCCGTTTAAACGGGTGCCGACGCCGCCGGCCGGGCGGCGCGCTTTGAGCCGAATTAAAAGGCCATCGTCTGGCGCGGCGCGGTACCAATTTGGCGCTGCGGGACCGTCGGAGTCGCGGGAACCGCCCGTCCTCCCTAGCGGGTTGTCCCGTCAAATGGCGAGGTGAGAGGCGTGGCTGGCAGAACGGTCAAGTGGGAGGCGGACTGCAGGCAGCAGAGCTTTGGCTTGTACATTTCATATGCTTATTTATCAAAGCTGGTTAGTGCTGAAATAAACAGCTAAATAACCAAGAGCTCAGAGCAATCCGTCGTTATAACTTTTTTACAGTATCGCTGATTTATGTCGATGCGCGTCTTTTTTATAGGCATGCACTCTAAACCCACTTGGCCCCGGTCATCCTCGCCGCAGGAACTATTTTCGCGGGTGCCAGCAGCCCCGCGGAGGAATTGCGGCACAGCCGAGACATTCGGCGCCGGAAAGCACGCTGTTGTGGGTCTTGCGACAATTTTTCTTGGGGTGTTGTGACAGCTTGTGTTCATATGAAGCGTCTGCCGGCTGTTTATTTCCGAGTTTTGTTTTTCGAGAGGGTCTGGATTCGATTCAATCCCCCCGCAACTCTGGCGGCTGTTTTCTGAAATGAAATCGCCTCCGATGCTGACGAAGCCGACGGGTGTGCTCGTCCGATGAAATATTTTCGGTTTAAAGGGAGATACGCGAAAAAATTATCATTGTGGTTTCTTGCTATTTGAAAAATCCTGATTACGAAACTATCAATTATTTTTGTATCTTCGGCAAAATTTTGGGAGGCCACTAACTTATTATCGAAATAGGTTAACAGTTCCGATAAAATGCTGAAACCTTCACCTACCACTTACTTTTCCGAAAACTATGTAAAGTTGAAAAGCAACGTTTTTGTAATACAAATGTCTGTTCTCCTGTATTTGTATTTGAATTAATTTTAAAAAGCTTTTTAAAAACTACAAGATGAATTAGTTTGCCCTAGAAAACGGAAAAAAACATAATTACTCAAGTCTTCAGCGGTTTCGTACCTCGGGTCTTGAGTCATTTTCTGCTTCAGCCCCAGGATGACAAAACTTTTGCGTCAGATGGGTCACATGACACCGGCATGAGAATTCTTAGGCTTCTGATTGGTTAATTGTGATTTCTTTTAAGCCCTATATTTCTCTTTCAAAAGAGTTTTGGAATGTTGTTTTTCTAAAGTAATTTTTTCTGTAGTAGTCCAAAGTTCTACATCACTGTTTAGGATAAATATGACCTAATTCTTAGAGAAATTGATAGCCTTAGCCGTGTGTACGTCATATACACCGATATGAGGTGTACCGGTAAAGTCGTCTAGAAATGTTGACTTTGAGAACAATTTTAAGGCATTTGCAGGCCGAATTCGCAAAAATGAGAATAGGACTTCTGAAACAATTTTTTGTGACCTCTTGATCTAGCCAATAATTTTTTCGCGTATCTCCCTTTAAGTCTCACTGAAAGTGAGGGCCGTCCACCAATTACGAAACGCTTGTTTGTATGATTGTCCCATGTAACGTTTTCTGGCACACATGTGTACCGTTTGATAACGCTATGGCTGACCCCACCCCCTTCCTTCGCGTTACGTAGTTCATGGGCAACTCCTTAGCATTTTTACCACACCCATCTGCTTATATTAATCATCAGTTGAATTATGTCATCCCGTTCTATTGCTTCGTGGAAGCCACACTGGAACAAAAACCAGCTCAAGCCAACAATTGCACGCTAAGTTTCTGCTCATTGTCATATACAAAGGAATAAAAGGCCAAGGGCCATGGTCACCAATATTGAGGTTCTTGATTTTCCAACTCAATGCCGTCGCATGAAAATATTTTACCGAAATATAACCTTTGTTCCCTTAATATTCTGGGCCTTTGTGCGCCGATGCACAGTGAAGCTACATAATGCAGGCAATGTGGAAGGCCGTCCTCAATTCGCCGCATTAGGTAACAATAGAGGACCTTTGTGAAAACTTGGTTTTGAGACTTGCTGCTGCCGCCCACAGTTGCAGGAACAAAGCTGACCGTGCCACTCTGGATCAAGCTACCCCCTAGGCTAAATGGTGCCGTTCCAGCTTTATCGATGAACGAAACATCATTTCAGTTAAGATTGTTGTGTAACAACTCCTTTCTGGGAAACGAATTATCTTAACGAACAGCGGAGTTGTTTCACGTTTCTTGTTTTCCGCATGCTGGATAGTTTTTGCGATGCAGATGTCATTTAGTAGAGTTGAATGTAGAGGAACAGCGCCTGCAACGGACATTTCTCATCTGCAAGCGCGAGCTTACCTTTCGCCGTAAAAATGTTATCAAACAGTCACCATACGTTGAGTGAAATGCCAACCATATTCTTATAGTGGAAGATGCCTTTTTACCTCTTTCGATACAACGTTTGATCTTGTTCTGTCACAGGCAGCTGGCATTTCCGCTTGTCTCGTGGCTTTGTTTTTTGTGGAGAACTGTCGAGCTACCCACGTCGAACTCGATCAAAGCCGCATGGTTCCAAACTGGCGAACCATCGCCATATATCCGTCATAAGTCGACGCGGTGGGCGATTCCGGGAATTCTACAGTGATTGGTAGATCCATCCCGGTGGCATTAAATCGACCGGAGCACGTCTCTTTCCGCCGCGGCTGACGGTGATTCGACACTAGAGCGCGCCGCCATTTAGCGGGGCTGGAAACTGCCGCCCGATTGAGTTACTGTCCCAGGGCGCCGGCTCGGGGTAAGTGGGCGGGGGAGGGGGGGGTCTCTGGTGCTTCTGACTGCCTCCTAGCGCCAGTATAGGACTGTGAAACCAGGCAAACACGATAAGAGTGGAAGGACGGAGTAGTTCAGTTAGAGGAATGGGTAGACTGAGCTCGAGGTATGTGATGTTACACATGGATGAAACGGATTGCTGCACATTTTGGTGCATACAAAAATCCGGGGTTTACTATGGGATGGAATCTGAGAATGTCATGGGAGTGACCTTGGACCCCAAAAAAAGACGATAAAAGAGATGGCAGTAAAAGCGCTAAAAGACGTAAAATCCCTACAAAAAACTGTTGCTGCTTTCGAGCATGGAGCAAAATTGCGGCCAGGTCTCCCTCATGGCTAGAGTGTCCATCTTTTCTCGCACTGTGAAGCTAAAACAGTTTAGGGACTTTGTTACAGGATCAGATTCAACTCAATCTGTCCTGACCCGATATTCTCGGAAGGAGAGTTTAAGGTGCCTCAGGGGGTGCACTTGCACTCGCTTTATACCACCGTTGGCGAGATACGTGCTGTTTTATTGCAAGGCCTTCGTTCCGCCTGAGCGAGGCTGTCACGGTGCATCGAAGTGGATTTTTGTTGCTGGATTGGAAAAGGTATTGTACCCATGCGGGTATCGAATCGTGGCAAGAGCGGCAGTGTGATCTGGCTTCAACAATAAAATTGCAAGTATGTGGGCTTTCTGGTGCCTTCAGTAAGAGGTCATCTTTTTGTCTGGCTCATCAAAAGCAAAGGACTGAGAAAAATGGCAGAATTACCAGCGCTGCAGGAAGAGCGAGCACTCTGAACTATCTCAGTTCACGTCCCGATGCGATTTAACCACCCCGCTCTCCTCAATCGGCCGGCATGGTAAAAAACAGAGCGGCCAAGTTGTGAAATACGAAGACGAGCTCGGAAATGCTGTTTTTACCCCGCTTTTTTCAGGCCGCGCGTGACATGGCTAACAAACGGATCATCCTGTAAACTTCTTTGAAGATGCCGATTCACCAAGAATGTTAGATGAATTCGTGGGGGTTCTGCATACTAAGAGTGTTATTCCTCAAACCATCGTTTACTTCGTATCCTCCTTGGCCGGAGGTTCTAACGTTATATTTTGCGCTATGAAAGTTACTGTGGGGTTGAACTGTCACTGATGCAAACATTGGTCTCTTGTGGAAAGGATTAGTAGATTACGGTGAACAATTTAGCAGTTCAATGACGCCCATGGTACTGCAGGGGACCACAGCTACTACACTCCCCAGGAAGGGTAGTCGGTTTAACGCCCCCTCCTCCCCAAACCCCTGCTTCCCAGCCAGCCTTCGTAAAATTTTGCTTTTAAATAATCTGAGAAATTTGATATACAAACTCGAAGCATCGAAGTCCAGGTGGGGATAAATTTTATTTTATTCTATCTTTATTTTTCATCGGCTTTATATCTTGACTCGGCTTTTTGTCTTCAACAATCAGGCAGAGCAATTGATGAAAGCTCAGGTATTACTCTGTCCAAGGCAATAGTTCTTGGCATGGGTTGTAGTTTAGCTGTTAGCAAGCGGTGCCAACCGATTTGAGTGCTGATTTTCAACATCTTTGAGCCCACTTCTCATTGTTCACAAAATAATAATATTAAAAACAAACGGAGTTTATCTATTCGAAATTTGGTACCCTCCTGATGGCTCATTAAGGCTAGCATTGCAACAAGTTTTGGCTGCATCAAGTATGCTGTTTGAACTGGTATTATACATCAGAATCTCTTGTACATGCCGATTCCACGTATAGCTAGATGGGCAATTAAACGAGCCACATCCGTCATGTCGTCACTATGGCTCAGACTAGCACGTTTTGCATAAGCCATTACGGCGGTGTCATTGATCAGACCTGGCTCCGGGTGGAAAGGTTATGATGCCAGGTAATGGAAGGGTCTGACCTGTGTCCACAACGCAGTCGAGTCCAGCATGCACAAGAGAGAGAGAGAGAGAGAGAGAGAGAGAGAGAGAGAGAGAGAGAGAGAGAGAGAGAGAGAGAGAGAGAGAGAGAGAGAGAGAGAGAGAGAGAGAGAGAGAGAGAGAGAGAGCGAGAGCGAGAGCGAGGCGAGGCGAGAGCGAGAGCGAGAGCGAGGCGAGAGCGAGAGCGAGGCGAGAGCGAGAGCGAGGCGAGAGCGAGGCGAGAGCGAGAGCGAGCGAGAGCGAGAGCGAGAGCGAGAGCGAGAGCGAGAGCGAGAGCGAGAGCGAGAGCGAGAGCGAGAGCGAGAGCGAGAGCGAGAGCGAGAGAGACTACGATTTTTCAGTTTCATATTTGCTAGACATTTTCCTGCAACGATCTAGTGTAATACTAACCACTGCAACAGCAGGTTGTCAGGGGTTCGAATCTCCTCACCAGCAGTAAGCCCACACAAACTTACGGCGGACACAGCCCGAGATGCGAGAATTACCTATGCCGTTGATATTTACCTTCAGCTTGTGTCGTTCGCGGCCCCGCCGCGTTTCCCCGTACCCACCATCGATATATGCCCGCGCCTTTTTTGCAGCAGCGTCGGTCTTTGTCGCATGGCGGCGAATCGGCTACAGCATCGGTCTCTGTCGCTCCGATGAAAGGCGCCGTTGATCCGGCAATCACGGGAGGTTCGGCGGCGGCTCGCTGAGCATTTTCTCCTCTCGGACGATCCAGCAGCAGCAAAGGCAGCTGGTTGGTTACTGGAGGGGCGAAGAAGGGTTATAGATGAAGGGGAGAAGTGATAAGGAATATATCGAACAGGTATTTCCATAATATTATGACGAACACCATGCTCCTAACCTCCAGAAAAGACAAAATCATACCATCATCATTTTGATTATTTGGATCGCTTGTGGCAGCATTATTGATAGCAAGATGCAGTAAAGATTGATCTTGTTTGGTGTTTTAGTGCACGTCAGCTTCTTTGGCTATATGTGAAAAAGATTGATCCTTAGCATACCAGTTTTTTATATTTATTTGTGGTACATAAAGACCAAAAATTGACACAGTATTTCGCTGGCAAAAACTTCAACAGGTCTGGTAGGACATTTTTGAATTCCATTACACGTTAAACAAACACACACACACAGCGCTCGAGTGAAGCACCTGAGTGAGTCGGAACTGGCGTTGTGAGTTTTTTTAGACGTGTAATGCAATTCAAAAATGTCCTACCAGACCTGTTGAAGCTTTTGCCAGCAATTTTGTTGCTCAATTTCTTCCCTTTTGTATTACAGATAAATATAAAAACTGGCACGCTTAGGATTAATATTAACTACATCTTCATATCATCATCATCATTAACGCACCTACATAGCTCCTGAGGACGTCCCAATAGATGGTAACTCACGGTGCAACTAAATCCTGCGAATACTTATCTTCAATATTTGTTAAATAGGTAACTGATTTCACGATATTGACCGTTTGTGCCCCCCTCCTGACCCCTCGTAACCACTTGATATGGTGCTGCCTCAGACTGGCCTAAGCGTGAACAGTAAACGGGCATGTGCGGTGGTGGATTTCCGCAGGGTTGGAATAAAGCATGACCGTATTTGATTCGTTTAGACCCGCCACCGTAGGGTAAGAATATATGCAGTTGCGGCCGACTATGGATAGTCCATTAAATTATTTTACCTGCATTCGGTGGATAGCCCAAACGGATATCCGTCGCCTTTCAGGCTGCTACGGCTTACGGAAACGTTGTGCCGTAAACCTATGTAGTTGGAGGGTCTATATCCGGTGGTTGAGATCGACGACGTCGTCAAACTTTGTGACAGTTTGATGCACTGATGGCCGGCTATCGCGTCGTCTCAGCCGACGTCCATTCATTCCAGCCGGGAATGGACCAGGCACGTGCTGGCGTCTATAACCACTAACGCCGGCGACATATTTGGGAGAACTGGGGCAAACTACACGAAAACGCTCATATCATATTGTATTAAGACCTTTACAAGATGCCCATCAAAAGTGTGTGATGAATGATAATTGTTACCGAGTTTAAACCTAGATTTCCGATGCAAAATGGGTGTCCTGATAGAAACCTGATGCGTTATATCCAGCCGTCTGATATCGGCTCAGATATGTGTTTGTTGGGCGATTCTCATTGTGGGGCGATTTTTAGCCTTTGTTCCTTCTGTCCGAATGACAAATCTCCTGCAAACTAATATTGGGAGTGTGGCTGAACGCTGGACGGCTAAAATAGACTGTCATGCTGTCTTAAAATGGAACGCCATTGGATTTAGGAGGGCAGCAGAGACCAGGAAAGTCGCCAATTGTCTCCAGTGTCGGTCAAAATTTACCCAATGTGCCTACAAAATACAAATTACTTAAAAGGGAGTTTGTGGGAAGCTGACTAGGTAGAAACTTGCTAACAAACACGAGAAAAAAGCACGAGGTGCATTATTTATATGTTTTCCATTACCATTTTCTCTTACCCATCAAAACCAGCGAAGCGATGCCCAATGGTAAGTTTGATTCGTTCACTCTGGTGAATCAGTATCGAACACGGCTGGTAAGTTGATACATTTTCTGACCTCTGGACCGGGTCGAACTCCCAGCAAACTAGCTTTCTCCCGGCCGGAAACAGTGCTATTTTGAGAACTGACGTTCGAGCTTAGTCTGGCCAGCCGGCAGGTCTTCTTCAATAGCATATCAAACAATGCTTGCAATGCAAAACAATGCTTATTTTTATAAGACTTATTCTTAAAAGTTATGACATCTGATATCCCCCCAAGCCAAGGGACGTGAACATTTACCTCCACCACCCTCAAGTGTAAAGTCTAACCTCTGAAGTCGTTTTACTGACCTCCCCAATTCGACCCAGCACTGTGTAGCCATAGCATATGGGGCGCCCTAAAGCCAGAATTTGACCTAGCTGGAGCAGTACCCAGTGTTTTTAGTCTTAATTCCAAATTTTATCTGTCTGACATCAGTCCGAAAAGTTTGGAATTATTTTTCTGTTACTTCTGTTTCTCATTGGGAAAGAAACAAAAACGTTTTTGGTAAAAACCTCTACAAAAATTGTACCAAAGGATTAATCTGTATTCTGTCGCGACGTGAGAAAGATGGATTCACTTTATCACTCCCTCAGTCTTTGGGTGAATGAACCGCCAGATCGCCCTTTTCAATAATCACCCAATGATCTTATGAGCGAACATATCACCAGAGACTGAAACAGCCCAGTAAATATCAGTTACGTCTGAAATGACAAAACGCATACCATTTTGTACCACGCTTGAAATTGTGATCAGCTAACTAGGTCTTGAGAAGCTTTCGACAAACAGACCGAGCCACCATCTGAAACTGAGCCTATTTGGCCAGCTGTGGACATACAACTAGGAAAATATGCCAGATTTGGGCCAATTTCACGACTCAGGCCACTTACCGTGTATGGGAAAGCTTTATATTGCAACTGCAGGTCATGTCAGCCAACGAAGTGACCAGCTCCCTATCGAAATGAAATAACGTACCTCATGAACTCATCTGTTGTCGCTGCAGCACGCGTGCGGCTCTGCCGGCGGCTAAATTATGCCTGCGTCGCTGTAATCTGCTGCGACGGAAATGAATTCATCAGCGTTCTAATGGGGCGGCGACGTGAATTTAAAGCGGCGGCGTTTGCGGCGCCAGCTAATTGTTTTGGTAGCATGCCCCGACGGACGACATTCAGTTCTGGTCACTGTCGATTTCCTGATATTGATTTAACCTATTACAGTCCGGCATTGCTGTCACGTCACACTGCAGAAGCTGCGCTGTCATCCCCGTCAAGATTAATCGCAGCTTTGTTAAGTTCTCTGCGCTACCGGACATATGAATGGTCAATGACCTAATCTGTCGGTCTCCGATTCTGTCAGATTGGCGTTGGGTCATCATATCTATGGTTTGCTCGCGGTTCTGCTCTTGCATTGTTGGCGCTATCGCGGTATCTGTGTCCTGTGTTCCACCGGCAGCAGACGCCGACCTGATTGATTGCCGCAGCCGTCTGAGCTTGGTTCGAGGCTGCATTTATTCCTACCGCCAGCTAGACATCCACTCGCTGCCTCTTGAAACGCCCTCGAGTGCTGTTATTGTTCGTATTATGCTCCCATCGCCAGTCTCGGGCGGAAATATATTTTGCATTGAATGAACTTTCGCCGAATATTTCTGACTCGATGCTCTTGTAAACAACTCCATTGTGGAATATTGTGTCTTGTTCGTGTTCGTCCATAACTTCATCAGTTTCAATGTGCATTTATGAGCAGGTGATGCTGAATTCGATTACACCATGCCTGTCTTGTCCGATGCAAAATACATTACCTCGTCATAAAACTAAAAGCTCCGTCCTCCTCCCCTTGATGCTAACCAGCTGCTGGATCCTCTAAAAACCTCACAGGGCAGACCGATGTCGATTAATGTGATATTTTTAGCCAGGCCAACGCATAATTGTTGTTCACTTCCAAGGACCAGGCCATACGCGGGTCCAGGGGAAGGGGGGCGGCAAAGGGGAAAGTGCTCCCCGATCGACCCTCGGCGCCCCTGAAATGGTCACGGCGCCCCCTGAAAGGCTGCTTCCTATCCCCACTCCCCCGCAGGATGCGAAAATCGGCGCCCACCGATAGGATTTTGCGCCCACATGATAGGCTTTGCCGGTCAAAAGTGGCGGCCCATGGTCCAGATGGAACCCCCGGAAAGGTGCCCCCCATTGTCAATCCTGGATCCGCCTATGGACCAGGCTCCTACAAGGTTACAAGGACCAGACTCCTGCAAGGTTACAAGGACCAGACTCCTGCAAGGTTACAAGGACCAGGCTCCTGCATGGTTACAAGGACCAGGCCCCAGCAGGGAAACAATGTAGTGAATAGGAAACCCCATGTGATGAGATACTCGTGAATCCAGAGGGGAAACATCTGCCCTCCAAACCCAGTTTTGCCTGATTTTCAACGAAAAATTACATGATTTTTGACACGATGAAGCACAGCCTAGAGTGTAGTTTTTAGACGCGCCAATATAATTCAGCACTAAAAACATTAAACATGTTTTCACCCCCGAAATCTGATTGCTAAAAACGCTAATCGTTCCTAGTTAAGATACTGTAGAGGTGACGCAAGCTCAAGAAAGGTCAGCGAAGGTCATTAGAGAATCGAGGCTGTTAAAGGTGGTACTGAAAGGTCAAAGACACAAACTCCGGGCCAATTCATGACGGGTGTCAAAGAAGAACGGTGAGAGCTTCTAGCATTGGCGTGAACACGTGTCATGGTGTCCAAACGACCTCAACAATCATGGTCCGACATCCCATTAAAGGCAGCCAGACGTTAACCCCCCCCACCCCCCATACAAAAACACCAGTTCCCTTACGTTTACACCGTAATATAAAATCTGAAAAGTCTCGGCACGACCTGCTAGAAAGGGAAACTAGCTTAAAATTGTCCGACAGAGGAAACAAGAGTGTCCTTTTCGGCTGCTTAAATGTGCCCCATCGAGCCCTGATGGTGCCTTTTTCCTACCCTTGACACCAATAAAATGTTAGAAAAAAACGACCCGCATTCAGTGATGATCGTATTGGAGGTGATTGCATCGATGATTGCGCTGGTAATGCCGTAGCAATCAAGGGAAGTTGTGTGGTTCTATTCTTGGAAGGTTCTGCGTAAGTGGCTGCTGCTACCAAAAAATGACCATCTGTTTTGCGTTTTTGTCCTAGTAGGAAATGAGATGACTTTCAAAGCGTGATACTCAGCTAGATACGCGACCCATTGCTGAGGCGATGTGTTGCTGTCTTACTGTCCTGTGCTGAGGCGATGTGTTTCTGTGGGCGGATGCTTTGATTAGGTGTTGGTGACGTCACAGTTTCGAGAAATCTCGGGCCGATGCTGTTGCACATACTGTGCAGGCCTGCTCGATGCCAGTCTTTGACCAATCGACCACTTTTCTCTACCTCCTGAAAATACCGTTTTCACCCCTTGCAGATTACGCAGGTGAAAAAAAAAACGAAAAACTATTAGTCATTTTCACAGCCAAAGGCCAAACGGCACGGCTCATAAACTGCCCCGCGCGATGTGCGTTGTGTGCCTGTACGGTACAGGTGGCCAGGCGGCCTCTGTGACGTGTGAGCCGCCGACGTGTGTCGCCCCCGCGTGGGCCCGCCTGGGGGCAGCTAATGGACCCCCGACCGGACACGCCGATGGCATCCAGTGAGTAGTGGCACACGAGACAGGCAGGCAGAGAGCTCCCACCAAAGAGCAGGCAAAAACGTCCGGAAGGCTGGCAGGAAAAGATCATTATGCTGGGTCATCATGGGTGGGCGGCGGTGTTTCATAAGTCTGCCCGGCTGATGCAACCAAGCCCCAGTATCAGTTGGCATTCTTATTTCATATCCTGTCTAGACACCAGATGAGAACACACATCAACGTTGGCTAGTTATAAAACCGAGGCAGAATAAGGTCAGTAAAATACTTGGTTTCTAAATTCTACCCACTAAATGTTTTTCGCAAGCCCTAGGCAAAAATTTCGATATTTTGACCCACTTTGTTATGAATCGAGGCCATTGCAAATGGGAAAAAACATCGATTGGTGTAATGGTCGTGCAAGCATGCTGAGGATTACCAGTTGTGAGCGAAATCCAATTACTTATTCATTGAATATCCGGCCCTGAATAACATTATTGTCACAACAGTTGCAAACTCGATAACGGGAAATTTGGAATAACCAGGCCTCGACGCAACTGTATCATGCCCATAATAATTGCATGTATGGATGTAAATTATTGGGTATTACGCAATGGGGCAAAAGCGTCGCTACCGGCAAAAAAGTGAAGGGTCAGTCATTCTTAAGCCCGCGACAATGCTGTCCTATAGGTGCTGATCAGAAATGACGCCGCACGGTGGACCTAATTCAGTCCTCACACGTGGAAGCGGCTGCAACTGTTGGTTGTGGCGCATGGTTGATATATTTTAGTAGCTGGTGGCTGCATGGGGTGCAGTCTTAAATATTCATCGATTTATCCTCCGCCGGACCTTGATACAATTCTGTCCGCAGTTACATCAGGCAGTGAGGCATGGCACTATACTGAACTGACGCCACATCTGACTGGATTCCACTCTGTTACAGAGCATGCCGCCGCAACCGGCTGAAGCGCATCTCCATCTCTCCGCCACACACTAAGCATGCGGGTCTTCCTGTGTCTTCTGCTGCCTTCTCTGGTGGCGCTGGTCCTGGGCAAAGACTTGAACCCGGTGGTCGAGCAGCTGGACTTGTCGCGGGAGACCAGTGGATTGGTCCACCTCCGTCGGCACAGTGAGACGGGACAGCTCTACGTCGGCGCGGTCAACAGGATATACCAGCTGTCGACGGACCTGGGGAGGGAGGCTGAGGTCGTCACCGGGCCCGTGCAGGACAGTCCTCTGTGTCCGGCCGCAGGATGCGAGAGAGGCACCGATACAGAACCCACGGATAACGTCAATAAAGTTTTGGTGTTGGACCAGGAGTCGAGGACGTTACTGGCGTGTGGCTCAGTGCTGCAGGGCGCCTGCGTCAAGTACGAGCTGACCAACATCTCTCGACAAGGGCACGCCATTCCGAGGGCCATCGCGGCCAATGACGCCAACTCCTCCACGGTAGCCTTCATCGGGCCGGAGCACTACCACCCGTGGGGTGTCACTAACGTGCTGTACGTGGCCACCACCTTCACCCTGGTGGGGGACTACCGCAACAACGTGCCGGCCATCTCCACGCGCAGTCTCCAGGATCTGGACTTCGCGGAGCGCTCCGTCAACAAACACTCCATGATGACCATCGACGTGAAGTATCGGGACCACTTGCTAGTAGACTACGTGTATGGCTTCCCAGAAGGCGACTACGCCTACTTCCTGACAGTGCAGCGTCGCTCGCACCTGCCCGGTCAGCAGGAGCAGGGCTACGTCTCCAGGATCGTGCGCACGTGCGTCACCGACGCCAACTACGACAGCTACGTGGAGATGACGCTCAGCTGCGGCGGTGACACTCTGTTACAGGCGGCCCGGCTGGCGGAGGCCGGTCAGGACCTGGCCTGGGACGCCCACCTGGGGTCCCAGCGCAAGGTCCTCGTGGCCGCATTCTCCCCCAGTCAGGGATTTACCAATCAGCCCGAGCAAAGCTCCAGGGTATGTGCTTACTCCATGAAGGACATCGAGCGCAAGTTCAACGAGAACATTCACATGTGCTTCAACGGTAGCATGAAGTACAGAAACATGGAGTACATATCCGGACCCATTCTCAACGGAAAGTGTCCCAAAGCAGGGGTGAGTACATACATGCTCTACTCTCTCTCTCTCTCCCTCTCTTTCTCTTTCTTTCTTTCTTTCTCTCTTTCTATTCCCTCTCTCTCTCTCTCTCGCGCGCCACGCTCTTTATCTACATGTTAATTCACCCAACTCACACCGCTGTCAATATCTGTTATGGGGCAGTTAGTTTGTTTCTCCCACGAAATCTAGCTCGTAATAAGAACAGGCACGCCATGTGAGCGCAGTTTTTGCAGGGGTCAGCCGCGGCCCATTAGCGCTGGCTTACTTCATTATCCGTCATTACACGTCGTTGTGATGGGGTTAGGGCACAGTGAGTCAGTTAGCATACACTTTCTTCTGCCCATTTGTGCAGCCCGCATCCGGTTTCGGCATTTGGCCGGCTATGAACGAACACGGGTTATTTACAGAAATATGCTTAACTGAGAAGCTAGGAGAGTCTCCGGTGGCTTTAGTTGCAAGCGCTTATCTTTTGAGCCAAAAAGTGCATGTTGTTTTCCTTTGATCCTTTCAAATGGCTTTGCTTTCCCATGTGAGGTTCAAACACATTGGATTAAATTTCCCCACTTAGGTGCCAGTAAGAAGCTAGGTAAATATTATATTCTTTGCATTCCCAGCTTAAAGTCGCACTTTGCGTGATTTCTTGTTAGTGAGCATGAGCTTGACTTATTGCAACATTGTACCGAAATTCCGTCGCTGTTTCTTTTCGTCTAAAGTTCCCAGACTTGGCAAGAGTCGACTTGCCTTGCCTAAGGCAAAACCAGAACCGTTTTCAATGCCTGACATCTCCGTTACTATTCTTGCAAAACACACGCGCGCGAGTTGAGTTTTGTTGCGAGTGAGGTGCTTTTGCGGTGGGCGCCCCTGCCACCAGGGGCGTAACGGACAGAGGGGACCACCACCACATGCTGACAATGGGCCAGCATAATGGCACAGATAAACGCATCAGTACTTTGTGCAGGCCTCGTGACAAATTTGCGGAGGAGGACTGCGTGGACGCATCTGCCATCCACCAGACCACTACCATGCTGCGGCCGCTCCTCTTCTGGTCTGAAGGGGGACTGGCTTAGTGGTGGATCCCCACAACTAAAATCTGATGGGGATGTTACACCGTCGGGTCTAATATTGGCGCTGCGAGCATTTTAATCGTTGTTACACATTATCCCTCCCAGCCTCCTCCCCCAGCATTGAAGGGAATATGACACTTTTATGGGATATTAACTGAGCTGCCATTCACTTGCAACCTACCGAAAACCATTCCTTTCATTTTTTGTGAGCTCACTTCTTACGGAGCAACAAATCTGAACAAGGGGTTTTGCGATATGTTTAATCTCCTGGGTATCTCCGTCAAACAAATATCAATACAAAGTTGCGACATTTCCTTCAATCGCACCACTCGCCCCCCACACAGAGAAGCGGCTCCTCCGAATCCGCAGCTGATGTATACCTACTGTGCGTCCTGGCTCGGTAGACTGAGGGACGCTGCGTGTGATCCACAGCCATTCGATCACCCCTGGCAGGGCTCCTGCCGCGCGATTTGAATGATACGCCGACTGTAGCTCGCTTAGCGTGCCCGTATGCAAATTGTATTTACGCACCATGGCTTGGCGGAGCTGCGATGGGGGATCATTAGCGGAACTATGCGGCAATCAGGCTGGAATGGCCGGTTAGCATGGAGCCACCGGAGTCTGGTGTGTGACGTATGGGTGCTGCTAACGGACCTCAGCCTATCGTAAACTATTGTGAATGAAGTCCGTGCATGTGTTACAGGGAAAGTGCGAAATCCGGGATTTCGCGAACTTCCTAGGGATTTCGCGAAATCACTGACCAGCCAGGGAGTTCGCGAAATCCCTAGGGAGTTCGCGAAATCACTGGCCGACCAGGGATTTCGCGAAATCCCTAGGGAGTTCGCGAAATCCCTGAAACTTCAGTGATTTCGCGAACTACCTGAATGATTTTCAGGGATTTCGCGAAATCCCTAACATGCCAATATGTCATATAGTTTAAATCCGAAGAATGATCCTTCAGTGATCTGGTTTTACACTCCCCATCCATGTTTTCTCTTTCTATGTTGTATTTTGCTTGATTTTATGTATGTCGGCCTGATATTTATTTTTTGAAAATTAATTTTACACCCTCAGCTCTACCTCACACCGGGTCCTTGTGCCCGCTGACGAACTATTCGAGTCACTAGCCTTCCTCGAGGTGCATGGTTTATGCAATATGAACCGTAGGTGTGGAGGGGGAGGGGCTCAAAACAAACTAGAGATGCCACTACTTTTTCATTGTCATCTGTAATGAATATCTTAATTTCTTAACAAAGCAAACTCCTGATGGGAGGTATTGTGCCGTAAGAAACGGACAAAGAACTGATATACTTTCACAAAGGTCTATTTTAGCTATGTCTATGTTGGAATGTACTACGGACGTCCACAAATTTTCCAATAACAATACTTTGATACAGGAGGAAGTGTCGGCCTCGAAAAAGCTCTCGGTGTAAGAAGCGGCACGCCAGTCATCGTTTGACCATTGCCAAGGCTTTCAGAAATTTTATTGTCGATTCCGGCGGGCTAGCAAGTGCACTTCAAGCTTAGGTGCTCCAGCCACGGCCATGACAATAGGCAATGAGATTGCACATTGCAAATATGCGTAACAATTGTTTTATTCCGTATCCTGCTTATGCCGACAACTATAGTTGTCGGCTTATGTTCAGCTATAGCTGAAACTGTATAACACTTCTGATATACTGATAAACTGAAAACAGAGATATGGTCTAAGTTAATTTGCAGAATAATTATTTCGTTGTTGCAGCTCTGAAAATTTATCTTAGTATAGCCGAACCGTACCTGTAAAGTTTGGCCAAAGTTTTGGAATACATTAATGAACTTAATGCAAAAAATAATATAGCATTATTGTATTTTCCTTACCCAGAAAGTAATACGAAATGGGCATCAGATAAGCAGCATTTCTCTTTTGTGTAGTAATGAGGGTTGTGATATGATAATGATCTCTCTGCAGATGCTGGATAAGTGAGTTGGAAAGAAGCGCTTCAGAATTTTGTCTCTAACGGTACTTACAGTTGGTGCACCTGACCGACTTCGTACCGAGTACGTGCATGGCCGGGGCGGGGGTTGGGTAACCATACCCCTTGGGTTTTTCGCACAGTCTTGAAAACGGCTACGCGCAGCGCTGCTGTACACAGTACAGTTTTTTCTGAAGCTTTTTACAACTCCTGTCAACATTTTCGGCTCAGGTCATTTCAGGTCAGGACATCAGTGCAGGTCAAGTGACATAATCTCTAAAAAAAGAAGAAAAATAAGCAAGGAACAGCTTAATTTATCAATCTAAAATTCGTATTGAATAAAGGGCCGACTGAGTACACACAGTTTCTTAGGATTTCTGAAGTCGATCACCTAAGGTCAATTATGAGTCATGATGACACCGTTGGAAAAGTATCGGTAAAATGGTTTAAACATAATAATTTTGTTGGGAACGCAGCCAATTTGTATATTTTGGCATCATTAGGGTTGTCTTGTTTCTGCAATTCTAATGATATGCATTCTGACCCAATTCGATATTGACCTGATCCAAGGTCAGGTCAAATCTTAGCTTTGACCTAGAATAGTCACATTATTAATCATTCGACGTCGCTTGCAGAAAAGCTTCAGACAGTGAATCCTTATATATTGTATCTCTTCTACATCAGATGGTAGGACTGAAGAACTGCATTTCAGTTATATCACCATATCCATATTGTGACATTGTTTGGCTTCCAATGCCCTCAGATTTTACCCGACAAAAGAATGCAAAGAACACTTCCTTTAAAGCTTAGGTTGTGCTACTTAACGCTATTTATTTTTTCTCTAACTAGCGTAGTTTTTGGATTTTAGGCGGGGGGGCGTAGCCCTACCCCCTCGTCAGGGTGAAGGTGGCTCAGACCCCTGGCATTGCACGTCTTAAAAATTGCATCCCGCGAAACTAGTTTGAGACTCATACCAAACGTTTTTGACTGTGATTATTTTAAAGCTATCAAAAGACATAGTCATAAGAGACTTCGCAATTGCTCTCGGTGACCGGCACCTCATCGACACCACCAGCCAAAAGACACGTGATGAGTTTTCAAAAATGTGAGCGTCGGGCACATTCTTTTCCGGATGGCGTGGTTTGCTCAAAAGTAAGTGCGTTGCGCCATTGCCGAGCATTTATACC
The DNA here is from genome assembly GCA_034440635.1 of Lepas anatifera. NCBI lineage: Eukaryota > Metazoa > Arthropoda > Thecostraca > Lepadidae > Lepas > Lepas anatifera. The sequence goes on along the minus strand of JAOTON010000942.1, from coordinate 26,719 downwards.
ATTTTTCAGTAGCGCAAATATTTCTGCCATTTCTTGAACTGTGTTACACCCAGATTTATTCTAGTGATCAAGCCATGGATTTTGTACCATTTTCTTGATCGTATCCGTAGATAAAATTCCATAATAATGCAACCTACATAAGATACCGTAACGCTATTCTGTGATGTAGATTTGACATAAAATAACCGTAGCGTCACATAATTATGAAAGGTGGTGATAGCGTAGACCACCTTTTATTGAATACTTGGGTAGTTATGCTGACTCAATGCACTGCATATGTATAATATTAACCCGCGCCCCACCGGGGGTCCGGCGCCACCTTCGCCCCACCGGGGGCCATCGATGGCCCCCCTCTAACTCCGAAAATATGGGGGTTAGCGCAAATCTGCAAAGTGCAATAGAAAGCTCGCGTGAATTCAGTAAGAAATTACTTCGCATGTTTTAGTGCTCAGGTCAATGGTTTGACCTCCAGAGGTCAAATTAGGTCAAGATCGGCTATTTTCACTCAAATATGCAATGATTAAGCAAACCGGGCATAACTCTTATGTCATTGGAGCTATTGAGGCCTGGTAAAGTACATTTGATAGCAAATTGCCAGTACTTTTTCCGCTATGTGGAACGTGAAGACCTCCCACCAGTGGTTTGACCTCCAGAGGTTACCTCGTGACCTAATATGACCTGAGGTCACGAAAGGTCAAAAAGTGACCTTGCCGTATATCAAATGAAAGCCAGTGACAAGACAAACACGATGGTGTTAATTTCACCGCTCTAGCTTAATTAGGTCAAAAGTTATTGCCAAAATACTGTTTTTGACCTCTGGTGACCTTGGATGACCTTGGAAAAGTCAAAGGGCAAATATGACCCCTGGGATCCGTGAAAGGGTGTCCAAAAACGTTGTTCTAAGCAGTCTGAATATTTGCAATCATTTTTGTGGCTTTTGTATCATGAAACAACTTTTCCCTATGCTTTTCCAATGGGAGAGGTCGCCTCGTGACCTGACCTCAGGGCACGAAATCAAAAAATCCCGGATATACACCTTGTAGACCCTGGAGGGGTTATGAAGTGTAGGAGAGTTTCAAATTGATCGACTTTGAAATGTAGCTCTTACAGAGCTTTAAAGGTGAAGTGAGGTGACCTTGGTTGACCTCGTCTGGTGACCTGACCTTGGGTGACCCGGGGTAAAAAATTTCAGGGATGATGGGAAAATGATGCAGTGAGAGGTAGAGCCCTCAACCGCGGTACTGCGCCTCGTCGTTTTTCTGCTATCCCGGAAAACCGTAGGGGGGCCATCGATGGCCCCCCGGTGGGGCGAGGGTTAAATATACAGATCTATCATAGGCGGATCCAAGATTGCCGATCGGGGGGGCATCTTCCCGGGGGGGAGAGGGTGGGACGCCATCCGGACCAGGGGAGTGCCTTTTTTTGACCGGAAAAACCTATCAGGCGGGCGCAAAATTCTATCGGTGGGCGCCGATTTTTACATCCCTAGGGACGGGGGATGGAAAGCGACATTTCAGAGTCGCGCCGTGACCATTTCAGGGGGCGCCGAGGGTCGATCGGGGGGGCACCTGCCCCCCTTTGTCCCCCTAAATCCGCGTATAAAATATATCATGAATATAAAGTAACCAAGTACCAAATCACAGTGAAGGCGAAGGTGTATTCTGTGGGGGAGTGTGAGGGAACCAAATTTCAGGAGTGGACCAGGGCGTTTTGGAACCGCCAGGGGCCAGTGTCTTTCTCCCCTGTGATCCATATTTGCAATCAGCAGCAACTGAACTTTTACCTTGCAGTACAATATTGATAAGCGAAACTCGATAAATGTATAGCTACGACCTCAAGAATACAATTAAGACCTTCTTTATATTTAGCTTAAAACCTTCCTAATATTTAGCTTAAAACCTCCCTTATACGTGATTTTCACGGAAAATGTTCGGTTACTGTTTATAATAAATCATAAGAACAATAGTCCGCAATCCTAGCTAGTCGTCCTTGAGCTGACTAAATGTCAGGAATTCGCGAACTCCCTGAGTGTTTATCCGGGATTTCGCGAACTCCCCGACTTCTAAGTCCAGGGATTTCGCGAACTCCCTGGTCACCCAGGGATTTCGCGAACTCCCTAGGGATTTCGCGAACTCCTGGATGGTCAGTGATTTCGCGAAATCCCTAGGGAGTTCGCGAACTCCCGGATTTCGCACTCTCCCTGTAACACATGTACATACTTCGGAGTTCCTGCCGCCCCCTGCTCAACTATGTCGAAGGTGGTTTCCCTCACCAGTCTTACAGTTATCTAGCCTCGTGTGTAGGTTAGCTTAGGTTGTAGGTTAACCCGTCAAAAAGGTATTTAACTCAGTCAGAGACTCCTGCTCATATGTATACGGGGAGGGGACTGCTGGGGCCAATCCCCGATTTTCGTCCAAAAATGTTTGTTTTTTAAGGAGCTGTGAGCATTAGTGAGTTTCAGCGTGAGTTTCATCAAAGAGATTCATGAAAGCATATGGATCTCTTGAAAGAGATTATTGAGCTTAGTGTGGGAAGGTTTTCGACAGCGCGGAGTGACGAATCCCCCCAATCTCCCCGGCCGGTGCAGTCACTTATGATCCGAACAATATTTATACATATGCCAAGATACAGTTCCAATAAGTGTGTATCAAGGAGCAAAACAAAATATCCTTAGATCATTTTTCACCACGACCCAATGCGTGTCCTTGAAGCCACGCGATGACATCTCCGTGGGTCCCGGTTGGCTTGAAGTGGTCCGCATCCTGCTAACAAGACAAGAAATGTTCACTCTCGTGATGACAACTTTGCAGTTTGACTTATCTGAACGACTAGAGTCGGCGTTTACCGTGTCCTGCTCCTGCATAAATTGGACCTGACAAGACAACTTTGACCGTTTGCATCCCAAAGCCCGCGGCCCAGTGGCAGTTAGTCCCTCGGAACGCTGCGCCGCCGGAGGCACTGTCGGGCGTTAACGCTCCCGGCTGCCTTGTCATTCACGTGGCGGCATTCTTCCTCTCGAATTCACTTTATGCTCTTTTGCCGACTGCTGTTGCGTTCTGGTGTCTCGCTAAATGTCATGTAATTCATTTATACTCGAAAATCCATTCTTAATTCATTGTTTCCACTGCTTTTGCAGGCTTTTATGTTTCCTGAAGCCCTGGACAATGAATACTGGCATTCTCAGCATTCATTAAATCCGAAAGAAAAAAACTCAATCCTCACAAAGACCGGGAAGGGGTTTCAAAAATAGAAAAAAGGAAAGCCTTCTCCGAGCATTTTGGTTGTCATTGCTACAGGTTATTCTTTCGTATACCGAAATGAGTTATCGGGAAATATTTTCTTTTTTTAGTTACAAAATGATGCTTACTCCATGAATTGGTTAAAGGGAATATGGCACGTCTATAGGATATGGGCTGAGCCATCAGTTGCATAGAGCACGCCAAAAGCCTTAGTTTCGTCTTTCGCTTCTCAGAGTTCACCTTCTGCGCAGCAACAGTGTTTCATAAGCGTACTTCTTTTAATACGCGCAGTGAAGAGGGATCTGACGTCAGCGTGCAGTAGAGGGGGAGGGGTCTTTAAGTGCTGGATCCTGAAGTCTAAAAAACACAAGAGGATTAGGAAAACGCCCGTTTGGAGGTGCGTGGGGGCGATGGTGATCTGCATTATAAATAAGTTGCATTGACCTGGGTCAGTATCTTTAAGGTCAAACGAGGTCGTAAAAGTTAAATCTAGGCCGTGCTGGAAACCTCTTGAAAAATGCCGTGATTATCCGGGAAATAGCCAGGAATACGATACAAGTGAACTAAGGTCATAGAGGGCAGTTCCCTCACAATTTTCTCTGAAATTTCAAGGTCAGTTTCATTCAAGGTCACTGACTTATGACGTCACAATATGACATATTCCCAATTATTGTATGTATAATGAAATTGACTATAGCCGCCTTTGAGCGGAAAAGGAAGGATTTACCTTAACGATAAACTTTTGACCATGACAATGAGTAGCATTGGCTATCTCTCCAATTTTAGCCTATGTTTTCAGCAAAAGCATAACTCAAGGAATTTTCCCCTCCTGCTTAAAACATGCAGTGATCATACCAGTCTTCAAATCTGGGGACCCATCAAATTCAATAACTATCGACCAATTGCCCTTTTGAGTACTATCTCAGAAGTATTCTAAAAAATTGTTTATTATCAGATGGTTAACTTTCTGAATTGGCACAACATTTTGTACTCCCATCAATTTTGGTTCAGGAGAAAGCACAGTACCTACATGCCGATCGCTCTTCTTTACGATCTTATAACCTCTTCCCTTGCACACAAGTTTGTGCAGCAACTTACCTGGATCTTTCGAAGACTTTTGGCACTGTAAATCATGACATTTTGTTTAAAAAGCTACATTTTTATGGCTTTCAGGACTTGTCTAATGATTTCCTGTCATCCTTTCTTCAAAACAGGACACAGACAGTGAAATTAAACAATATCTGTTCACAAAATCGTCTCATACTTAGAATGGGCGTACCACAGGGATCTGTTCTTGGGGCCCCTTCTATTTCTCCTTTATATTAATGACATACATCTCAGCTCGCAAGTCCCGAAATTTTTACTTTTCGCTGATGACTCTCGCATATACAGCTGACAATATTCACCAACTACAAAGTATAACTTCAAATAGCCTACCAGAGGTGTATAATTGGCTGGTGGGAAATTGTCTCACGCTGAACGCTAAAAAATCTGTCTACCAGCTGTACCATTTCTCTGAACCTGCCTCTCAGATTCTGATTTCAATTAATAATACCATCATACAAAGATGTTTTAGTGCTAAATACCTTGGGATAACTATTGACGAAGATCTAAAGTGGAAATATCATATAAAAAAACAGAGAACACACAATCGCCCGGAACATTGGGCTTATAAACCGTATCAAATACATTCTGGATTCAAGATGCATCCTCATGCTCTATAATTCACTTATACTCCCATATCTTGATTACTGCTCCGAACTCTGGGGAGTAAGTAACGTGCTCCTCTCGGCTGACTAGGCTTATAACTCTCCAAAATAAGATGATGAGAATAATTGCTAAGTATGGCGTTCGTGATCACACATCGAACCTTTTTAAAGAATTAAAAATTGTGAAATTTCAGGATCTTGTTAAACATTCGCTCCTCCTCATCATCCACTCACACACTTTGCACATACACTCCCCCCTCCTCTGGCTGAAACGTTTACAATCACCCAATCAAATCATAACAGAGTCATGAGAACTGGAAATCACTTTACGGTTCCATTCACTCCCACTAATTACCGTAATTTCTCACTCTTTATGGGTGCGCCAATCACCTGGAATGATATAATCGTCCCAAAAATAAGGTGTCGAGATGACGTTCCTCTCTCTCGATCGTTTTTCAAGACTGTTATTAAGCGTATATTTTTAGACACCTATTATAATTATTGCCCCACTGATAGATTTGATTCAATATTTGCTTCTTCGCATCTCACCATTCCTATCGGCTGTAGATTCTACAATGAGATTTAAGGCCTCCAACTACTAACATCTTATTTACCCAAAACTATTTATGATATCTCACACTGCTTGCACCAGTTCCATGAAATTAAAAATCCTTATTAATATAGTAAGTAGTCTTACGTTTTGACTTCAATATGTGCACCGACAAGCAGGATGTCCTTCAAGCTCTGCTTCTTGCCACTCCCTGTCTTAATTGTTATCAGCTATATCAAGGAATAATTCTTCATATGAAACCGGTGCCAACAAAAATATCAATTCACTCCAACCTCAACTAACCTAGGATTGTACTCGCTGTCCATCTAATCTACTGGCCCTGGTAGCGCTGACTCGCTGTCGACATGCCTACCACTCCGTCATAGCGCCGATAGGTGGCGCCACGTCCGTGATAGGTCACCAAGCAGTGGCACGAGCTGCCCTGGAGGTCAACCGGCAGGCAATCAGGGAGAACACGGAGCAAGTGTTTCAACCAAGAGCAGAGCTTCTAGGAAGAGAAGGAACAAAAGATCCCCTGCCTTTATAAGCTCACTCGACAACACAGAGAAGCAAAACAAGCATTCTCTCATAGACTTTCTCTCCATCACTGGGTGCAGGTCTCGAAAGTTCGACATGTTGTCCCGATCCAGCATAAAAGGCAGGCTCTCCAGCCCAGACTTCTTGTCCTCCAGAGCTCAGCTACCAGATGCTACAGGCTTACAGCTGGTTGTACCAGTGGAGGAAGCACTGCACTGAGCCAGTGGGATGCACAAACTGGCTCTTTTTTGGATAGTTGCATTGTAAAGTGTTTGTATGGATACTAGATAGGTCATGGTTATAATACTAAGGTAAACATCCTTCCCTGAACAAGGAGCAAGCTGGCTCCCGAGAAACCCTTCCAACAGGGAAAGAGTTGGCGACGCCATATGACCCTGGCAGTTGGTGCGTCGATAAGCCCCAAAAATTATTATTATTAAGGTAAACATCCGAGGCTAAAATCGTGTGAGAACTATCTTATTAATTTCTTGTCTTGCCTTGTAGCGAGATCCGTCCTCAAATGCTTTCAAGCTCTTTTTAACGGAACTGTGCGTGTGCGTGTGCGTGTGCGTGTGCGTGTGCGTGTGCGTGTGCGTGTGCGTGTGCGTGTGCGTGTGCGTGTGCGTGTGCGTGTGCGTGTGCGTGTGCGTGTGCGTGTGCGTGTGCGTGTGCGTGTGCGTGTGCGTGTGCGTGTGCGTGAGAGAGAGAGAGAGAGAGAGAGAGAGAGAGAGAGAGAGAGAGAGAGAGAGAGAGAGAGAGAGAGAGAGAGAGAGAGAGAGAGAGAGAGAGAGAGAGAGAGAGAGAGAGAGAGAGAGAGAGAGAGAGAGAGAGAGAGAGAGAGAGAGAGAGAGAGAGAGAGAGAGAGAGAGAGAGAGAGAGAGAGAGAGAGAGAGAGAGAGAGAGAGAGAGAGAGAGAGAGAGAGAGAGAGAGAGAGAGAGAGAGAGAGAGAGAGAGAGAGAGAGAGAGAGAGAGAGAGAGAGAGAGAGAGAGAGAGAGAGAGAGAGAGAGAGAGAGAGAGAGAGAGAGAGAGAGAGAGAGAGAGAGAGAGAGAGAGAGAGAGAGAGAGAGAGAGAGAGAGAGAGAGAGAGAGAGAGAGAGAGAGAGAGAGAGAGAGAGAGAGAGAGAGAGAGAGAGAGAGAGAGAGAGAGAGAGAGAGAGAGAGAGAGAGAGAGAGAGAGAGAGAGAGAGAGAGAGAGAGAGAGAGAGAGAGAGAGAGAGAGAGAGAGAGAGAGAGAGAGAGAGAGAGAGAGAGAGAGAGAGAGAGAGAGAGAGAGAGAGAGAGAGAGAGAGAGAGAGAGAGAGAGAGAGAGAGAGAGAGAGAGAGAGAGAGAGAGAGAGAGAGAGAGAGAGAGAGAGAGAGAGAGAGAGAGAGAGAGAGAGAGAGAGAGAGAGAGAGAGAGAGAGAGAGAGAGAGAGAGAGAGAGAGAGAGAGAGAGAGAGAGAGAGAGAGAGAGAGAGAGAGAGAGAGAGAGAGAGAGAGAGAGAGAGAGAGAGAGAGAGAGAGAGAGAGATAATAAACGTGTATGGCTTCAAGTCATAACATAACATGCGTCATACTGAGATAATGTCACCTGACTGGAATACTGGGGCCAATGACCTTGACGTGTGACCTTTGATCTTCATGTGGGGTGATCTTAGTATATAACCCGAGTATAACCCGAGTGGTGACGTTATTACGTCACCACTCGGTGTACAGTGGAGGTTCTTTAGTGTGGCAGGGCGATTGCGACTGTCTCAAAATATAGGTCTGACTTTGAATGCCAAAACTATTGGCTGAATTATTATTTATTGTATTATTGAAAAATAAAACATTATTGGCCGATGTTCAAAATTCATGCACCATTCGACGCGCTTATAAATTCTTTGACTTGTAGCAATCTAGCGTTTTCCGGTGGTGAACGATTCTCCTGCCATCTCGGGAAAAATAGGCGGGCGGAGAGAGCGGCACTTTAGGACTCCTCTCCACTGCTCGTGTTCATGCACTATACCGACGCCTCCCGTTCTTAGGAGTCTTCCAGCCGCGTTCGGCGGCTACTGTGGCTGGTGGAGGACGTTGGGGTCGGGCACGGATGCCGCTTTTAACCCGCGCCCCACCGGGGGTCCGGCGCCACCTTCGCCCCACCGGGGCCATCGATGGCCCCCTCTAACTCCGAAAATATGGGCGTTAGCGCAAATCTGCAAAGTGCAATAGAAAGCTCGCGTGAATTCAGTAAGAAATTACTTGGCATATTTTAGCGCTCAGGTCAATGGTTTGGCCTCCAGAGGTCAAATTAGGTCAAGATCGGCTATTTTCACTCAAATATGCAAACTGGGCATAACTCTTATGCTTTTAGAGCTATTGAGATTTGGTAAAGTCCATTGGATAGGAAAAGGCCAAACCTTTATACGCTATGTGGAATGTAATGACCTCCCGCCAGTGATTTGACCTCCAGAGGTCACCTCGTGACCTAATATTACCCGAGGTCACGAAAGGTCAGAAGGTGACCTTGCTGTATATCAAACGAAAGCCAGTGACAAGTCAGATACGATGGTGTTTGATTCAGCGCTCTAGCGTATATAGGTCAAAAGTTATTGTCAAAATACTGTTTGTGACCCCTGGTGACCTTGTATGACCTTGGAGGAGTGAAAGGGCAAATATGGCCTCTGGAATCCGTGAAAGAATGTCAAAGAACGTTTTTCTGATTAAACTGAGCATTTTCAATCGTTTTTGTGACTTTTAGATCATAAGACAGCTTTTCCCCATGCTTTTGGCAATGGGAGAGGTCACCTCGTGACCTGACCCCAGGTCATGAAATCGAAAAATCCCGGATGTACACCTTGTAGACCCTGGAGGGTCATGAAGTGTAGAGAGTTTCAAATTGATCAACTTCGAAATGTAGCTCTTACAGAGCTCTAAAGTTAAAGTGAGGGGACCTTGGTTGACCTGGTCTGGTGACCTGACCTTGGGTGACCTGGGGTAAAAAATTTCAGGGATGGTGGGAAAATGGTACAGTGAGAGGTAGAGTCCTCAACCGCGGTGCTGCGCCTCGTCGTTTTTCTGCTATCCCGGAAAACAGCTTTAGGGGGGCCATCGATGGCCCCGGTGGGGCGAGGGTTAATGCATTCTATTTCACTGCGACTGGTACATTCTTTAGGACAAATGAAATTCTGATGAGTGAGCTTTACGACATATTTCATCTTCTGGCTATCTCCGTGCGAATCCCATAATGAAGGTGCCACATTCCCGTTAAAACGGAATCTCGTAAATCTGTCGGCCCGCAACCAGAGTATTGCTTTCATTGCCTCTGCTATATTTCATGAAATTTTTATGCCACGTCGAGTTTCCAAGACAAGATTGTTGCTTTTGTTATCGTGTGCTCTGCTAGTTATAAAGATATGTATGAGAGCTGATATTGAATGATCTTTTGGAATGTTTATATATTTGCTTATACTACTTGTACAAATAATTTTTCAAATAGTTTTATGTTTGCAACTGTAATATTACGGGAGGAAACCGCTCTAATTACCTCATATCAGTATGGCGTTTTGCATTAAAATGCGTTTGGGACAATAAATGACCATTATATTTTTTCTAATTTTTCATATATAATGAACTCCTAAAGCAACAACTTGTACCATTAACTTTTAAACCACTAAAATGAATTGTTACTCATATAATGATGTATTAACCAAATATATTCCGCAGATTGGCTGCCAGTGCATTTGCGGTTCAGTGTATGAAGAACAGCTCCCATTGTGCACCCATGACGCATGCCGTGCCAGACAGTAAGGTCGGGCCGCCAGCACATTATCTACTGGAGCGGATGGGTTTCACGGCCGTCTGGCAAGCGAGGGGAGGGAGGAGTGCAAACTGTAGAGCTGCAGCAGCGCAATGTCTCATTTCGTGGATTGTACTCGTTATCGTGATCGAACCCGGCGTGACTTTGGAGTCTGGTACATTAGGGTTTGCTGGAAATCGTCCCACACGACGTTTCAGCCGGCACGTCTGGAACACCGTTAATTATTTTGTGTGTGTAGATAGATAGAATATGGTTAACACCCGCAGTGGGGAGGGGTCTGGCGTCAACGTGTGGTGGAGGGGGTCTTAAAGTGCCCCCTGAGATCTTAAAGCCAAGATGATTAGAAAAAAACCCTGGTTTAGGTGTGGGGGGAGGGGCGTGGTGGTGATTTAAGTCATAGGTAAGCTTCATGAACCTTAGTCAGTATCTTCAAGGTCAAACGAGATCGTAAAAGTCAAATCTGGGCTGCGCTGGAGACCTGTTGGGAAATGCCGTGATTATGCGGAAAAAGGCGAGAATACACCAAAAGTGGACTAATGTCATAGAGGTCATAGTCCCACACAATGTGATCTGAAAGTTTGAGGTCAATGTCATTCAAGGTCACCCCTATGACGTAACAATATGACATATTCCCAATAATATACAGTGTAACTGACACTAAATCAGCTTTTGGGCGTGAAATTAGGGCTTGACCTTAAAAAAGGCCCTTGACCTTAACCTGTGACCTTCACCATGACATGGAGTGACATTAGTTATGAAGTCTTAGCATACGATACCGTCATGCCAAATAATGTCACCTAACCGGAATACTCGGGTCGATGGCCTTGACTGGTGATCTTTGACCTTGACTTTGACCTTCATGTGGTGTAACCTTGACATATAGCCGGATTGTATCGCTTTATTATGTCACCACTTGATGTACCGCGCAGGTGAACGTGTGCGACCGCGCGATTGCGAGGGTCACAAAATATAGGTCTGACTTTGAAAGCCTTTGAGTAAAAAAATTGTGGACTAATTTTCAATTTTTTTTACTAATCGACGTGCGCATAAATTCTGTTATTTTTTGTAAAGTCACATTTTCCAGCGGCGAATGGTTCTCCGGCCTCCTCGGAAAAACTAGTGGGAGACACTGTAGGGCCCTGCCTCCACTGCGCGCGTGTAAGGAGATCTAGGGCCTCCTCAAATGAGAGACAAGCACTTTTTTGCACCAGGGTCGGGAGTTAGGCTCTTAAGGACCTCGGGGTAACCTCCCCCAATCATTAAGTACTTTTTCCATTCAAGGAGAGTGCAAACTTTAGAGTCTGTAGACGTTTGTAGAAAACATGTCGATACATTTCCCAGATTTTTGTTTGTAAGAAAAGCAGCTGCACCCAAGGGATAACCTTGCTATTTCAATAACGATGTGCACTCGTTTGACCCCATGTGCGGGCACACAGCTCCGTCAGGTTCGAATGAAGTTCCCGACACCGCCTGTGATGTAGTCCTCCGAGACAGTGTCGGGCTCGTGATTCCAGTATATACACAAAAACGCAATTGTTCTTGAAATTTTGAAGACTGAAAGACATACCCAGCACCATGCTAGCACGGTTTCTCGTGGTATCTGTTTTTTATTATTTTTATATTTTACTAGGGCCACTCCAACAGGCACACTTGCCCAATTACAGGGAGTATTGGTATGGGTATTTAAACCTATTTCCAACAGGGGGCAGATTCTGCCCACCCCTCAGGTTTTCCCATAGAATCTCCGAAACGGTGTGAGATAGCCTCTTGAAATGTTGTCACTTTTCCTAGAACTAAATAACGCGTGTTCTTTGAAAATTGTGAAAATACCTATGTGCTAGAGGCGGAGCCATGCTCACTAATTTGGGCGGGGGGGGCGTTTATCCAGAAGCCGAGCATTGTCGCCTGCGTTACGTTTGTCCTACAATAAAGCTGTCTGTTATGAATTGGTGGCCGTTGTAATGTTTGAATGCTATTACTGGTATTTAGGATGACAGTTGATTTATATTTGGATATAATGTTGGCCTTAGGCGGTTCCAGAAGCTCAAAATGGGGGTTTAAAATGTTATCCATCCGAACTCTTCCAAAGTAAATAGATTGCGTACAGAATGTTCGTGAAGGGTAAACATAAACATGCATTGATCCCATATATGTATGCTATGATGATAAGAAGCCATAGGCGTGCTCAGGTACCGTTATTAGGGGTTCACACGCACTCAAGTTCATTTTAGTGTTGTATGTGCATTGAATGGGACAAAGCATTGTAAGTATGCATTTAGTTCTAACACCAAAAGAGATTTGGGATGACGGTTGATGTGTATCTCGATATACTTTTTGGCCATAGGCGGTTCCAGGAGCTCAAAATGGGGTCTACAATGTTATCCATTTGAACACTTCCAAAGTGAATAAACGGCCTACAGAATGGACGGGAGGGGTAAAAATAAGGATGTTTTGATCCCATTCGTGTATTATAGGTATGATAATAGGATATCATAGGCGTGCTCTGGTACCGTAATTAGGGGTTTCACTAACTTTCAAGCGTGTTTTAGTGTTGTGTCTGCATTGCATGGGGCAAAGCATCGTATATATGCACTTAATCCTAACACCAAAGGGACATAATTCATCCATAGGCGGATCCAGGAGTGGTTCTCGGGTCGTGCAGGGGTGGATAAAGATGGAGTGATTTGAAAGGTAGCCATACCTGAAAGACGGAGCAATTTGTGTCTTACCCCACTATTTTGCGTCCCTGAAGCCGCCTCTGGCAGGCATATTTTTGGCATTTGAGTACTTTGCTTGACATCAAAGATATCACACTGTACCTGGCGTGTGCATTTCTGCAAAAAGAAGACATAAAATGCATATAATAATAACGGAAGGCGGTTTCTCGCCGTGAGATTGAACCCACGTTAATCCGTGCCGTCTGATCTGAAGACAAGCAACTAAGCCACTGGGCCACCCGGCCCTCATTCACAGAAGTTTTGATATCCACCCGCAGAAGTTGTCTTTGTGCCAGTGCTTTGTCTTGGACGCTGTCTCTGACACCATCTTTGAGAGACAAACAGCAGGTCGGGCTGCGTTGTGTGGGCCATTCTGGGCCTGCCGGCGAGTCGTGACCGATGAGGCGCGTACAGGCGCCCTGACACCGTCTGCTGACGCGTGATTGGTCCCCAATGGCCCGAACACTGTCCCCCTGGTGCTTAGAGAAATTACCGACAAAGCTCGCATGGCAGGCAACGCACAGCGGCGACGGGACGGGATAGACAGCATGGGCGCAGTGTAGGAAGCGTTGGATTTGAGCAGGTATCTGTGTGTAGATCGGAGCTTGCTTCGGACTGATGTTGTGCCTCCTGCTGTACCACGTGATCCGGCCCTCCGGGCCCAGGGCGTATGTTTTCAGTGGACGCCCTCTCAGACTACGCGAGGTCAGCGCGTGGGACCTCACCGGTCATGATGGCAACTTCTGCCGTGGCGGGTCACCATCCCTTTGATATTCCGCCCTCCGGAACATTAATTTTATGGTGTTGATTTGTTCTGGTGATGGTTTTGTGTCTGTTGGCCAGAATTTTGTCCTACACGCTCCCGAACCTATACCTGGATATTTTACAAGTTAAAAAGGCACTCGCCTAAGTTCTGTAACCATAATTGACATCAGGCTCAGCCACAGAATATGGAGATTGTCCGCGTGGTGAGCGGAGGCCAATGAACTGAGCAAAGCCACAAATCATGTGACTGGGGAAAGACTTCAAGTGAGATCCTTATATCTTGAATTTCATGGGGTATACGTCTCGAGGAGGGGACAGAGAGGTCTGCCCCCACTTGTCACCTAATATCACCAGATTCAATCCAAATTGGGACGCATCAGAAGGTTTTTTTATCGAAAGTATATGCAGAAGATAACAGGGAGCCCAAAGCAGAGGAGCTTCATGTTTCCTGCCAGCGGGAGGCTGGAGATTAACTGGCTGCTCTTTTTTCGTTGGAAACCGTTTTTCTAAGTGACTAGCTACCATGGCGTATTTTTCTGTTCTTAGCTTACCTGTCATGTATGTCCTGTATTGATTCTCATTTTGTGTGATAGAGGTCCTTGATAACTATTCTGGCCGACTGTTAGCATTGCATTATGTCTGCATATCAAAGCTGTTAAATCCCGGGGGCTTTTTGGCGCATAACAAGGTGCTACAGGAATGAGCGACTTTTCTTCTTACAATCGACTGCAGTGTCTTTTGTGTGGAACAAGACAGTAGTTGCAGCACGCAGTCAGCCCGCCGTGCCGTGGTCTGCCGCTCATTGCTTTTCATTTTCATTCCTAGTCATGCCTCCAATCCCGGAAATTAGTTTTTTTAGCTGGCTTCGAATTGTGGCTTCACGTGTCTGGCCTCCCCGAACTACTGTCAAGTTAGAGGCCAAGTCGCTGCAGGGAAACCGTCTCCAAGTCAGCTACCATCTACAACACTCTTGTTTGTCTGGTACCAATACTTCTGTCTTGTTTTTTTGTAACTGCAGGGAAGATGAAAACATAACATTTGCTAATTCGAAAATCTAATAATTAACAACTTGTACGGCTGCCAAACAGCTGTGCCAGATACAGCGCAGTCGAACTTTGTTTCGCAGACCGAAAAACACGTCCAACAGATCTGCACGGCGGCGAGTTTCAAAATTCGAATCTCACGCCCCGCTGCTCCTCAGCGAAACTTTACCGCCCGTCGAGGTGGAATGGGCGGATCAGACTTCCAGTCGAGTTTTGTTCTTTCTGATGGACAGTAAGCCACTGTCTGTCTGTCTGTCTGTCTGTCTGTCTGTCTGTCTGTCTGTCTGTCTGTCTGTCTGTCTGTCTGTCTGTCTGTCTGTCTGTCTGTCTGTCTGTCTGTCTGTCGGTCTGTCTGTCTGTCTGTCTGTCTGTCTGTCTGTCTGTCTGTCTGTCTGTCGGTCGGTCGGTCGGTCGGTCGGTCGGTCGGTCGGTCGGTCGGTCGGTCGGTCGGTCGGTCGGTCGGTCGGTCGGTCGGTCGGTCGGTCGGTCCGTCCGTCCGTCCGTCCGTCCGTCCGTCCGTCCGTCCGTCCGTCCGTCCGTCCGTCCGTCCGTCCGTCCGTCCGTCCGTCCGTCCGTCCGTCCGTCCGTCCGCCTGTCTGTCTGTCTGTCTGTCTGTCTGTCTGTCTGTCTGTCTGTCTGTCGTATGCACGCGCATCCATCGTTCTCAAGTTCACCGGACCATTTATTGTGCCTACTTCACGGCTTGCCCTGACCCAAAACAGACGCCACTGTCGGTCAGAATGGTGGCTTTACAGACATGCCCAATGCAATTCTAAACCACATGCTACTAGTCATTGTATTTCAACGCAGCTAACAGCCAGTTCTACTGGATAGTGTCTGGTCATGTGGCTGAGGAGCAAGTGTCGGGGCGAATAGTCAGTCTTGGAACCCGCCCTCTCCGGTGGGAGTGGCTCTCTCTGGGACTCTAACCGCGGCGTGGTGATGCCAGTCCGCTCTCCGGAATTACGAGGTCCGCCGGAATTACGAGGTCCGAAGCTACCGGTCTGATTGGCAGGTGCGTCCGCGCGCTCTCAGAGAAGTCTTTCACCCATACTTAGTGGCAAGCAGCGTGGGAGAAAATCTGATGCAATCCCGGCTCAAGTCACCTTGTGAAATAGCTTCGTCTCTGGATTAGTGCTGTCTGACCCGCCGCAAGACGAGCTATGGAATAGGTCTAGACTTCGCCAAAAATAGTGACCCTCGCTTGGATCTAACTGCTGGTCATTGGCCACGGCTGTAGTCAGAGGCACTGTCTGCAGCGCCGCCGTCAGGCCGGCTAAACATGCTTTTCTAGACGTATCACATATACTCCCGACCTCAATTCTAGACCTGAAGGTACTCCTGGACTTTTTATTTCAGAACACGGCCCAAAACCCGACGTGCGAGTTTTAATGATTTGCGTCGCAGTGAGCAGCGAAGTGGATCGCTGTGCTTAAAAAGCCCGAGCTCCGGCGCCGCCAGAGCCGCGCGAAAGCTGTTGGGAACCAAACAGCGGTAAACAGCGGCGCCGTTTGGCTCCATTATCGCGTGCGGCGATGCCGATGGCGCGACAGCCGCTGGCGACGAGGTCCCGGCGGAGGCGCGGAGGCGATGAGCAGTGTCGCTGTGAGACGACGACGCTGCGGCCTCGGGGGACCGCCTGCCGCAGGCGAGCCGTAATTGCCGCAAACAGCGCTCCGCGCAGCTGCGCCGCCGCCACCGCCGTGGGAGCGGTTGTGCCGCCGGTAATGCTAGCGCATAACCGGAATCTCAGCTCGAAATTAATGGCTGGACCGTGGGTTAGATTTTTCTAGGTGGTAATTTTTCCCTAGCTGATTTCAGGATTGAACCGTGCCTTGGTTTTTTTCTTTTGTGGGGCTCTGAATAAGAGCTAAAGTAGAGATCGGGACGACTAAATGTTCGGTTCTCATTAAGTTTGTGCCCGATAGCAGCGTTATCTCCTTACTAATACCGACACCGCTTGTTTGTGCATGGAACGTTGGATGCCCCTGGGTATGGTATGATGACACGGGTTAGTTCGGGACTGGGGTGCCAGCGCAGATGGAAAATGAGTTTCCTGGTGAGCATTGTGGCGCGCGGATGACCATATATCGTATTTCTTCCAGAGAGTTTCTAATTGCTTCTAAACAGCAAGCGTCCTAACACTTTCTGGCACCCTTCAATTTCCTTGTCATTTCTACCCCCCGCCAAAGAAAAACCTATATTATAATGAACCTCTCCGTCTTTTCAGAGCGTGGGCAACATCCAGCACTTTTGCACGGTGGGACTGAAGATCTCAGCGCTGCGGCCTCTGCGATCCGAGCCAGCGGTCAGCTTCGAGGATCGCGTCACCAGCGTGGCGGTTACTACCACAGGACGACACACCGTCCTCCTGCTGGGCACCGAGCACGGCACTCTGAGAAAGGTAGGACCTCGCTGCCGCGCCCGCGGGGGTTACCTGCGGGCTTTACCAACAGATTCCCGCTAGATGTTCTCGGTAGATAGATCGGCATTTTGTGAGCGTGGTCGATTGGTCGGAACTGTATGTACTTTGTGTGTTTTTGCGGTAACAGGAATTGGAACAGAGCGGCTCTATGGTAAAACTAAGCGAAAAATGCATCTGAAGGTATTTTTAGATAAATGATGAGCTTTGTAACCAGACTGAGGTCTTGAGCCTATGCATATGATCAATACTTAACACGCGCCCCGCTGGGGTCCCTTGCATGACGCGCCCCGCTGGGGGGCGTTTTTCGCCCCCTCCCGTATCTCGTTCCCCACGAAAGCTAAAGGAAAATTACGGGCGGCGCTTGAAAGCTCCTGACAAGACAAACAGAATTTATAAGCATAATTTTTATGTCAGTTCAATATTGAGGTCAGTATAGGTCAAAGAATGCTCCATAGGCTTACAACAGACCAGTGTACGTTTCCCTCTCTAGATCTGCTCTCAGGGGAGCTAGAGCAAATCTTTATGCATCATTGGATTCCTCTCATCGCGGCAAATCGAATGATGTATAATATAACCTTGCTAGGTCAAATAGACAAAATGACCTTACCTCGACCTAGGTCAGCGTCACAGAGTGACCTGGTATGGTCATATTGCATATCAATCGACTCCCCGTGACAATATTAACACAATGCAAGCAAAATGGGAGCTTTATCTCAATTCAGAAAGAAATTATTGGCAAAACAATCACTCTCTGCTCCCGTGACCTGATATGACCTTTGAGAGGTCAGATGCTCAAAAACTCAAGTTTAAGGTCAAGATCGTGGTAAGAATAGACAGTTTGAGGATTTTCAGCCTTATCTATCCAGCATTTCTTGAAAACGAGTCCATTCTATTTTTTCACCATAGACTTATAATGGGGTGACCAAAAAAACTGACCCCACCTTAGGTCACCAATATCGAAATTCCGAGATAGCAGATTTATAGATCGTAATGACCTTATCATAATGTGGAAGTTTCAAATTGATCGGTTTGCTAATGTTCTCTGGGCGCTGCTTCAAACTCGTAATTTTAGGTTTTGAGGTCGGGTCACTTGACCCTGAATAGCTCTTTGACCTGACATGACCTTAACTCAAAAATTGGGTCAGATGTGTAAAATTGATCAGGGATAAGGTACCGTAAGTTTCGTTGTCCTGCGTCTCTTCGTTTTTGAGCTATCTGGGAAAAACCATGAGGGGGCGAATTTCGCCCCCCCAGCGGGGCGCGTGTTGAGTTATAAATTATCGTATATTTCGATCCATATTTCAATTCATAATATATAATAAATTACAAAGATTGCTCTGTCGTGAGAACTATGATCCGGAATAAAAATCCTTCTTTTGCTTGCATCACACACTGATTTATTTGTTGGAACTTTTCGAGTGGTAAGATCCGTTTGTACCTGCGGTAACGTGACATTGATGCTGATGCTCCAATACCTGTTGGTCGGAAATCCGAGGTTAAAGCCGTTGAGTGTGCATTTCGAAATGCACCAGAGATGGCACACCGCAGGCACACAGTCCGTGCCGACCTACGCCAGTCCACATTGCTATTTTTGAGGTACGTGAAATTAGATAATGCGATTCCGTGTCAGGGCAGTCTGCTGCTCAATAAGAGCCTTTTGAGCGCTATTTCAAGCTCATGTGGCCGGAGCTTAAAGCTCAGGGACGGACAGTGCAGCGTGCCGGCTCGCCAAAAATCCCACAGACTGTTTAATGTGGTTGTTGCGGATGGGCAGGAGGTGTCCATCTCGCTAGCCGACGAGTGAGGTACCATAAGACGAGTTCAAGTCCACCTCGCGAGCCACAGAGCTCGGACTAAGCTACCAGACTGGTGAATGAGTGTGAGATCTGTTTAGGCTCTCCCCTTCGGATAGGGGATGGGAGAGTCCGTTCTTCCCTTAGACAAGGGTGCTGGGTGTTCGGCGTGAATTAGGGCGAGCCCTGTCAAGAAGAGCACAGGGTAGGAAGGGGCCGGGGTAAAGGCTATCATAGGTCAGCTTTGATCCGGGCACAGCTCACATTCAGTGTTGAAGATTAAACGTGGATCTAGGAATGGGTCAAGAAGCCTTTTGCCCCAACATTTTCCAAACTGTATATCTATTAGACAGCGTTACGGAGTTCAGACAGCGTAACATCCCTCTAATTTTTCTAGTGCTGAGAGGACAGAAATTACACCGCAATAATTCGATTTTAGTGCTCCAGAGATCTAAAGTTTGCATCTGAGCGAACAGCCACAGAACAGTCCCAAAGCTCCCCTCTAGCACACAACATTCTGGCCCGACTAACCCTCGGTCGGAGCCACCCCCCTCCCAAACGATAGTATGGATCTGTCACTGGCTAGTCCCATTCTTGTGTTTCACTAGACACGCATAACTGAATTTGAGGCGTTTACTCTTTCACTGCTGTGTTATTTAACATTTCGGTACCACTAGTGGCCCGGCCACGCGGCGATTCTTCATTAAGCCGTCCCATTTGGCAGTGTAGGAAACGATGTTACGTATGGAGCCACTCTGCGCTGCTTCAGAGTCGCTCTCTCAGACGCCGTCCGGGACTGGAAGTCCTCTTCAGACCCGCCTGCACCGTCAATCTTATCACTGTCCTCTCTTGGCATTGCTGGCGCTTCCGTCTGGGGCATAAGCAGCCACTGGGGGAGCCACTTCAAATCCCGCTGAATATGCTGGGCCGTGGAGTGGTGGGTTACGTAGCTGGTCTGAGAACACTTCAATCAGCGGCCACTGTTCCCAAGTGCCGGGGTTGCGGCAATACATCACAGGGGACCCGGGAGAGCCAACAGTGTCGACGACGCTCCCAATCAACGCGCCATACCCGCGACAGCCGGCCGCCCAAGATGGATGCCCGCTGAAATGGGCACCCCGGGACAACTTGGAAATCCGAAGAGTTCATTGGATGGTCTGGTAGTGGTTTTACAGATGTTCGAAATGGAAGTCCCGTTGTGCGACCGGAGGCTGTGAGGTTTTTATTATAAGATTATATAAAGAATTAGCGCGAAATTTTATATTATGTGACGGCAAAATTCTGAAACCAATACCTAAGTTTTGTGTGTGCTGGGATTTTAGGGCGCAGAAGCGTCCGAGCCCTTCCTGCGTCCAAATTGTACTAAGTCACTTGGATGTTCCGATATATTCTTGCTGATCAGGTCTTGAAACTGCTCCTTAATATCTGGCCTCAATGTAAGGCCGGCACCTGCACTTCATGAATTCACATGGAGAACAAGGTGCTCAGTGGCAACATCACCAGCTAACCGCGGAGCTTTGTGGACGCCTTCACGCCTTGGCTGGATGTGTTGCTCTGTTTATGAACTTGTATGAAACTGAATTGAAAAAAAACTAAGCTGTGAAACGGACAATTGTTGAAGAGGTTGATGGTGATGCTCATAATTGGTGTCCTGACCGGGATGCGGCTTTCGTCAGCGATAAAGCGCATCTGATGCCCTCATTTCAGCCGTTGTTCGAAATGGCTTGCATCTTGATGGCTGCTTTGCGAAATGTAACGACCCCATCAATTGTGATATCCCCAATTTAAATGCGGACTGTTGCGCTCCAGTAGTCACTTGACTTCATCTCGGCTCACTCTCAAGCTGAACTGCTACCTTTCAACTGGGCAAGAAGCGTCTTCGAGCTCATAAAATAATGCCTCTGTTAATGACATGGTACCTTGGCGACAAGAAGAAAGGTATTTTTACGCAGTTGCCTGTGCAAGTAAAAGCCTTTTGGCATAGCTATTTACGATTAGAAGCCAACTGATGTTTTGGTCTGTACCAAGAATGAAGCTCAAAACCGATTCAGGTCTAGCAATCAAGCTTTATTCCTAGTGGGTGATGATTCCTTTATAGAGGGCAGGCATCCGCTATAATGCTTTAAACAGTTTGAATATTTGCGAGTGACCTCCTTTGTCACTACTTCCTTTTCGATTTTTTGGGGCTGAGTGATGTCCTAGGTAAGTGTTAAAAGGGTAAATTTTTCCAGGGCGGATTGAATTGGTTGGCTTGAAGGAGCAAGCCAATGTCGGCGATGAAAGATAGATAAGAAATAACGATCAGAGGCGGAGGTGGAGGCTGACTGGATTCAACCGGTGCAGGCATATCATTTTTCGCTTTCAAAGAGGTACCTTGCAAACGGACAAAAATTATTAAAAATGTTTGAAACACTAGTTTGCTTTGGGAGGAGGCAAAGAGGCCTTGACTACCCTCTATTTGACTTTGGGGGGGGCATGACTATGGCCCCCCATGACCATGGCCTACCAGCGTTCCGACACTAATTCGCACCTGCATGTCCACATCATCCAGTCAGAAACTCAACTGACTTTAAAAAGAACATGCAACCTAATGCGTGCTATGGGACACAATGAACCTGGTTTCATTTAAAGTGACCTTTTGAAAACAAGGGAGGATTAATTTGCGTATCTCGGGTCTCAACTAATGGCGGATCCAAGGAGTTCAAGCCCCCGCAAATGTCCGAGTCCCTGTAGGGACATTCCAGGACAAAACGACCAAAAATATTTCAACTTGACACCACCATGTCTAGAAAAATCTGAGACTTTGTCTCCGGGGTAGTTTTGGGCCAGGAACACGCCTGTGAGAATCTTAGCCCCCTCCGACCAACGGTGACCGAGATATAGCCCGAGGCATTTTCGGAAGGTCACCTTGTAGAGTCATCTTTGATGCTTCATAACTCCAAAACGCATTGCCTGATTGACAAGTTTTGTATATCATTAAACTCGTCTTGAATTATACATTATTTTGAAAAAAGAAAATTTCACAAGTTTGAAAATGTTGAATTGTAATTCGTTTGACCCTTTCTTTTTGACCTAGGTTGACATTTCCGCAGTTGAAATTGCCCTTTTAGACACCTCAAAAAATTTTGCTTCATAAAATGTATTTCGATAAAAATTAAAAATGCGTTCTTGCTATAAATTCCAAGTTTTTAGCACCTAAGGTAGGTATGCAGACGGTTTTTGACCACTGCGGTAGTACAGCCTTATGTTTAACACCGCAAACAAAGCTACTGCTTTTGTAATCGGTTGCTTGCAATCATATTGCATTGTCTTTACGAAATTTTCATCGTGCAAGTGTGAAAATTGATGAAAATTAACACGCGCCCGCACGAGGGGCGGGCAACCGGCCTCCTAGGTTTCTAAGCAGGTAGTAAAAACACATCCGCGCAAGCGCCGCCGTACTTCATCTACCTCTAACTCGACATTTGTTTCAACTTCTGGCAAAATAATTTAGGTCAACTGCGCAGATGGTAGGTGCCGTAAATACCGTAGGTCATCTGGCAACTTACTGGTGAGGGGGTGACCTGAGTTAGACGTGGCCGTCGTTATGCCCTTGTGGGACGTTTAACTTGGTTCCTTAATCAACCCTTCATCGAGGGAGTAGCTCGTTTGGGTGGTGGGTAGGATCGGGGTCTCCATAAAAATTCCTTGATAACTCTAGTGAGACTACCACTCCTAAACTGAACTGGAAACAACTTGGACAAGATTTGTAAAAAAGAAAAAATAGCAGCCATTAAAAGTGATAGAAAGGGATCCATTGTTTCGAGGGAAAGACGAGGGCAAAGGAACTTATTAGTAATAGGCCTTGCAGCCTTAAACGAAAATTTACAAAGATGTCGGGACTTTTATCAATAACTGAAACAAGTATAATTTATCCTATAAGCACCACTAACTCACACAATTACATCGTTCCCGGAGATGGAAAAATAGTATCAATACAAGGTGACCCAGTGCAGCACAGCATACGTGCCTTGAGGGGATTCCATACAATGTAAAAAAACGCCCGAAAGGCTTATCATTCCCAGGAAGTAATTTCCAATCTGCTCATATATGCAAAAAATGTCCTGAAATCATAACGCATTCGACTTGGTCACTGAACAGGTTGCCTCACATGATATTTTTAAAAAGTGATCATTTCATAGCTGACACAGATCCTGTTCAAACGCCACTTTGAAAGGCTTTTGATTAGTGTTTTTTAATGATTAGGGATGGGAAAATTTGAAGCAATATCAAGAGCCACTACGTGAAAATAAATAGCAAAATGTTTCATGTGTTTAGCTCTCTCACAGAGCCGGTTGAACCACATTGCACCTATGAGTAGTATTTGAAATGATAAAAGAGAACATTCAAAGGATGATTTACCACGTTTACCACTGTTTCCACGGTTCATTGGAGGTGGTCGGGCACCCACAAATAGATATAATTGCACACTCCTGGTGCCTTACATAATCATTGAAGAATAAGGGAACACATTGAGATGGCTTCGACACTGACACTGACTTTGTCCTGTACATACGCATTCATTCACCTGCAATGATGGCCGTCAGATCACTCAATACTTAAGCTAAATAATATATACCAGCATGTTTAATATTCCCTTTGTATTGACATTCACCATGACTAAATTTGCGACCATTCACGCAGCACCCATAAAAGAAAGTTTGTTTTCACCGCACGACACTGTTTGGTTAGAAAATAGGTAAAACGAAGCCCGAACCTCTCTTCCTTTGGTTTGTAAAGATTTTACTAGAACAGTCTTATTTTACCGCTGGTATTCTTTGAAACTTGTATTCATTTTTCCATGATCGTACGGGCGAACAGATTTTGGAGCTGTCTGGCAACATTGGCTATGCTTGATTGTAGAATGTACAAGAACTTTAATCCTGCTGAAAATGTATGCGTAGGAAAAGCATGCGTACATTTGGAATCCCGTATTTGATCTTCACTGGACTTTTAAACCATCCGGTTCGCAGTGGCCGGTTTCACAGTGCTGGTTGCCGGTTTCGCAGTGCTCTCGATATAGCCACAGGCGCCCTTGCTGTGAGACATAGTGAAAACACTTCATTTACATAATTGAATTTTGTCTTTGATATAACTTGTGCACTGAATTAAACCTTTGCATTGCTTTGAAATCGTGGCATGGTAGCACCATTTGGATGAAGTTAAATCTATTTTTGCATTGTGCAGCACAGCTCCCCGTCAGGAGATGTACATTCTTCAGTCATTTCTTCCGCTTTCATGCTCCAGGCATAAGTTCTGAAAAACATGAGCCATCGCAGTGGTTTGTTTGGAGGCATGTTATATCACACAGGCCCCGTGGCCTAATTGACCTGTGGATTATCTCTGCTGTTCAGTAAACCATGTGAAAATGAACTGGGAGTGACACCGCTAAAAGCCAGTTTTAATCACTACCGACAATGTTGCATACTAAGCTGCTTAGGTCGAGTAACCTTATGAGGCTGTTTCCGGAGGTCAAAGTGCCATTCCCTTACAGGAACTAAGTGGAAACCTATATTTTGGTGGCAGCTAACAGCTGACAGAGGAGGGCCGTAGAAAATGTTCAGCAATTATTGGAATGCTCTTGTCGAGTCCGATCTGATTATATATTCTTATAATCTTGTCTAGTCAAAATTTCAAAATAAACCTGCTTTGACCTGGAGCCGGGCTTAGGTCTGTATGATAAAAAGAATAGCAACAAACTGCAGTGGCAAGTCAGACACGACAACGTAAAAATAAAACCTCAATTGCAATTCTCGACAATTCGGAATTCTAGTAAGCTATATCAAAATTTACCAATTGTCCGGATGCATTTGTAATGGAAAGATCGTGACCGTGACCTTGTCCCAGGCTATCGATATAGAAATCCTGGCTACGCAAAATTATCTTGCTCGGTGACCTTAATTTATGCGATGTGAATCTAAGCACGATAGGTTAAATTTGGATCCTACTGATGCACCTCCAAAGCTTTTTCTAGGTTAGGTCTCTTGACCTGGGTTGGCGGTCTGATTCTGGTATGACCTAGTAAAACCTAAGATTTTCCGCAGAAGCTGTAAAATTTCTGATTTAGTGGTAGATGAAGTACGGTGGCGCTGCGCGAGGCTGTTTTTTTACTACCTGTGGAAACCCTGAGGAGGCCGGTTGCCCGCCCCTCGTGTGGGGCGAAGCGTGTTAATTTTCATAAATTCTGATACTTACACGATGAAAAATCGTAAAGACAATGCGATATGATTACAAGCAACCGATTACAAAAGTAGTCGCTTTGTTTGCGGTATTAAACATAAGGCTGCACTACCGCAGTGGTCAAAAACCGTCTGCATATTTCACTTTAGGTGCAAAAATGTGGAATGTATCGCAAGAACGCATTTTTTTAATTTTTATCGGAAGATATTTTATGAAGCAAAATTTTGAGGTGCCTAAAAGGGTAATTTCAACTGCGAAAAGGTCAACCTTAGGTAAAAAGAAAAAGGTCAAACAAATTAAAATTCAAAGTTTCAAAATTTTGAAATTTTCTTTTTCAAAAATAATGTATAATTCAAGACGAGTTCAATGGATGTACAAAACTTGTCATTCAGGTAATGCGTTTGGAGTTATGAAGCATCAGAGATGAGTCTACAAAGTGACCTCCCCTGAAAATTCCTCGGGCTATATCCTTGGTCAACGTTGGTCGGAGTGGGACTGAGATTCTGACAGGCGTGTTCCTGGCCCAAAAACTACCTCGGAGCAAAGTTTCAGATTTTTCCAGACATGGTGGTGTCAGGCCTTGGTCAGATCTGTCCTGGAGATGCCCCTATAGTTGATATACATATAGGCGAGCATACTGGTGGGTGAGG
Source organism: Lepas anatifera (assembly GCA_034440635.1). Lineage (NCBI taxonomy): Eukaryota > Metazoa > Arthropoda > Thecostraca > Lepadidae > Lepas > Lepas anatifera. The sequence goes on along the minus strand of JAOTON010000942.1, from coordinate 1,292 downwards.
CTCGAGCCCCCAGCCTCCTGAAATGAATTTCTGGATCAGCCACTGGTCCTTCACCCCGTCGTGAGGTCGGACAAAGGCTTGTGCAATGCAAAATACTGCCTGTTATGCTATGGACGGTCACTGGGCATGCTGCTGTACAGAGATGGGCATTAAAAGCTTGGGTTCCCCATCCTGTAACAATGCATTTTTCCCGATTCTTTTGAATGAAACAGTCAACGGCAATAAATGATGAAAAAGGTCCAGTCGACAAGCAATGCTCATCAAGTACTCATTTAACTCATTGTAACCAACGCTTTCGCCGTGCCTCGGCCCCGTCCCCTCCACGCCCCGAGTCAATCTCACCAAACGGCCGTCGCCCTGGACTGGCAAGGGGCGTACGATATGCCCTTGTGATATTATGCCGCCACCACTACTGCTGCAAAGTGATGGAAGCTGAAACTTATAGGGCATGTAGACTAGTATCTTGCCATTGTTAAGAATTAAACTTAGGGTTGGCAAGTGCTTCATGCAATTTTGTATCTGCCTATCGACAATTGGTCAAGTCTCAAATGTATGTGAAATGTATATGATACATATTTTGTCCTCCAAATTCAATTGTATCCATAGCTGGAAAAAAACTGTTTACAAAATCTAACTCTTCATGCTTTAAGCTTTTTAATGAAATCCCTGTTTTGTTCTATCGTGTGCATTTTCTTCACTCCTACAATAAAGCACCGAAAATGAAAGCATCGCTCTTGGCCTTTGTTCTGTTGCGTGGCGAGGGATCTAAAGGCAGGAGTTTGATGCCTTGTCACGTGCCGAATTCCAAAGGCCCTACATTGTTTGGTTTACATTTTCTGAAATTCTGATTATTTTACTACTGGTTGCAAACATCAAAATCAGTTACAAAAAGTAGTCAAAAAATTCGAATAATGTCCCCCAGTTTCCAGCCTCCCTTTAGAAACCAGAGGTGTGGATTTATATCTCATTGGGAGGGGGGTGCTCGGGCACCCCCATTAAAACGTTATGGTAGTGTTGGGGGAAGGATCCTGTAAATTTTATTAATTTCTGAACTTAAAACTGGTTTTTATTTACTTCAGCAGGATTGTGGAGGGCTAAAGCATAGATAATATCTTGCTATCTGCTTTTGCGTGATGGTTATTGGTATTCTTTCAAATTCGGACACTTCCTAGTGATTTTGGAAATCTACACTCCTGCTTAGGAACACTCAGTAGTCGCCTGCGCGCTCTCAGGGCTGGGCGCTGGCTCGCCTGCCCACCTCTGACAAATGCTCCCACTTTGCCTGACAAATT
>JAOTON010000941.1:610000-1099682 GCA_034440635.1 Lepas anatifera | reverse complement strand
CTGGGTGATATTCAAATAAGAGCAGACATATTCTGGGTGCAAGGCAAGGATCAGACACTAGCCCCATTTGCAGCTAAGCTTTGACAACACAATTAGTCCAAGACAGAAACATTATTCAAAGGAACCAGGCTAGTCTTGACACCTAAAGCGAGAAGACTCAGCTAAAATGCATAAAACCACCTGGCCTCCTGCCGGGAAAACAAACATCATCCATATCGCTTTAGATCTTGCTTCATTTTATTCGTGAATATTTTTTTATTTTGCCACACGAAAAACCAGCTAAGTCACCTAACTCCAAACAATAACCATTAAGCCTAATAAGGAGGTACAGACTGGCATCCGAAAGTGAAACCACCTATGGCCCGTGCAAAGCATATGACACATGTGGTTCGGCCTTTGAACAATAGGGGTGTTCGGTTCTACCATTTACAGTTTTTCATTCGCCCTCTCGCTCTTGAACCAGGTAGAACGTTTTTTAAACGTGCGTCTTATCTGAAAGGTCGTTCTGTCTGCCGTCTCCTGCGATCACATAATAAAAACTCTGAACAGAAGACCATGTACCACAAAATATTTTTGTAGTTGCAGGCTGCCGCACCATTCATTACCGAGGTCATAATATGGGATAAGGTGTCCTCCCTCCACTTGACTACTATCTCAAATCGGTGAGAGAATGAGAAATTCAGCCAGTGTTTATTCACAGAGTACGGTGGTAAAAGAAAACCTACTCACACACGCAACCTAATTTTACTCATGCAACTTGTCTCTGACTTCTTACTATTCAAAATATACCTGTTCACTTTTAAAAGCGCTGACTGGACTACTAACCCTCACCCCGGTGGGGAGTGGATTAAGACACCCCCTCAGGTTTTTCAAGCAGCTTTGAAAAACATGGCGCCACCCAACACTTCACCCCAATTAATGCAACCTTTCCTGTATATGATTAATTCCACAACACCCCCAAATTTTATGCTAGAGTCATCCCAGGTCAGGTCATCAGTGCAGATCAATTGACTCCCTCCCGAAATGTTTAAGGTGTACTGACTAAGAAAATGTCTGAATTTATCTAGTGGAAGCTTATACCACATAATGGGAAAGTTACTGAGTGCTACAAAAATACTATTTGAAATTTTCATATCAATTCCATTAGGGTCAGGTACGGATCTTTGACCTCCCCATTGAAAATACATGGAAATAGGAAATGGATGTTTTTGTGCCGATACAGCTGACAATACCTTATTATTCTTCAAATCAATAGTCTCACCAATTTGCTCCAGCTTCATAAAGCACTGTTACACGACCTATGACCTCTGGAGGTCATCTGGGACCATTGAAGCGATTTTCATACTTGGGCTAATAACTTTTGTAAGAAGATGATGATTCGGTTTTTATTTTGATATCGCTATGATTGAGTTGCTATTTGAGTCAGTTCAGTGCGCATATTGACTATGCTGAGTTAAAGAGACTTTGACCTGACCTGGAATCAGGTCGTTTCCGTTTTTGATCTAACATAGTCTCCAAACCTTCCTCATCATTCGATTCTTTGTGACGAGAGGAAGCGAATGCATTTAAAATGGACCCTTTAGAAATTAAAAAATTGTCCTAACATGCAACCTTCTTTGACCTGTTTATGACTTCAATGTTGCATGAATAAAATAGCCTGATGTAGTTTCTTCGCCGTTTTTGTATGAGCTATTAATAGGTTTTGTATTGTTTTTCGCTATTCCGTAATAAAAATATGTTTCAGTATTGGTTGACTTCTTAGGGTAGGGGAGGTGGTGGAATTTACTACAGCATTACCCAAGACCAAGGTACACCATGCTCATTTTTGCTTTTTCACTTTCCAATGACGTTTTTCGCCTTTTTTACTACATTTTCCGTTTTCTCCCTAACGTTTTATCGTTGTGTTTATTGTTTACTTTATACACACATCTCTTCTGGGCCTGGTTGCAAATATCAATGTCAAACTAAAATATTTGCTTTTAAATTCAGCTAAATGAACTTTCAAATGCAGCATGGAAGCCGGAGAAGACCACTTACATGGACCATGGGCTGATTCAGGAAACAGGCAACAGGTCATCCCACCTTCTGCCTAATTGAAGCCTGGTACCTCACCAGACTTCGCTCCCTTGAACCATGGGCGGATCTTAGGATTTCCTATTGAAAGTGGGAGAAGGATGGCATCTGGTCAGGATGCACCATTCAGGCCAATGGGCGCCAGTTCTTGATGACACAACTAACCAAGGGCGCTAATCCTCTGACCAGAATGCTGATACTCACATTGCTGGGGGAGGGTGAGCGATCTCTCAAGGGGCATCATCGGCCTTTCAGGGGGCGTCAGGAATTGTCAGAGGGAAGGGAGCAAGTGCCCATTTTACCACCCTCTGGATCTGCCTATGTCAACCAGAATGCAAGGATCCAGGCACCTGCAATTTCATCACATCTAACATCAACATACCAGCAATATGTTTGCCATTTGAGTGTAATATCTGCCTATCCCTTTTTGATAGTTTTCCATGCAGTGGCCGAATGCAGAGGCGAGGGGCACAGGGCCTCAAGCCCCTGGGGTATTATGTGCCTGGCTAATGCATAGGCTGAGATCAGATCTGAGGCATTAGTGTGAATGGTACTTGAAGCCCCCAAATAAAGAGTCTTGGATTTGCCACTGACTATGTGCATGTATATATTGCCAAATTCCACAATTGGAGCCTTCCTGGCATACAAAAATCAAATCAACATGGCTGCAATATTTGATTACCCATGTCCCACAGCTGCATATACTCAAGTAATGATTCATAGCAATGTCCAAATACTCACAAGCAATGGTCAAAAAAGCAAATGGGCCGAGCAAAAGTTCAAACCTATTTAAACTTAATAGTTTTTGCTTTCTTGCTTTTTTAACCACATTCTAATGGTTCATTAGGATGTTTTTTTCACTTTTCTTGACATTTTCTGCTTTCTCATTTTTGTGCAGTGTGGCTTGGCCCAATGCATTTCCAATGGTGGAAATGTGCTTGTGGTGAGTCACAAAACAAAGTATGTCATTAAAAGTGTGCAGTGTAGTCAATTACTAACTCAAATATCTAAGAAGCTCCCGAGATACAAACCAACAGGAATATGAGGATTTCACTGCGAGTCTCCTCCTCCATTGAAATTTGAGCCAGAATTTGTGATTCAGAAGCCCGGAGTCGCGCCTACACATACTGCCCAGGTCTATTATCACATTTTGGGCAGTGTCTACCAGATTTTTGCACTCACAGCTATCATAAGTACCCCAAGCATTTTCACATGTAACAGGAATTCCCACACTAAAGGTCACACACGCGGGACACAAGCACATCAAACAGACAACAGCTTCCACTAGTCTGACAGAACACATTTCAATTTGTGGCAGGAGTGATCAACAACTCAAATTGCCTGCCAAGCATTTTTGTGCTATCTATCACTGTACCCTCAAATGTGGCCTTCAAGGCCAGGGATGGACTTCACACCAATCTGACCCTAGACGCACACAATTCAGACACTTAGTGCTTTGGGAAGAAGTTTACAGGACTAGACACTCGGGAGGCGGACAGAGACCTGAGTTTGGGGGGCAAACCCATGTCTGCTTCTCCTCCTGGGGGAGGGGAGTGGGACATGCAGATTTGGCTGCTCTACAGACCCTGAAGTACCTATAAGCTACCTCCTCCAAGAACATAATCACTCTCTCCTGGAGGATGGGAGTGAAAATTTAATTGTTCAACAGACCTGGGTTTAACACCTTTTTCAAACATTTCTCCGGCTTAATGGGGGTTAGAAGAAGGAAAATGGACTCCCCCTTCCAGCACTTTGGGGAGGCATTACCAGAATACCCGTGTCCGCCAAACGCAGATACTACAGGCTGTTAGAAATGCTAAGAAGTAAGTATAATGGTTAGAAGCGCAAAAGGTATCTCAATCTTGATTAGAAGCCTTGGTCTGATAACCACACGATTTAACTAGTATACGGTTGTGTGACGAGAATATGATAAATAATAATAGGTTTGCTGTGGTAGTAGTTTGCTAATTTGTCCGTGCTTTCCTTGTTTGAGTTATACTGCAATCGTGAAAAACACAAAGCCATAACAAATAAAATGCAACCTTCCCACATCTCCTCGTCTATTACCCACAATGACCTAACCCACCTTAAGTAAAGGTATCTTGCTTCCCACCTATCTCTTTTTTACTGCATGAGGGACATTGTCGTAAGAATTTTTTATTGGCTAGATCAAAAGGTTTACAAAAAGTTGTTTCAGAAGTCATATTCTCATTTTTTGCAAATTCAGGCTCAAAATGCCTAAAAATCAGGCCTCAAAGTTCAACATTTATAGACGACATTTACCAGCGAGTCCTTATAGGTAACGATAAAGTGACGTAGACCCGGCTATAGCTATCAATTTTATATATGAAAAAATGTGCCAAACATTTCTTTTAAAGCGAATTCAGTTAGCTAAAACCTATAACATCAAAAAGTATTCTACCGAAAAATATATTTTCCAAAACGAACTTTTGAAAGAGAAATATAGGACTTTAAAGAAAATATCATCAACCAATCAGAAGCCCAGTCCTTATGAGGATCAGGTCACGTGGAGCTTATCTTACATCAAAATGTGATCGTCATCATGGCTACCAATGAACTATCGATATTCACCATTTCAAAAACCGCAGCGACTTTTCAAACGCTTGAAGATATGAATACAAATTCTATTAATTAGCGCTGCAGGTCAGGCCGAATACCTAAAGATTATAATTGATAATTGTTCCGTTATTGCATGATTGCATTGCAGCTAAAATGATTCTATAAAAAGATACGGGTAGCGCCATCCAGAAAGAGCCTCCTTTGAGGCATGAAGAAAGCTTTGGGTGGTTTTTTCTGGACGAGGAGATTGTCGCCTCTCGGGTCTGCGATGGATCAACATATCGTCGGTAATCTGCGTAGAATGTTTTGAGCCTTTGATGTGGTCAATTGAGGATTTTCTTAGAGGTAAAAAATCTATGCGTGAAAAGTTAATGAAACAATTTGAATTTTTGCCATCCATCTTTGCTAGCCACAATGCTTATTGAGGTTTTGTTTGGTGAGTGTAGTGAGTTAGTCAAACACCAATCCTATCAAGTATGGGCAATGCATTTAATGTTCCTGTTCTGCATTAATTAGGTCCATGAAGTTGCCAAAAAGCAAATTGTATGCTTAATTGATAACTATTCATTTTGGCCCACTGTTATAGCTGTGGTCTCGTTTCGTCTGTCAGCACCAGTCAGCGAGCAGCATTGAGTCCCAGTCTGCGAAGTATGGCAGCAGGCTAGGCAAGTCACACCAGCCACCTAAAATCATTGCACTGCCAGACACCAAATATTTACACCAAACTGCTATATACCATAGAAAAAAATGCACCCTTTCCTACCCACACAATGCAATGCTGCCTCTTGTATTAGTTAGTTAAATACTTGTTATGAGGTCCCCTCTTGTATCTTTATAACTATTCAGCCATTATTTGTTTGGTTTTCAGTGTCACCTTCCTTGCACCAGTCTGGGAAATTCACACCAGGTTGATGAACTTCACACCACTCACTCTTTGTCTCCTAGGGCACTCACCCTGGCGAGATCTCGTTGAAAATGCCATACTTTGCACACTGGATTGAGTCTATGTCCACATGGCTATAGCCTCTCCCTGAGAAACAATCTTAGAACCAATCTTAGATTTACAGGCTGGCTACCTGCTGTGGTGCTGCTGGAAAAACAGTAACACTTTTGCAACAGTGGTAGCATGCTTTTTGTGATTGGTAGATAAGTATTCTGGCTCATTTTTGTCTGATTAGCCATGGCACATACTAGAGACAGTTGTGGTATTTCTTTTCTAGAGGAGAGGCTCGAGGCTCGCGGACAAGGCTGTGCTGGCAGGCGGAACAAGGCTTATGAGCAGTGTCAATGCCAAAAAAGTCCTCATTTTATTGTTGCACAGGTGAACTTGTGTACCAAAATAGGTGAAAATTATTTGGTGATGGCAATTCTCAATGATTATTTAAGCATATTATTTTTGAATTGCCCATATTCCCTCTCTTTTTGGTCTAACTTTATATTTACAATATTTGTGCACTCTAGTAAAAGTCTATATCAAGCTTGTAATTTGAATTACAAATTTCTACCTGTTACAAATACTGGCTCTGCACAATGTGTGCATGCTAGTGACATTTGCTGCTTAGCTTACCTTCTTTTAAGTATGAAAATGTTTTTGATTAATTTTACAGATTGAAACAGATTTTCCATTTATTTTGGTACCATACAGTACATAGTAGTCAGTGTACTCCTATCTACTTATCAGATCCATTTACTCATATTTCAAGTGCTACTGTTTGTTTCCAGACATGAAAGTGACTGTAGCATAAATTCATCCATCTGCCCTCGGAAAATGCCCATCTGCATTCATGCCCATCTACAGATGAATTCATCCATCTGCCCTCTGAAAATGCCCATCTGCATGCTTTTTATAATTGATAGTAAAAATGAACTGAAGGAAAACTAGGATAAGATGTATTATGATTTGAAACACTGGGAGTGTACCCAATACAGCAATATAATTGTGGACAAAAGAGTATGGATAGTCATGTAGGAATGACAGGGGGCAGTCTTGGGTGATGCAATTTTTGTGTTTTCCTGGAAGAATATATGAAAGATTAGGCGGGTTGCTTCAAAGAGAAAATTTGTTTACTAGAAAACTTGTCTTTTGTAGCTGCTGTGTATCATCAAGCTATCGTCCCAATGGACCAGCTTGTGTATGATCATTTTGTTTGTTAGTTTGAATGGGATGAACCCAATCAGACCGATTCTCCCATAGACCTGAAATTTGGAATATTTGTTTCCTATTGTGGGCCAGTGTTGGAATAATGTATTGTAATTTATAAAAACATGATTTGCATGGTTCCACCTGACCCCTCCACAAACCCATGATCTAGACTATAGATCGTCTTTGGGGATATCTTTGTTCTTGAATATATATATATATATATATATATATATATATATATATATATATATATATATATATATATATATATATAAGTATTACATATGTTTAAAACAAGATTCAGTGATATCTTGTTTGCTTTCATTATGGGCTTGTGATATTTTATTTGTACCCTTTATTTGGTCCCATTTGTTCCCTGCTGTGAAAATATCTTCTAATTTAAGAAGAGCCTAGCCATGTATGTGCGTAAGTGGTGTTTATCGCGGTATATTAAGGCCAAATCCTCTGAGGACCTCAGTAAAACATGCCATTAAAAGTATTTTTAGCCTAAAGGTAAGAAAACTAGTAATGCAAAGGGTCTTTATAGTACAAAACCAAGTGGTCAGATTTTGTTGGTGGTCGTACGTGCGAAAGTCGGCGAAAATAATAAGTGACACCTCTGTGCTCAGACTATTGCGGTGAACATTTTATCAAACCGTGTAGCACTTATTGTGGACAGATGCAAAATCTGTTATGCTTTTGATGTACTCTCAGTATTTGGTTCGCTCCCAGCCTTCTTAGAGTGCACTTCAAGGACTGGAAGCTAGGAGCTGCATACCCACTGGTGGGTTCAGGGAAAATTTACTTTCCTCCCAAACTCTGCGATTTTCACCGACCTTTAAAAAATGTGTATTCACGATTTTGGACCTTGTCCTCCCCTCCCCCCACAAAAAACATTGGCCTGGATCCGTCACTGACGTACTGAGTTATATCCTCTAGTCCCACGTTGCACTCAGGAAGACTGCTCGTTGGGGACTCCTCAGACCTGATTGTTGCACGCGTTTCTCACCTGCCGAGGGTTATCACTCGCTTGTAATTTCCTGGTAGGTTATATTTTCTCATGTTTTTGTGAGATTGAATATAAACCTCATTGATCAACTGATATCTGTTGGTTTTAAAGTAGATGAATTTTGCATTGCGTAGCCGAGGAGCATGATTATAAATTGGTAAGATGTTTCATGGCTTTGCCTCTCGAATTCTTGACGCAAAATGGAGCCTGTGATCACACTGTGATCACATATTCGAGCACAGCCCCTCGTCAGAATCCTCATAATACAATAAGCGAAAACTTTTGGTCATAGTGTGACCAAGGCTTGAAATTTAGATCTGATTTGGAAATCGAATGCTGGAATAATGCAGTTCAGTACTGGAATATTCAAATATTGGAACTCGATTCGAGGTTATCCTAGCACTCTGACTAAAAATGTATGTGTTCACCTATTATATTATGATAATTTTGGTGAAGGGATGTACCTGAATATTTATCAGTGTATTAGCCCCATTTTGGAACTATGATTCGAGAAGGCTGGTCATGAAATATTTTATCAACGTAGATAATCTAATAAACAATCTAATAAAAATAACGGTTAATATACTATTTTATATAATGATATGATGTTATATGAAGTGCTTTTGGAATTGTTTGTTCTATTATGAGAAAGGACCGTTTCCGAACTCCGAAGTATTAAAAATAAACGCTTATCATTTTCATAAACAAATGTCACTCATGAGGCTAGCAGCTTGCTTGTCTTAAAGCTGCGATGCGTCTTCTTAGGTTTTAGACTCTGTGACTACCAATGTTAAGATTAATTATACATAGAATCCTTTTTATTTAATACGATCTGTTCCAGGCTATAATTTTGAGGTATATTTTCTTGATGTGCCCTGATCAGAAACTAACTCAACTTGAAGTAAAAAACAATGTATTCTTAAATCTTGTATATCTATATACGAAAAAAATTAGAGCTACCACCACGGACAGAGGAGTGAGGTGGCCAGTCCATCTCAACCTGCAACACACAACAAACGTTCCCCCTGAAACAAAAAGTGATCAGGTTTGGGTTCGTGGTGCGTTCCACACTTTTGTTAGTTCATCCAAGGATCGTGGTGGCTGCTCTCTGGTTCCCCAGTTCTGACGCATATCAAGAGTTATTCTTCCGTATCACATTCAGCTATTCTCCGGTTCTCTAGACTACGTGTTTTTATATTCTCCGGAGACCAAAGAATTACAATTATATCAAAGATTTAGATGTCGACGGACACATTTAATCTGATTGATTGATTGAGTGTTCCGGCCATATGGGAGGGGGCGCCCCTGCAGGCGCCCCAACCGCCGCAGGAACATCGCCAGCCGTCGTGGGTCCGCCAGCGCTTCACGGATGGGCGGGTCGTCCCGTCCAAATATGTCCCAGCGCAGGTCAGCGCACGCAGGGCACCGGGTCAGAAGGTGGTGGAGGATCTCGTCCTCTCCATCGTCGCATTCCTGTAACGTGGCCTCCGGGTTCAGGCCGATCCTCTTTCGGTAGCTGCACAGGAGAAGGGGAGTGGCCAATGCGCAGGCGCTCCACCTCCACACTCTCCTGCCGTGAAAGGCCCAGGCGGTCTTTCAGGGTGGTCCGCCCTGGGAGACCGCCACATTTAATCTCGAACACGTTTTATCTCGTACGGATTAACGTTTTATCTCGTTGTTTTACCAGATTTACACGCGCATTGACGGGGCTCTGAGCCACCTTCGCTTTGACTGGGGGCGCGGGTACCCCCTAAAATTTCCAGAACTACGGTAGGTAGTGAAAAATGGTAAACGGCTTTGGGTAGCCCATACGCTTCTCCATCGAAATATTTTAACCATTTTGTCAGGTCACTTCAATCGGATGAGTTCACTTTGTTCCGACTTATGTTGTCTTAAACTTTGAGGTCAGGTCACTTGGCCTGTACTGGTGACCTGACCTGAGATGACCTAACCTTAAAATTTTGACAAAAGTTGTAAAAATGATGAGAGAAGGTATGCCAAGTTTTTTAACCCGAGTTTATTTTTATCCCGAGTGTGTTAAGTACCTACCTAATAAAGGTGTGATGGCTTAAATTCCGTGGCGGCGCCCCTGCCTAGTTTTCTTTGCCTAGTGTTAGGAGTGTATGTTTTACCATGTACTGCGTTTTTACTGTTAATATACGCGTACGGATACAAGTGCGGCGGCGCTACGCGCCGCCGTTTTTATGTTCTATCCGAAAAACCAGACGGGGGGCGGGTACCGCCTCCCGTCAATGCGCTTGTTAACCCGCGCCCCACCGGGGGACCGGCGCCACCTTCGCCCCACCGGGGCCATCGATAGCCCCCCTCTAACTCCGAAAATATGGGCGTTAGCGCAAATCTGCAAAGTGCACTAGAAGGCTCGCGTGAATTCAGTAAGAAATTACTTCATATGTTTTAGTGTTCAGGTCAATGGTTTGACCTCCAGAGGTCAAATTAGGTCAAGATCGGCTATTTTCACTCAAATATGCAATGCTTAAGCAAACTGGGCATAACTCTTATGCCCTTAGAGCTATTGAGGTGTGGGAAAGTACATTTGATAGGAAATTGCCAGTACTTGTTCTGCTATGGAAACGTAAAGACCTCCCGCCAGTAGTTTGACCTCCAGAGGTCACCTCGTGACCTAGTATGGCCTGAGGTCACGAAAGGTCAGAAAGTGACCTTGCCATATATCAAATGAAAGCCAATGACGAGACAAACACGATGGTGTTTGTTTCAGCGCTCTAGCTTATACAGGTCAAAGTTATTGTCAAAATACTGTTTTGACCCCTGGTGACCTTGGATGACCTTGGGGATGTCAAAGGGCAAATATGGCCCCTGGAATCCGTGAAAGGGTGTCCAAAAACGCTTTTCTGATCAAGCTGAGCATTTTCAATCGTTTTTGTGACTTTTAGATCATAAGACAGTTTTTCCCATGCTTTTTCAATGGGAGAGGTCACCTCGTGACCTGACCTCAGAGGCACGAAATCGAAAAATCCCGGATATACACCTTGTAGACCCTGGAGGGTCATAAAGTGTAAGAAGTTTCAAATCGATCGACTCCGAAATGTAGCTCTTACAGAGCTCTAAAGCTAAAGTGAGGTGACCTTGGTTGAACTCGTCTGGTGACCTGACCTTGGGTGACCCGGGGTAAAAAATTCAGGGATGGTGGGAAAATGATGCAGTGAGAGGTAGGAGCCCTCAACCACGGTGCTGCGCCTCATCGTCTTTCTGCTATCCCGGAAAAACCTTAGAGGGGGCCATCGATGGCCCCCGGTGGGGCGAGGGTTAAACGATTAATTAATCTCGAGACACATTAATCTCGAGATTAACACATATAATCTCAAAGAGCCACCCCTGCTTTTTATTGGGCCGGTTTCTGGTTCTTGGTTTGCACGAAAACCGGTCAGCCTTCAAGAATGGCCTTCAGCAAAGGACACAAAAGACATTTTCGAACGGCGAACAGCGTGTCCCGCTGGTCAGAAAACAGGGGAACTGGTCTCCAATAGAGGGAAATCCGACGGATTGAGAACCATTGCAGGGAGCTGGAGACAAGCCGGTCCCAGTTTGGTACGCCGGTCAGATTAGAAAAATATTTGGGGCTAATATTCCCTTTCCCTCAACTACCCGGACGGAGGGGATAACCAGAAGAAATTGTCCTTAGAATATTTACTTCATCCCATAGGAGGATCCAGGAGGGCAAAGGGGCACGTGTCCCCCTCTCTGATAGACTCTCGGTGAACCCTAAAATGTCGCGTCCCATCCCCTCCCCAGGATGCGAAAATCGGCGCACACTGATAGGATTTAGCGTCCATCTGATAGGTTTTGCCGGTCAAGGTGGCGCCCCCTGGTCCGGATGGTGCCCTCCCCGGAAGTTCCCCACGATCGGCAATCATGGATCCGACTATGCTTCATCCATTAGTACGCATGAACAAACAAGAAGAAAATCAGAAAAATTGTTTTTACAGTAAAAACTTCCACGACCTAGATTCGAACCCGTATTACCCGTGTGAGAGTCGGGAATGGAGAGCCACTATACCATCCCCGCTGTACGACATCTGCCCGATTTTAAAACTTTCCTGATTAGTTTTCTCAAGCCGAATGTTTTGGACAAATTAATCTAATATTTGTATTTTTAAGGGTTAATATAAATAAAGTGAATACGAATACAGCATAAAAACATTTTCTACCCCCAAAAAATCATTTATAGAACTTAAAACTTTGATTGATAGAATAGAGGTGAAGAGCAGGTTACAGGCTATTATTGATATTGTTAGCAAATTTGAATAATTGTTGAGTGGCCTCCAAAAATTTAGCTGAAGATAAAGAAATGATTGATAGTACCAGAATCAGGATTTTTCAAATATTAAGAAACCACAATAAAAATTTTTGCGACAATATCCCTTTAACTTACTATTGTGTTCGTCTTGCGCCACAGTCGCGCCGTCGTACGTAAGCGGAAGTTAGCACCAGACTCGGGGGGGGGCGGTATCTTAAAGGGATATTGTCGCAAAAATTTTTATTGTGGTTTCTTAATATTTGAAAAATCCTGATTCTGGTACTATCAATCATTTCTTTATCTTCAGCTAAATTTTTGGAGGCCACTCAACAATTATTCAAATTTGCTAACAATATCAATAATAGCCTGTAACCTGCTCTTCACCTCTATTCTATCAATCAAAGTTTTAAGTTCTATAAATGATTTTTTTGGGGTAGAAAATGTTTTTATGCTGTATTCGTATTCACTTTATTTATATTAACCCCTTAAAAAATACAAATATTAGATTAATTTGTCCAAAACATTCGGCTTGAGAAAACTAATCAGGAAAGTTTTAAAATCGGGCAGATGTCGTACAGCGGGGATGGTATAGTGGCCTCCATTCCCGACTCTCACACGGGTAATACGGGTTCGAATCTAGGTCGTAGAAGTTTTTACTGTAAAAACAATTTTTCTGATTTTCTTCTTGTTTGTTCATGCGTACTAATGGATGAAGCATAGTCGGATCCATGATTGCCGATCGGGGGAACTTCCGGGGAGGGCACCATCCGGACCAGGGGGCGCCACCTTTGACCGGCAAAACCTATCAGATGGACGCTAAATCCTATCAGTGTGCGCCGATTTTCGCATCCTGGGGAGGGGATGGGACGCGACATTTTAGGGTTCACCGAGAGTCTATCAGAGAGGGGGGACACGTGCCCCCTTTGCCCTCCTGGATCCTCCTATGGGATGAAGTAAATATTCTAAGGACAATTTCTTCTGGTTATCCCTCCGTCCGGGTAGTTGAGGAAAAGGAATATTAGCCCCAAATATTTTTCTAATCTGACCGGCGTACCAAACTGGGACCGGCTTGTCTCCAGCTCCCTGCAATGGTTCTCAATCCGTCGGATTTCCCTCTATTGGAGACCAGTTCCCCTGTTTTCTGACCAGCGGGACACGCTGTTCGCCGTTCGAAAATGTCTTTTGTGTCCTTTGCTGAAGGCCATTCTTGAAGGCTGACCGGTTTTCGTGCAAACCAAGAACCAGAAACCGGCCCAATAAAAAAGCAGGGGTGGCTCTTTGAGATTATATGTGTTAATCTCGAGATTAATGTGTCTCGAGATTAATTAATCGTTTAACCCTCGCCCCACCGGGGGCCATCGATGCCCCCTAAGGTTTTTTCGGGATAGCAGAAAGACGATGAGGCGCAGCACCGTGGTTGAGGGCTCTACCTCTCACTGCATCATTTTCCCCACCATCCCTGAAATTTTTACCCCGGGTCACCCAAGGTCAGGTCACCAGACGAGTTCAACCAAGGTCACCTCACTTTAGCTTTAGAGCTCTGTAAGAGCTACATTTCGGAGTCGATCGATTTGAAACTTCTTACACTTTATGACCCCTCCAGGGTCTACAAGGTGTATATCCGGGATTTTTCGATTTCGTGCCCTGAGGTCAGGTCACGAGGTGACCTCTCCCATTGAAAAAGCATGGGAAAAACTGTCTTATGATCTAAAAGTCACAAAAACGATTGAAAATGCTCAGCTTGATCAGAAAAGCGTTTTTGGACACCCTTTCACGGATTCCAGGGGCCATATTTGCCCTTTGACATCCCCAAGGTCATCCAAGGTCACCAGGGGTCAAAAACAGTATTTTGACAATAACTTTGACCTGTATAAGCTAGAGCGCTGAAACAAACACCATCGTGTTTGTCTCGTCATTGGCTTTCATTTGATATATGGCAAGGTCACTTTCTGACCTTTCGTGACCTCAGGCCATACTAGGTCACGAGGTGACCTCTGGAGGTCAAACTACTGGCGGGAGGTCTTTACGTTTCCATAGCAGAACAAGTACTGGCAATTTCCTATCAAATGTACTTTCCCACACCTCAATAGCTCTAAGGGCATAAGAGTTATGCCCAGTTTGCTTAAGCATTGCATATTTGAGTGAAAATAGCCGATCTTGACCTAATTTGACCTCTGGAGGTCAAACCATTGACCTGAACACTAAAACATATGAAGTAATTTCTTACTGAATTCACGCGAGCCTTCTAGTGCACTTTGCAGATTTGCGCATAACGCCCATATTTTCGGAGTTAGAGGGGTCATCGATGGCCCCGGTGGGGCGAAGGTGGCGCCGGTCCCCCGGTGGGGCGCGGGTTAACAAGCGCATTGACGGGAGGCGGGTACCCGCCCCCCGTCTGGTTTTTCGGATAGAACATAAAAACGGCGGCGCGTAGCGCCGCCGCACTTGTATCCATACGCGTATATTAACAGTAAAAACGCAGTACATGGTAAAACATACACTCCTAACACTAGGCAAAGAAAACTAGGCAGGGGCGCCGCCACGGAATTTAAGCCATCACACCTTTATTAGGTAGGTACTTAACACACTCGGGATAAAAATAAACTCGGGTTAAAAAACTTGGCATACCTTCTCTCATCATTTTTACAACTTTTGTCAAAATTTTAAGGTTAGGTCATCTCAGGTCAGGTCACCAGTACAGGCCAAGTGACCTGACCTCAAAGTTTAAGACAACATAAGTCGGAACAAAGTGAACTCATCCGATTGAAGTGACCTGACAAAATGGTTAAAATATTTCGATGGAGAAGCGTATGGGCTACCCAAAGCCGTTTACCATTTTTCACTACCTACCGTAGTTCTGGAGATTTTAGGGGGGGTACCCGCGCCCCCAGTCAAAGCGAAGGTGGCTCAGAGCCCCGTCAATGCGCGTGTAAATCTGGTAAAACAACGAGATAAAACGTTAATCCGTACGAGATAAAACGTGTTCGAGATTAAATGTGGCGGTCTCCCAGGGCGGACCACCCTGAAAGACCGCCTGGGCCTTTCACGGCAGGAGAGTGTGGAGGTGGAGCGCCTGCGCATTGGCCACTCCCTTCTCCTGTGCAGCTACCGAAAGAGGATCGGCCTGAACCCGGAGGCCACGTTACAGGAATGCGACGATGGAGAGGACGAGATCCTCCACCACCTTCTGACCCGGTGCCCTGCGTGCGCTGACCTGCGCTGGGACATATTTGGACGGGACGACCCGCCCATCCGTGAAGCGCTGGCGGACCCACGACGGCTGGCGATGTTCCTGCGGCGGTTGGGGCGCCTGCAGGGCGCCCCCTCCCATATGGCCGGAACACTCAATCAATCAATCAGATTAAATGTGTCCGTCGACATCTAAATCTTTGATATAATTGTAATTCTTTGGTCTCCGGAGAATATAAAAACACGTAGTCTAGAGAACCGGAGAATAGCTGAATGTGATACGGAAGAATAACTCTTGATATGCGTCAGAACTGGGGAACCAGAGAGCAGCCACCACGATCCTTGGATGAACTAACAAAAGTGTGGAACGCACCACGAACCCAAACCTGATCACTTCTTGTTTCAGGGGGAACGTTTGTTGTGTGTTGCAGGTTGGAGATGGACTGGCCACCTCACTCCTCTGTCCGTGGTGGTAGCTCTAATTTTTTCGTATATAGATATACAAGATTTAAGAATACATTGTTTTTTACTTCAAGTTGAGTTAGTTTCTGATCAGGGCACATCAAGAAAATATACCTCAAAATTATAGCCTGGAACAGATCGTATTAAATAAAAAGGATTCTATGTAAATTAATCTTAACATTGGTAGTCACAGAGTCTAAACCTAAGAAGACGCATCGCAGCTTTAAGACAAGCAAGCTGCTAGCCTCATGAGTGACATTTGTTTATGAAAATGATAAGCGTTTATTTTTAATACTTCGGAGTTCGGAAACGGTCCTTTCTCATAATAGAACAAACAATTCCAAAAGCACTTCATATAACATCATATCATTATATAAAATAGTATATTAACCGTTATTTTTATTAGATTGTTTATTAGATTATCTACGTTGATAAAATATTTCATGACCAGCCTTCTCGAATCATAGTTCCAAAATGGGGCTAATACACTGATAAATATTCAGGTACATCCCTTCACCAAAATTATCATAATATAATAGGTGAACACATACATTTTTAGTCAGAGTGCTAGGATAACCTCGAATCGAGTTCCAATATTTGAATATTCCAGTACTGAACTGCATTATTCCAGCATTCGATTTCCAAATCAGATCTAAATTTCAAGCCTTGGTCACACTATGACCAAAAGTTTTCGCTTATTGTATTATGAGGATTCTGACGAGGGGCTGTGCCCGAATATGTGATCACAGTGTGATCACAGGCTCCATTTTGCGTCAAGAATTCGAGAGGCAAAGCCATGAAACATCTTACCAATTTATAATCATGCTCCTCGGCTACGCAATGCAAAATTCATCTACTTTTAAAAACCAACAGATATCAGTTGATCAATGAGGCTTATATTCAATCTCACAAAAACATGAGAAAATATAACCTACCAGGAAATTACAAGCGAGTGATAACCCTCGGCAGGTGAGAAACGCGTGCAACAATCAGGTCTGCGAGTCCCCAACGAGCAGTCTTCCGAGTGCAACGTGGACTAGAGGATATAACTCAGTACGTCAGTGACGGATCCAGGCCAATGTTTTTTGTGGGGGGAGGGGAGGACAAGGTCCAAAATCGTGAATACACATTTTTTAAAGGTCGGTGAAAATCGCAGAGTTTGGGAGGAAAGTAAATTTTCCCTGAACCCACCAGTGGGTATGCAGCTCCTAGCTTCCAGTCCTTGAAGTGCACTCTAAGAAGGCTGGGAGCGAACCAAATACTGAGAGTACATCAAAAGCATAACAGATTTTGCATCTGTCCACAATAAGTGCTACACGGTTTGATAAAATGTTCACCGCAATAGTCTGAGCACAGAGGTGTCACTTATTATTTTCGCCGACTTTCGCACGTACGACCACCAACAAAATCTGACCACTTGGTTTTGTACTATAAAGACCCTTTGCATTACTAGTTTTCTTACCTTTAGGCTAAAAAATACTTTTAATGGCATGTTTTACTGAGGTCCTCAGAGGATTTGCCTTAATATACCGCGATAAACACCACTTACGCACATACATGGCTAGGCTCTTCTTAAATTAGAAGATATTTTCACAGCAGGAACAAATGGGACCAAATAAAGGGTACAAATAAAATATCACAAGCCCACAATGAAAGCAAACAAGATATCACTGAATCTTGTTTTAAACATATGCAATACATATATATATATATATATATATATATATATATATATATATATATATATATATATATATATATATATATATATATATTCAAGAACAAAGACATCCCCAAAGACGATCTATAGTCTAGATCATGGGTTTGTGGAGGGGTCAGGTGGAACCATGCAAATTCATGTTTTTTATAAATTACAATACATTATTCCAACACTGGCCCACAATAGGAAACAAATATTCCAAATTTCAGGTCTATGGGAGAATCGGTCTGATTGGGTTCATCCCATTCAAACTAACAAACAAAATGATCATACACAAGCTGGTCCATTGGGACGATAGCTTGATGATACACAGCAGCTACAAAAGACAAGTTTTCTAGTAAACAAATTTTCTCTTTGAAGCAACCCGCCTAATCTTTCATATATTCTTCCAGGAAAACACAAAAAATTGCATCACCCAAGACTGCCCCCCTGTCATTCCTACATGACTATCCATACTCTTTGTCCACAATTATATTGTTGTATTGGGTACACTCCTAGTGTTTCAAATCATAATACATCTTATCCTAGTTTTCCTTCAGTTCATTTTTAATATCAATTATAAAAAGCATGCAGATGGGCATTTTCAGAGGGCAGATGGATGAATTCATCTGTAGATGGGCATGAATGCAGATGGGCATTTTCCGAGGGCAGATGGATGAATTCATGCTACAGTCACTTTCATGTCTGGAAACAAACAGTAGCACTTGAAATATGAGTAAATGGATCTGATAAGTAGATAGGAGTACACTGACTACTATGTACTGTATGGTACCAAAATAAATGGAAAATCTGTTTCAATCTGTAAAATTAATCAAAAACATTTTCATACTTAAAAGAAGGTAAGCTAAGCAGCAAATGCACTAGCATGCACACATTGTGCAGAGCCAGTATTTGTAACAGGTAGAAATTTGTAATTCAAATTACAAGCTTGATATAGACTTTTACTAGAGTGCACAAATATTGTAAATATAAAGTTAGACCAAAAAGAGAGGGAATATGGGCAATTCAAAAATAATATGCTTAAATAATCATTGGAGAATTGCCATCACCAAATAATTTTCACCTATTTTGGTACACAAGTTCACCTGTGCAACAATAAAATGAGGACTTTTTGGCATTGACACTGCTCATAAGCCTTGTTCCGTCTGCCAGCACAGCCTTGTCCGCGAGCCCTCGAGCCTCTCCTCTAGAAAAGAAATACCACAACTGTCTCTAGTATGTGCTATGGCTAATCAGACAAAAATGAGCCAGAATACTTATCTACCAATCACAAAAAAGTATGCTACCACTGTTGTGCTGTTACTGTTTTTCCAGCAGCACCACAGCAGGTAGCCAGCCTGTAAATCTAAGATTGGTTCTAAGATTGTTTCTCAGGGAGAGGCTATAGCCATGTGACATAGACTCAATCCAGTGTGCAAAGTATGGCATTTTCAACGAGATCTCGTCAGGGTGAGTGCCCTAGGAGACAAGAGTGAGTGGTGTGAAGTTCATCAACCTGGTGTGAATTTCCCAGACTGGTGCAAGGAAGGTGACACTGAAAACCAAACAAATAATGGCTGAATAGTTATAAAGATACAAGAGGGGACCTTATAACAAGTATTTAACTAACTAATACAAGAGGTAGCATTGCATTGTGTGGGTAGGAAAGGGTGCATTTTTCTCTATGGTATATAGCAGTTTGGTGTAAATATTTGGTGTCTGGCAGTGCAATGATTTTAGGTGGCTGGTGTGACTCGTCTAGCCTGCTGCCATACTTCGCAGACTGGGACTCAATGCTGCTCGCTGATTGGTGTTGACAGACGAAACGAGACCACAGCTATAACAGTGGGCCAAAATGAATAGTTATCAATTAAGCATACAATTTGCTTTTTGGCAACTTCATGGACCTAATTAATGCAGAACAGGAACATTAAATGCATTGCCCATACTTGATAGGATTAGTGTTTGACTAACTCACTACACTCACTAAACAAAACCTCAATAAGCATTGGTGGCCAGCAAAGATGGATGGCAAAAATTCAAATTGTTTCATTAACTTTTCACGCATAGATTTTTACCTCTAAGAAAATCTCAATTGACCACATCAAAGGCTCAAAATATTCTACGTGCAGATTACCGACGATATGTTGATCCACGAGACCGGAGAGGCGACAATCTCCTCGTCCGAAAAACCACCCAAAGCTTTCTTCATGCCTCAAAGGAGGCTCTTCTGGATGGCGCTACCCGTATCTTTTTATAGAATCATTTTAGCTGCAATGCAATCATGCAATAACGAACAATTATCAATTATAATCTTTAGGGTATTCGGGCCTGACCGCAGCGCTAATTAGTGTTATAGAATTTGTATTCATATCTTCGCGTTTGCCGCGGTTTTTGAAATGGTGAATATCGATAGTTCATTGGTAGCCATGATGACATCACATTGATGTAAGATAAGCCCACGTGACCAGATCCTATAAGGACTGGGCTTCTGATTGGTTGATGATATTTCTTTAAAGTCCTATATTTCTCTTTCAAAAGCGTTTTGGAAATATATTTTTATAGAATAATTTTTGATGTTATAGGTTTTAGCTACTGAATTGCTTTAAAAGAAATGTTTGACATTTTTTCATATATAAATTGATAGCTATAGCCGGGTCTACGTCACTTTATCGTTACCATAAGGACTCGGTAAAGTCGTCTATAAATGTTGACTTTGAGGCCGATTTTTAGGCATTTTGAGCCTGAATTTGCAAAAATGAGAATATGACTTCTGAAACAACTTTTTGTAACCTTTTGATCTAGCCAATAAAAATTTTTGCGACAATGTCCCTTTAACTCAAAACAAAACTTCCTCTGTGGGTGTCTATTGCTTTGCCTCTATGCGGCGGCTCCCAGCCGAGTGTCTACTAACCGTGCCCAGCCGGACAGGGTGCTACACAGCTTTGGTGCTACAACCAAAGTAAAGGTATCTTGGCTACAACCAGGGGCGCAGCCGGGGGAGGGGCACAAGGGGCACGTGCCCCCCATCGGTGCCGTTGTGCCCTTTTGATTGCCAGGTGGTGTAGGTACCCTCTTTGGGCCGTGCCGCTCGAAATTTAGTGCCCTACGCCGTTGAGCCTAGATGGAACTAGACTGCATTTAGCAATTTAAACTATTGTTTAACAATTAAGTGCCTTTTTGGACAGTTAGGGCATTCTGTCGCTTTTCCAAGTACCCGGGAAGAGTATAGGCACGTAATCCGTTTCCAGATAATGCCTCATCGCCGCCAATAATCGTACGGGCGGAGCTAATCTGGTGCCCCTTGAGCTCATCTGGTCCCCCCTGAGCTGATCTGGTGCCCTCGTAGTCAATCTGGTGTCCCTCTGAGAAAATAGTTGTGCCTTAGTTCTGAACCTATATAATGCTCTCTGAGTTAGTCTGATGCCTCCGAGCTTGCCTGGTGCCCTATTAGCTGTTTTAGTACCCCTTGAGCTGATCCGGACCCCTGAGCTTATTTAATGCCTCCCGGAGTTGATCTACTGTCCAGGGGTGCAGCCAGGGGCACAGGGGGCACGTGCCCCCGTCATTGCCGGGGTGCCCTTTTCATTTCCAGGTGGTGTACCCAATTTGGGCCGTGCCGATTGAAATTTAGTGCCCTACGCCGTTGAACCTAGATGTAACTGGAGTACATGTAGCGATTGAAACTATTGTTGGATAAATGAATACCTTTTTCGGTCAGCTAGGGCATTCTGTCGCCTTTCCAAGCACCCGGGAAGAGTCTGGGCACCTAGTATGTGTCCACCTAATGCCTCATCGTCGCCAATAATCGTACGGGTGAATCTAATCTGGTGCCCCTTGAGCTCATCTCGTGGCCTCTCAGCTGGTCTTGGCCTCTACAAAACAAACACAAAACCCACAAAGCGTTAAGACAAGCCCGCCATAGTAAAACACAGAATACAGCCATCATTGTCCCATGTCGAAAACAGAAATTGCACCCCCCGTTGTCACCATAAGAACAAAAAGTAGGCACCCCCAAGATGATTACTTGCCCTTCAAGCTGATCTGGTGCCCCTGAGTCTATCAAGTGTCCCACTGAGCAAATAATTGTGCCTCCTGAACCTATATAATGCCCTCTGAGTTAGTCTAATGCCTTCAAGCCTGCTTGGTGCCCTAATAGCTGATTCGGGCCCCCGAGCTGATCTCATGCCTCCCCAAGCTGATCTACTGTCTCCTAAGTCAATATGGTGCCTCTTCAGCTGATTAGGTGCCCCCTCAGCTGATTATTGATGTCTCCTTAGATGGTTTGGTCCCCCCTGAGCTGGTTTGGTGGGCCCTGAACCCATCTTGTGTCCCCTGAGCTGATATGTTGCTCCTTGAGCTAATTTAGGCCCCTGCCATTGTCTGGGGGGGCTGGGAGCTGATCTGGACCCCCGAGCGGATCGATCTGGTGCCACTTGAGCTGCAAATGCCCCTGAGTCGATATGGTGCCTCCTGAACCCATCTGATGCCCTCTGAGCTAGTCTGGTGCCCCCTGAGCTAGTCTGGTGCCCTTTAGGCTGACCTGGGCCTCCTTGCGTGATTTCATGAGCAGCTCTAAAGCCCTGAGCTGAGCTGGGCCCATAGAGGCTGATGAGGGCCCCTGAGATGGTATGGGACTCCTGAGCTGATTAAGTGCCTCCTGACTTAATCTGGTATTTCCGAGCTGGTCGGGGACCACTTATCTGATTGTTTGTCCCCGAAGCTGATCTGGTGCCCTATGGACATTTGGTGTCCCCTGAGCAGCTCTGGGGCTTTTGAACTGATTGGGCCCCGAGCAGGTGAGGGATCCCTGAGCTGATTTAGTGCCTCTGACGTGAACTTGCCCCCTGAGCTGATCGATCTGGGGCACCCTGAGCAGATATACTGCCCCTTGAACTTAACTAATTCCCCCTGAGTCGATCTGGTGCCTGCTGAGTCATCAGTGTGTCTCCTGAGCCCATCTGATTACCTCTGAGCTAGTCTGGTGCCCCATTGCCAATATGGTGCCCTTTAAGCTGACCCGGGCCTCCTGGGTTGATTACGTGATTTCCTGAGCAGCTCCCAGGCCCTGGGCTGAGCTGGGCCCACAGGGGTTGGTGAGGGCCCCTGATGTGGTATGGGGCTCCTGAGCTGATTAAGTGCCTCCTGACTTGATCTGGTATTCCCGAGCTGATCTGGGCTCCGAGCTGGTCGGGGACCACTGATCTGATTGTTTGTCCCCGAAGCTGGTGTCCCCTGAGCAGCTCTGGGGCTTTCGAACTGATTGGGCCCCGAGCTGGTGAGGGATTCCTGAGCTGATTTAGTGCCCCTGACTTGATCTTGCCCCTGACCTGACTTGAGGCCCCTGAACTGATCTGGGTCTAAAGAGCTGATCTGGGGCCCAAGAGCGGATCTGGGTTCTGGGGGTACCCTGAGCTGGTCTGGGCGCTGAGCTTGTGAGAGCCCCTTAAGTTTGCTTGAGGCCCCCTGAGGTAATCTGGCGCCTTAAACTGTTCTGGGGCCTCTTGAACTGGTTTAAGGCCCTATGAGCCTATCTGTGGCCCATTAAGCTAGTCTGATGACCTCATCTCTGGGTCCAATGAGCTAGTCTAGTCCCTGGGCGAAGCATGAGCTGCTCTGGGCCCTGATCTACATCAGGAGCCCCTGAGGTGGTCTTGAATAGACAGATAACAAGAACACAACGCCAACTCCCATCATCTCGTGGCGGGGTCACTGAGCTAGTTTAGTCCCTGGAGGCACAACTGGGGGGATGGGGGGAAGCTGCTCTGGATGCCTCTGATGCACACTTGGGGGCCCTAGAGCTGGTCTTGAATAGATGGGGAATAAGAACACAATGGAAACTCCCCTTGTAAAACGGAGCTAACGAGGAATGAGGAGTCTCTAAAACGGCTTGTGATGTCTAGGCACCCCTGGTTATATAAATTGCTTATTATACTGGTGGATTCTGGGAAGGGATGATAAAAAGGCATGTGGCCCTGAGCTCTGAGTACAGTACCCTAAACCAGGATTTCTACTAATTAATTTAAATGAAGAACTAGTTCTCACAATTTTCAGCCCTGTCACACCATCCCCATCCAAACCACCGGCCTGTTCTCCTTTTCTTTATTCTTAACTGGGACCGATCCTTGAGAATATAGAACTTGATAAACGCGTTCAAAAGGTATCTCCCAAATTATTTCGGCAGCACAAATTTTAATCCTCCAAAGTCACTATGCCACTCCTCGTCCCACGGCGATTGTGGGAGGCAAGGAACTTAAATCGCGTTCAGCCAGGGCTCACTCGTCACAAAACCAGTGGGCATAACAAGTGAATTTTCGACTCCAATATGCCTTAACTTGCACATGGTAGCTGATATCACAGGCTCTGCAGATTTCTCTGATATTAATTACTTGCATGAGTTGGCTGATTTGTCCTTCAATCTATCCAAAACAGTCGTGTTTTGGCTACTTCCATAACAGTTTGGTGGTTCTCGGTTTTGATCGAGTTTTCCTTCTCCGACAATGCTTGATCTGCATTTTTCTTGAACCAAAGGTGCCCAAAAAGATATAAACAAAGATATAGTAAGTTTGTTTAGGTTAACCCGCGCCCCACCGGAGGCTATCTATGCCCCCTCTAACTCCGAAAATATGGGGGTTAGCGCAAATCTGCAAAGTAAATTAGAAAGCTTGCGTGAATTCAGTAAGAAATTACTAAGCATGTTTAAGCGCTCAGGTCAATGGCTTGACCTCCAGAGGTCAAGAAAGATCACGATAGGCTATTTTCACTCAAATGTGCAATGCTTAAGAAAACTGGGCATAACTCTTATGCCATTAGAGCTATTGAGATCTGGTTAGATACATTTGATAGGAAATTGCCAGTCCTTTTTTCGCTATGTGGAACGTAAAGATCTTACGCCAGTGGCTTGACCTCCAGAGGTCACCTCGTGACCTAATATGACCTGAGGTCACAAAAGGTCAGAAAGTGACCTTGCTGTATATTAAATGAAAGCCAGTGACGAGACAAACACGATAGTGTTTTTTTAGCGCTCTAGCTTAATTAGGTCAAAAGTTATTGTCAAAATACTGTTTTGACCCCTGGTGACCTTGGATGACTTTGGAAAAGTCAAAGGGCAAATATGACCCCTGGGATCCATGAAAGGGTGTCCAAAAACGCTGTCCTGAGCATTCTGAGTATTTGCAATTATTTTTGTGGCTTTTAGATCATGAGACAGCTTTTCCCCATGCTTTTCCAATGGGAGAGGTCGCCTCGTGACCTGACCTCAGGTCACGAAATCGAAAAATCCCGGATATGCACGTTGTAGACCCTGGAAGGGCCATGAAGTGTAGCAAGTTTCAAATCGATCGATTAAGAAATGTAGCTCTTATAGAGCTTCAAAGTTGAAGTGAGGTGACCTTGGTTGACCTCGCCTAGTGACCTGACCTTGGGTGACCCGGGATAAAAATTTTCAGGGATGGTGGGAAAATGATGAGGTGAGGGATGGAGCCCTCAACCGCGGTGCTGCGCTTCGTCGTTTTTCTGCTATCTCGAAAAAACCTTAGGGGGCCATCGATGGCCCCCGGTGGGGCGAGGGTTAAGTTATAAAGTGCCCTTTTTCTCCTGGGGTGCCCCTCAAAGGTGGTGTGCCCCCCATACCAAAGCTCTGGCTGCGCCCCTGGTGCTACAAAATATATTCCGGGATTTTTTTATATCGATGATCTAAGGTCAAATACGGACAATGGAAGGTGATGAAATACGGACCATTATTGAGATAACCATTGGAAAAACATTGGAAAAACATAAATTGGGCTGTATTTGTGTAGATACAGCTGAGAATACCCTCATATGCTCCAAATCGTAGTATCCTGGGTGCCTTTCCAGGTTCATATTGCAGTTTTTGACCTGTGACCTCTGAGAGGTCGTCTGGGGCTAATTAAGCAGTTTTCAGACTTAGGTCAATAACTTTGCATGAAATGATGATACAGCTTTTATTTTGATATCGTTGCGTTCAGAATGTTATTGCGAGTCCATTGATATGCATATTGACCATTTTGGGGCTAAAAGTGGCCTTGACCTGACCTGAGGTCCGGCCATTTCTGTGTTTTGACATTGTATGGTCATATTATGCATCGTTCAATTCACCGTGACAAGAGGAAGCGAATGGTGCCTAAAAAATTAAAATGATTCTAGCTCAACTCTGTCAGACGCTAGAGCTTAACAACTCTACTCTAAATACCATTTTCTTTGACCTGTCATGACCTCAATCTTGACCTGAGTGAAAAAGTGACTGACACAGTTTCTTCATGAATCTGTATGAGCTATCCACCAGCTTCGCGTCTTTTTTTTGCTGTCCCGCATAAGGGCCGAGCTCGGGGGTGTTCAAAAACCGCCACCCCCCACCAGGGCGAAGGTGGCTTGGAGGCCCACCGGGGGGCGGGTTAAGACGGCCGACCTACTCTACCGCACTACCAGTAGAGTCAAAGAACCCCCCAGAAAGCGACCGATCATCCCCCGCCACGCCCCTGGTGGCCCCGCGGAACGACTACTCCCCCGTACCAATCCCAAGCCGGTAGCAAGAGCAAATGAATGCAGCTGATGAATGTCTCCTCGGAGCATTGTAAGCTACCTGAGAAACATTCTGACAAGAAATGTGGAACAATTGGGAGCAAAGATCGCACTGGACACCTGGTTGAGAATCCTTTACCTCCAATCCACAAGTCATTCTACAAAACCCCACCACATGTATGCACATTAGCCTGGTCCGGATTTAGGTTTTTCTTCAGAAAGTAACGGATTGTTGTTCATTAGATGCATTTTTGATGCTGATAACGATGCGCTCATCAGAAATGCAATTTTCGAAAAACTTTTGGTGGCCCACTCGAGTTGAAGTGTTTTCATTTTGCCCAATTTTCCACTTTTTGGCTCACCATCAACCCATATTACCAACGAGGTGCAAAAATTGCACTGGGTTGGTAGTTTGGTTCATTGGTGTCCCATTCGCTTTGTTTTTGTTGTTATAACTTGCACACATAACGGTTATTTTTGCTTATCATATCCGCTTTTAGTTGAGCTTGCACTGGCTCTCCATAGATGGCGCTAGCGGCGTGACATGGTAAGTGAATACTGATTTCCTCGGGGACCGGGAATGTGAACAGCAACGTGAAAGGTGAGAAACAATTGCGAATTGGATTGTATAAACGCACTTAAAGAGCTGTTTTCAAGCAGCACTGAAGTTGTTAACACTGTTTCTCAGGTATTTTAAGCATGCCATGTCCAAATATGCTGCTGCTGCTAAAGTCCCGACCATAACCCTTTACAAATAGACGCAGGAACCGTGGGGGCTGTGGTGGTGCCTGTTGCACCCAACTTTCAGAGTGTGGCAGCAGCGCTAACCCCGCGCCCCCAGTTTGAGCCGATTCTGGAACTTCTCTATTAACATTTAAGTGATATGCCTAATCACCCCCGGCCATACCAACGTGGAAGCCCCTTCCTCCAACTTACACCTTTCCTCCGACTAAAATAGTCTCTCCACCTATGCCTTCACCGACTGAATTCTTCCGTATTTACGCCAAAAAGACTCTGCAGCAACCCTACTTTGACTGAAGTGCGAGGGTATCAGCATTGGTCACCAGGTTTTAAGGACTGAAGGAAACGTGTTGTATGAAATCACAAAATAAGCTTTCCAACGTTTCCGCACCTTGCACTAGCTGCATTGGATAATAATCTATAATCATATGATAATCGATAATCATCGGCGTAATCTAAGTGCTTACGTTATCTTTTCCTTTCAGTTCTCTGATCGAAATTGAAAATAGAGGGACGGTTATATCCGCAAGAAATAAAGGAGTCTTACCGTGAGTTTTGTATATCATAGGGCGCCTTCTTATGACAAGAAATGAACTCATGGAGGAGCGGAGCAAAGATGAGTGTCATATTCCTATAGAAGAATGGAAGAGCAGGGTAACAGCAGGGGTTATGGATGTGTGGCCAGCGTATCACTCCATACACGTGCAAATCAGGCCATACTGAAGGAACTAAAAGGGCTTTGGAAAGAAAGAGTACAAAAAGAAGCATGCAAACAAGTTTGGCAAGCGAGCTGCTATACCAACTGCTGCGATGGATTCGCTGTTTGATACCAGCAGCCGAGAACTTGAGCCTGGACTAGCAGAAGACAGTGTTTCCGGCCGACCAGCCAAGTGCCAGACGTCTTCAGACGGACAGCCTCGATCAGGAAACCACAGCACGATGGCAGAGGAGAGCTCAGCGAGCGGGTCGAGCAGTCATGAGAGCAGCCGTCACCTCCCCGAGTCAACAGGCGACGGCCGAGACAGCAAACACGCCTGTGGAAACTGGTGTTTCAGGTAACGCTATCATCTGCTAAGCTATAATGACTCGGTAATCCCGATCAAAGGGATATTATCGGTGTATGAGCAATGCTATTTTCAAAAACCAGTCTGCTCATCAATTCTAACAAAACACCCACAGGCTATATGTATATATATTTTTCAAAACACTGTCCAAGTCGTTCACTGTCAACAGCTCATAAACCATAAGACATGGTACGTATTGCTTGTCCTTCTCTTATCCTTCCTTACGGTTCCATAACTCATAAAAACATAAAAAATGGTAGGCATTACTTGTCGTTCTTCTACGGCCTATCCTTCCTTGTGGTTTGTGAGTTATGAACTGAGAACGACTAAGCAGTGTTTAAAAAATATATAAATATATAGCTTGTGGGTGTTCTGATAGGATTTATGAGCAGACTGGTTTCTGATAATAGCATTGTTCATACACAGATAATATCCCTTTGATCAAATTACCAAGTCATTATAGCTTAGCAGATGATAGCGCTACCTGAAACACCAGTTTCCACAGGCGTGTTCTGTCTCGGCCGTCGCCTGTTGACTCGGGGAGGTGACGGCTGCTCCTCTTAGACTGCTCGACCCGCTCGCTGAGCCTCCTCTGCCATCGCGCTGTGGTTTCCTGATCGAGGCTGCCCGTCTGAATACGTCTGGCACTTGGCTGGTCGGCCAGATACACTGTCTTCTACTAGTTCAGGCTCACGTTCTCGGATGCTGATATCAATAAGCGAATCCATCGCAGCATTGATGTAGCAGCTCGCTTGCCAAACCTGTTTACATGCTTCTTTTTGTCTCTCTTCTTTCTAAAGCCCTCTTAGTTCCTTCAGCACGGCCTGTTTTGCACGTGTAGGCAGTGATACGCTTGCACATACATCCATAATCTCAGCCGTTGCCCTGTTATTGATACTTTCATAAGAATATGGCACTCATCTTTGCTCTGCTCCTCCATGAGTCTAATTCTTGTCATAACAAGGTGCCCTATGACATACCAACTCACAGTCAGGCTCTTTTGTTTTTGCAAATATTACCGTCCGTCCATGTTGAATTTTGTTCAGAGGAAACATAAAACTGCAAGGAGAACATAACGTAGAAATTGGATTATGCCGGTATGTGAATTTTTCAATGGAACTAGTGCAAGATGTCTAGTCGTTGGAAGTCGTTGGAAATTTTAGGATTTCATACAACATATTTTCTTCGGTCCTTAAAATCTGGTGACCAATGTCATGTTTGTAATAAAATGTTTGCGTAATGCCAAACCGGTCGATTTTTCTGCTGGACCACACCGTTAAAAATTATCAATCCTATCCGTATACGTAAAACATATAATTCTCCTCTGGGCCACAACGACTTCTAAATATGTCAGGAGACTGGGCTAGACGTCACTAGCCTCAAAACTGATGGCCTCTCTCTTCAGTCAAAGTAGGGTTACTGCAGAGTCTTTTTGGCGCAAATACGGAAGAATTCAGTCCGTGAAGGCATAGGCGGAGAGACTATTTTAGTTGGAGGAAAGGTGTAAGTTGGAGGAAGGGACTTCCGCGTTGGTATGGCCGGGGTGATTAGGCATATCACTTAAATGTTAATAGAGAAACTGGGGAGGGGGTTGGAGCTGCTGCCACACTCCGAAAGTTGGGTGCAACAGCCACCACCACAGCCCCCACGGTTCCTGCGTCTATTGATAAAGGGTTATGGTCGGGACTTCAGCAGCAGCAGCATATTTGGACATGGCATGCTTAAAATACCTGAGAAACAGTGTTAACAACTTCAGTGCTGCTTGAAAACAGCTCTTTAAGTGCGTTTATACAATCCAATTCGTAATTGTTTCTCACCTTTCACGTTGCTGTTCACATTCCCGGTCCCCGAGGAAATCAGTATTCACTTACCGTGTCACGCCGCTGCGCCATCTATGGAGATCAGTGCAAACTCAACTAAAAGCGGAGATAATAAGCAAAAATAACCGTTATGTGTGCAAGTTATAACAACAAAAACAAAGCGAATGGAACACCATGAACCAAACTACCAACCCAGTGCAATTTTTGCACCTCGTTGGTAGTAAGGGTTGATGGTGAGCCAAAAGTGGAAAATTGGGCAAAATGAAAAATCTTCAACTCGAGTGGGCCACCAAAAGTTTTTCGAAAATTGCATTTCTGATGAGTGCATCGTAATCAGCACCAAAAATGCATCTAATGAACAACGATCCATTACTTTCTGAAGAAAAAACCTAAATCCGGACCAGGCTAATGCACATTATCTGTTTCCGATGGTCTACAGAGAGTGGGAGCGACAACTGTGCTTTTGTCCAATGGCAGGGACTGAAACGCAGTAGCAACGACCCCCTTGGGAATGTCCCGCCGTGCGGGAGTGTTGTCATCCTGAAGATTTAGGGTAAGGCCAATAGGATTTTTAACCTTTCCCGCATCATCAGTGTCTTGTCCCCAATCAATCCGGTGCCCCCTGAGCCATCATTGTGCCTCCTGAGCTCATCTGATACCTTCTGAGCTAGCCTGGTGCCCCCTGAGCTAATATTATGCTGTTTAAGCTAATCCGGGTCCCCTGAATTGATAACGTGATTTCCTGGGCAGCTCTGGGGCCTGAGCTGAGCTGAGCCCACCGAGGCTGATGAGGGCCCCTGAGCTGGTATGGGGCTCCTGAGCTGATAAAGTGCCTCCTAACTTGATCTGATACGCCCGAGCTGGTCGGGGACTACTGAGCTGATCACTTGTCCTCCAAGCTGATCTGGTGCCCTATGAGCCGATCTGGTGTCCCCTGAGCAGCTTGGGGCTCCTGAGCTGATTGGCCCAGTGCTGGTGAGGAATCTCTGAGTTGATAAAGGGCTACTGAGCTGATTTAGTGCCCCTGACTTGATCAGGCCCCCTGACCTGACTTGGGAACCCTGAACTGATTTTGGTCCTAAGAGCTGATCTGGGGCCCAAGAGCGGATCTGGGTCCTGGGGGCATCTTGAGCTTGTGAGGGCCCTGGAGGTACCTTGAGCTGGTCGGGGTGCTGAGCTTGTGAGAGCCCCTTACGTTGGCCTGAGACCCCCTGAGGTGATCTGGCACCTTAAATCATTCTGGGCTACTTGAGCTGGTTCAGGGCCATATGAGTCTATATGGGGCCCATTGAGGCAGTCTAATAAACCCCATCTCTTGAGCCACTGAGCTAGTCTAGTCTCTGGGCGAAGTATGAGCTGCTCTGGCGGGGCTCTGATCTACATCAGTGGTCCCCTGAGCTAGTCTTAAATACACAGAGAATAAGAACAGATGGCCAACTTCCATCATCTCGGAGGGCCACTGAGCTTGTCTAGTCCCTGAGGGCACAACTGGGAGGCAGCTGCTCTGGAGGGCTCTGATCCATACTGGGGATGGGGGCTGAGCTAAGAAATAGGGGCTAAGCTGGTCTTGGACATATGGGGAATAAGAACAAAATGCAAACTCCCCTTATAAAATGGAGCTAACGAGGAATGTCATCGCTAAAACGGCTTTTGATGCCTCGGCACCCCTGATTACTTAAATTGCCTGTTATACTGGTGGATTCCGGAGAAGGGTGCTAAAAAGGCATATGCCCCTGAGCTCAGAGCACAGTCCCCTAAACCAGGATTTCTACTAATTTATTTAAATTAGTACTAGGTTTGCAACTAGGCAAGTAGCAACTAGGTTTGCATCAAATTCCCATACCTTATTGGATAACTTTTTGTCAGTAATACAGATCAAGTTGCACATTCAGGTATAATTGTAACTGATATATCTGATCATTTACCTATATATATAACTTTAAAAAAGATTAGTTAATACAAAAACGGCAATTATGATAAAGACTTTAGACTGGTCCAAAGAAAAAGAACTCAATGATTATATTGTTTCGGAATTAGCCAATTTTCAAAACATCAATGATCCTGATGAGGCTTTTGAAGTTCTTATAAATACTTATAAAACTGGAATTGATAAATTTTCGAAATCATTTAAACCATGTAGAAGAAAAACTCCCATTAAACCGTGGATTTCTCCAGGGATACTAGCGTCTATAAATTATAAGAACAAACTGTATCATAGGTATATTTCACACAAAAATAGAAAAAAACAAATAGTGAATATGATCCTGTGCTGAGACAACATGAAAATAAATATAAACTTTATAGAAGCTACCTGACTAAAATTATTAAGGAAAGTAAGAGGAAATACTACATGTCTGAGTTTGAAGCTCATAAGGGGGATGGAAAACAAACGTGGAAACTTTTGGATGAAATTATGAATCAAAACACTGTGAAAAGTACATCATATCCCTCTGTGTTTTTTGATAATAGTTCCGGGGAGCACAAAGATGTGACGAATGATTTAACGATTTTTTTGCTACAATTGGATCAACACTTGAAAAAGACATGCCTGTTTCGAACATAAATCCTATAGAATATCTCGAAGATTACTCACACCCACCATTTACGGCTGAATTTTCAACAAACCAACAACAGATAGAAAATATCAAATCACTAAAACAAGTGGGTGGTGGCATTGATGGAATTAGCACAAAGATTCTGCATCGTACATATAAAAGTTGTCTTTGTAATTTGATTAATGACTTATTTGTTCAACCTATGTCTTAAGAAAGGTGTATTCCCAAAGATGTTAAAAGAAGCAGTAGTGGTCCCTATATTTAAATCAGGTGAAAAAGATAGATTTACGAACTATAGACTCATTTCATTGTTACCCATCTTCTCCAAAATTTTGGAACGGGTACTATACCAATATATCTCTGATTATTTGATCGAAAATAACATCTTATATTCATTTCAGTTCGGCTTTAGAAAAAAGCATAGTACGTACATGCCTCTGGTACATCTTTACGACAGCGTAACAAAATCTTTAGAAAAGGGTAACACATCATGTGGAATTTATTTAGACTTGAAAAAAGCATTCGATACGGTTAGTCTAGGCATACTATTGCAAAAATTATATCACATTGGTATTAAGGGTAAATTGTATAATATTATTTCTTCATATCTAACTAACAGATTTCAGAGGACTAAAATTAAGGGGGTCATCTCTCATGCAAAACAATTAAGGACGGGAGTACCACAAGGATCAATACTAGGACCACTATTATTTATTATATATTTTAATGATCTGTATCGAGTGTCCATTGAAACTAGATTTTACTTATTTGCAGATGATACTGCTATTATAATCTCGGGGGATGATGTGAGAAGTGTACAGTCAAAAATCCATAAAGTTCTTCCAGAAGTGTCAAAATGGTTTCAGTCCAATCGTTTGTCTCTAAATGCTTCAAAATCTCATTATCAGCTTTATTCTAGCGCTAACATTAGAAATTTTGATGTAAGACTAAATGGAATGCAGCTTAAACGTGAAGAAACTGTAAAGTATCTTGGCGATTATATTGACGAAAAGCTTAAGTGGAATTCACACATCCTTCATGTGTCTTCGATTATAAGTAGAAATTTAGGAATCATGAGCAGAGCCAAGTATTTCCTATCATCGCACGAACTCACTCATTTGTATGACACCTTTATATTGCCCCATCTAAATTATTGTGCAATGGTTTGGGGTAGTAATTACGAATCCACTCTAGATAAGATCATCAAATTACAGAAACGTGCTATTCGAATCATCGACAAAAAACCCTATTATTACCACACAAATGAACTGTTTCTAAAATTAAAAATACTTAAATTCCTTGAACTAGTCTCAGAACAAAAAGTTATTATATTGCCGAAAGTATTGGATGGTACAATGCCAGATGTGATATCGTCTCTTTTTCAGAAATACAGAACAACTAATACGAGATTGATTAGACACTTTGAAATACCTTAGGCTACAATAAATTATAGGAAATTTGCTCTGGCATGCTCTGCACCTGAAATTTGGAACAAAACTATATGTCCAACCTTTAAATGTATAACGGAAGTTCCTCTAAACAAACGTGCTTAAAAATATATCAGAGAAGTATTCTTTTGCAATTATAGAATTCTTAATAATGAGCCTCGATGACCGGCGCTGATGGTGGTGATGATGTACCAGAGCACAATGTGTGTGGGTGTGGGCGTGCGTGTATGTGAGTGGGATAGTGTGCTTGTAGGTGGGCGAGAGGGAGTACTTGTGGGTGGGAAGGTGGATGTCTGCCGTGCTTGGGTGGGTGACTGCGGTACTCGGTGTGTGTGGGTGTGTACGTGCGCGTGTGTGTGGATGTGTATGCAGGCGTGCGTGCGTGAATTCGGATGTGTGTGTGTGTGTGTGTGTGTGTGTGTGTGTGTGTGTGTGTGTGTGTGTGTGTGTGGGTGTGTGTTGTGTGTGTGTGTGTGTGTGTGTGTGTGTGTGTGTGTGTGTGTGTGTGTGTGTGTGTGGGGGGGTGTGTGTGTGTGTGTGTATGTCGGCGTGCGTGCGTGCGTGCGTGCGTGTCTGACTCCCTGCTGCGCTTGCTTGCTAATTTGCCTGCTTGCTTGCTTGCTTGCTTGCCTATGCCTGCATCTCTGCCCTAATTTGCTTACTGTCTTCCGAGTTCTCTGGCGAATGTTACTAGGCCTCTATCTTTTCGCCAGAATCTCGGAGGGGCTAACATGAATCTCCAGTTTTGGGTAGTCCCGTTTGGAAAAAGACTAACAATCTAACCGGTAATGAGCTAAATTATTGTGCATTTAACCTAAATAGACCTGTATTCCTGCTCCCTGTATATTTACAGGGAGCTACTACTGGCAGTTTTTACTAATAGTATGATATTTATTATGCTTTCTTTAAGTTACTTTCTTTTTCCTAGCAGGGCGTGCCGCGACTTGTAATATTTTATGTTCTGGTGGTGTTAACGTAAGGGTACTGTTGTCGTTGGGATCGCGGAGGGGGCACGCCTGGCTACCCGTTTAAATGGGAGACGGACCTTTTCTAGCAATAAAATTGCATGAAAAAAGAGAAACTAGTTTCTGCACCTTTTCACCCCTCCCACACCATCCCCATCCAAACCACTGGCCTGTTTACCTTTTCTTTACTCCTACTGAGGCCGATCATTGAAAAAATGACCCTTTACAAACGCGTTGAAAGGTGTCTCTCAAATTATGCCGGCAGCAAAAATTTGATTATCTCAATGTCACTATACCACTCCTCCTCTCACGCCCTTGTGGAACGACCATGTTCAACGAGGGTCCCTCGTCACGACAAAACCAGTGGGCGTAGCAAATTAACTTTCGTCTCCAATGTGTTTTAGGCTGTACAAAACAAATGTCACAGGCTCCGCTGATTTCTCTGTTAAATGCCTCCACAAGTTGGATGCCTTGTCCTTAAATCTATCTAAAACAGTCGTGTTTGCCACGTTTATGAGATTTTGGGGTATTTTTCCCTTTTTCCGGGTTTAGTCGAGTTTTATTTCGCCGACAATGCTTGATTTGAATTTTTCTACGACCAGAGGTGCCCAAAATAGATACAAACTAAGAAATAGCAAGTTTTGATTTTATGTTAGAAGTGCCTTTTCTCCTGGGGTGCCCCTCAAATGTGGTGTGCCCCCCATACCAAAGCTCTGGCTGTGACCCTTTCTATATCTACTGTTTCAGATGTAATGACTGAAAAACCTTCATTTACATGGTATCCGTATGGTGGCATGCCATGGTCTCTAGTGACCTTAACCCGCGCCCCACCGGGGATCCGGTGCCACCTTCGCCCACCGGAGGCCATCAATGGCCCCCTTTAACTCCGAAAATATGGGGGTAAGTGCAAATCTGCAAAGTGCATTAGAAAGCTCGCGTGAATTCAGTAAGTAATAACTACACATGTTTGAGCGCTCAGGTCAATGGCTTGACCTCCAGAGGTCAAGTTAAGTCAAGATAGGCTATTTTCACTCAAATATGCACTGCTTAAGCAAACTGGGCATAACTCTTATGCCATTAGAGCTATTGAGATCTAGTAAAGTACATTTGATTGAAAAATGATAGACCTTTTTCTGCTATGTGGAACGTAATGACCTCCCGTCAGTGGTTTGACCTCTAGAGGTCACCTCGTGACCTAATATGACCTGAGGTCACGAAAGGTCAAAAAGTGACCTTGTTGTATATCAAATGAAAGCCAGTGACAAGACGTACCCAGTGACGTTGTAAACTAAATCTTGTAGACCCTGGAGGGGTCATGAAGTTTAGCAGGTTTCAAATCGATCGACTTAGAAATGTAGCTCTTATAGAGCTCAAAAGTTGAAGTGAGGTGACCTTGGTTGACCTCGCCTGGTGACCTGGCCATGGGTGGCTCGGGTTAAAAATATCAGGGATGGTGGAAAAATGATGGGGTGAGAGATAGAGTCCTCAACCGCGGTGCTGCGCCTCGTCGTTTTTTTGCTATCCCGAAAAAGCCTTAGGGGGGGGCACGGACGGCCCCCGGTTGGGGCAGGGTTAAATGTGACAAAAATATATTTTCGTTTGAATTTGCATATATGCAAATTTTTCCCATAGAGATTTGAATGGGCTATCCAACTCCGATTGTCGTTTTTCGCTATCTAGCGTGGCTCTCAAGATCTTAGGGGAGCGGGTTCCCGCCCCCCCGTCGAAGCGAATGTGGCTCAGACCCCCGTCAATGCGCGTGTTAAAGATTTGTGCTTATTTAGCTGAAATTATGGTTATACACTACTTGGTTTGTGAAGTGGTGCACTGCTTTTGTTCACCGGAAGCAAGGAGACTGAAGGTAGAACAGTGTAATTACTGAGGTATGCTTGATGCCTAGCGATGTAGAACAATGTAAAATCCGCACAATTATCACTTTTGAGAATTACTTCCTCATAACCCACAAAACCAAATGTCCGTGAAGACAGCAGGAGTTTGACATTCGATATTCAGATGTCAGATTCATATTCGATATTCAGATATTCACATATTCGGGATGTCCATAATCACCTCAAACGATGCATCATTATAAAGCCCTTGTCGAGACCGTTCCTCGAAAATGTCTTTATATTGCTCTCTAACGTCGTGTTCGCGAGATAGGGCACACAATATACCGAAAAAATCAGTTTTGGCCGTAGTACATTAAATGCCGTTGACTTTAAGATGGGACTCAACGGATCACCAAAATCGGGAATAATCGATTCCGGTTAACACGCACATTGGCGGGGGTCTGAGCCACCCTTGCTTTTACGGGGGGGCGGGTATCCGCCCCCTAAGATCTCGAGAACTTCGCTAGGTAGCAAAAAACGGTAAACGGAGTTGGGTAGCCCATCTACTTCTCCATCGAAAATATTTAGCCGTTTTTGTCAGGTCACATGTAAGGTCACTAGAGGTCAAAACATGCTGTCATAGGGATAACATGTAAATGAAGGATTTCGTTCATTACATCCGAACAAATGCAGATAGAGCAAAACAATTTGAACGATATGAATTCTCGCAGCAAGCCAAATCGAATGATATATGATATGACCTTGCTAGGTAAAATCAAGGATTTGACCTGACCTGAGGTCGGGACAAGGTCAAATTAGATAAAATGCATATCGTTAGAACTGCAAAAACAAGGCAAATATAGTGCAGTTAACATAAACGCTCTATCACTATCCGTTACTAAGTTATTCAGTTAACACTATTTTTCCCACGTGTTTCCAATGGAGAGGTCATGGCTCGTACCTGACCTTAGGTCATCGATATAAAAAATACCGGAACATGTTTAAGAGACCGAATCACGGTAAACCATATATCATTGACAAGCTATTGATGAGACAATTTCGAAACAGGTTTTTATATTGCTGTTTTCTGTCCTATTCCTAAAATAAAGCACAAAATGTGAGGAAAATCCGTTTTGGCCGTAAGCATGAAATGCCATTGGCTTTGATATGGGACCCAACGTATCACCAAAATCGGGGACGATCGATTCGGGTTAAATTTGGTGCACAAGCCCAAAAACGTGAAACACAAAACCAGCTCACGGTTTTTTGCGGGGCACAGCTTGGTTCAGGCTCCAGAGGCTGCTGAACCCAACGTCAGATCCTTGGTATCCTGAGGTTAGCAGAATGATATTCTCTCCCGTCAACCGAATCGTGTTAACCCACCGGGGACAGGCCCCCAAGGTCGGATAGCGAAAACACGAGGCAGCACCGCAGTGAGGCCACCCCACCATCATTTCCCATCATCCCTGAAATTTTACCCCGGGTCACCCAAGGTCAGGCACCAGACGAGGCACATTTCACTTAGACCGAAGAGCACATTTCAAAGTCGATCGATTGAAACTCCACACTCAAACCCCTCCAGGGTCTACAAGGTGTATATCCGGGATTTTCGATTTCGTGCCCTGAGGTCAGGCACGAGGCGACCTCTCCCATTGGAAAAGCATAGGAAAAGTTTTTCAGAATAAAAGCCACAAAAATGATTGCAAATACCAGACTGCCAGAACAACGTTTTGGACACCCTTCACGGATCCCAGGGGCATATTGCCCTGACTTTCCAAGGTCATCCAACACCAGAGGTCAAAAACAGTATTTGGCAATAACTTTACCTAATTAAGCTAGAGCGGAAACAAACACCACGTGTTGCTGTCACGGCTTTCATTTGATAACGGCAAGGTCACTTCGACCTTCAGACCCAGGTCATATTAGGTCACGAGGACCCTGGAGGCAAACCACTGGCGGGAGGTCTTTACGTTCCACATAGCGGAAAAGACGGCAATTGCTATCAAATGTACTTACCAGGCCTCAATAGCTCTAATGACATAAGAGTTAGCCCAGTTTGCTCAATCATTGCATATTTGAGTGAAAATAGCCGATCTGACCAATTGACCCTGAGGTCAAACCATGACCTGACACTAAAACATGCAAGAATTTCTACTGAATTCACGCAAGCTTCATTGCACTTGCAGATTTGCGCTAACGCCCATATTTCGGAGTTAGAGGCCATCGATGGCCCCCGGTGGGCAAGGTGGCGCCGGACCCCCGGTGGGGCGCGGGTTAAATCAAATCATACATCATTTGAAAGTGCTTGCCGCGACCATTCCGAAACAGGCCTTTATGTTGCTCTATCAGGTCCTGTCTTGAGATAGATCACAAAATATACCGAAAAATTAAGTTTGGCCGTAATTCATTAACCTGCACCCCGGTGGGCCTCCGAGCCACCTTCACCCTGGTAGGGGGTGTTTGAACACTCCCCTCGAACCCGTCCCCTATGCAGGATAGCGAAAAAGCGCGAACGCTGGTGGATAGCTTATACAAATTCAAAAACTATATTAGTCACTTTTTGGCTAAGGTCAATATTGAGGTCATGACAGGTCAAAGAAAGTGGCAGGGCAAAAGTGTCCAGTGTGCACCATAAAACGTCGAACCATAAATGTCACCAGCCCAGGCCAAAGTGTGGCACGTTTGCGAGTAGGAACCAAAGATACCCGGACCATTCTAGCTTTAAAAATATGCAGCTCAAATTACAATCAAATTGTGGTAGTTGCTCCGTCATTGGTCTGAAAAACATATCAGGTGATTTTGTCACCTGCCCACCTGCCCACCATTAGAAGCCAAAATGGCAGGTTTTCGACCACTGGAAAGTGGGAATTTGAGCAGAGTTTTTAGGCTCTAGCGTCTGACGGAGTGAGTCGAGTTATAATCATGTTTAGGTACCATTCGCCTCCTCTTGTCACGGCAAATCGAATGGTGTATAATATGACCATACTAAGTCAAAACAAAAAAGACCTGACCTCAGGTCAGATCAAGGTCACTTTTTAACCTAGCATAGTCAATATGGAATCGATTCGCAATAGCAATCCAAACCCAATGATATCAAAACAAAAGCTGTATCTTCATTTCGGGCAAAGTTATTGACCAAGTCTAAAAACTACTTAAGTAGCCCCAGATGACCTCTCAGAGGTCACAGGTCAAAAATTGCTACATGAATCTGAAAAGGAGCCCAGGATACTATGATTTTTTTAGGATATGAAGGTATTCTCAGCTGTATCTACAAAAATACAGCCAAATTTCTGTTTTTGCCCTGTATTTTTAATGAAGAGGTCATGGTCCGTACTTGACCTTGGTTTATCGATATGAAAAAATCCCAGAATACATGTTGTAGAACTCGGTGGGCCCATCATGTGGTATAGGTTTCAATCCGATAGATTCACTCGTGTTTTACTTATGCCCCCTTAAACATTTTTTGGTGAGGTCACTTGACCTGCACTGGTGACCTGATCTGAGATGACCTAACCTTAAAATTTTGAGGGAAGTTGCGGAATTGATGAAGTTGAAAAAAACCCGAGTGGGGTGTTCAAACACCCCCACCAGGGCGAGGGTTAAACGCCGTTGGCTCATGGGACACATGTGACCCAATGTGTCACCAAAATGGGGAACAATCAATTTGGCTTAAAATCAGTACACAAGATAGAGAACATGAAATACAAAATAAAAGTTTTATTTCCCTGCCGAATAATTAAGTGTATAAGTTATCTAATATTTTCGATAATACATCTAATTCTCGCTTAAATGCCCATGAAGAAACATGACTCCAAACATTCACACGCAATCATCGGCTTATACAAAATCGAAAGCACCTATGCGCTCTTCCTGCCAACAAGTACACCAAGGACTCCTGCTTCAGCTGATGTACAAGAAATTGAGGAGACCACCTAATTGGGTTTCTCTTGTTTCTGATACAATTTCATGCGTAGATTCTAAATATGTAATCTGCAAAATCCCTGTTTGGCGCGGTTTTTTGTAATCATCAGTTTTATTACAAAAATTAACTTTTTACCCTTGCAGCTACCTGTGAAAGCATATGGAATCATAAGCATACCTAGCTGAAAGCATATGGAATCAGAGATAAAATTTTGAACTGGATCGAAGATTTCTTGACTGATCGAGAGCAGCAAGTCTCGGTGAGAGGTGAAACGTTCAGTTGGAATAAAGTTACCAACGGCGTACCCCAAGGTTCAGTCCTGGGACCCACATTATTCCTCATATTTGTGAACGAGCTCCCGAGCATAGTCAAATGCAAAATGATGATGTTTGCTGATGACAGTAAAATTTACCGGCAAATAACAACATCCGAAGATGCCAGATCCCTCCAAACAGATCTAGACTCACTCAGCAAGTGGTCTGAGAAGTGGCTTTTAAAATTCAATGCAAAAAATGCAAGGTTATGCACTGTGGAGAGCACAATGCAGGTCACCGATACTTCATGACAAACTCTGACAACAAAGTTATTCAATTGGAAACAACAACCTCTGAAAGAGATATAGGAGTTACAATAACATCAAATCTTAAACCATCTGAGCATTGCAAAAAAGCTGCAAATCGAGCGAGTGGGGCTCTCAGACTAATTAAAACAACATTTGACAAGCTGACCCTGCAAAACTTCAAACCACTGTTTAAGTGTGTATGTAAGGCCACACCTTGAATATTGTGTTCAGGCTGTTGGTCCCTATT
The DNA here is from genome assembly GCA_034440635.1 of Lepas anatifera. Taxonomy (NCBI): domain Eukaryota; kingdom Metazoa; phylum Arthropoda; class Thecostraca; family Lepadidae; genus Lepas; species Lepas anatifera. The sequence continues at coordinate 1,058,557 of JAOTON010000941.1, read as the reverse complement.
TGATTCAAGACTTGAATGTACTTGAAAAGGTTCAACGGAGGGGCACAAAAACAGTCCAGGGTTTAAGTCAATTACCCTACGAAGAACGCCTTAAGAAGCTGGAGATGACAACCATCAGGGACAGGATGAATCGGGGAGACATGATAGAGACCTTCAAGATATTAACAGGGAAATTGAGAACAAATCCGGACGACTTCTTCGTTTTGAACCCATCACGTACCCGAGGCCATTTTCTCAAGATAAAGAAGCAGAGGGCAACACATCTCAGAAGAAACAAGTTCTTCTCTAACAGGGTTGTAAACAAGTGGAACTCTTTACCTGAACATGTGATAAATGACACATCTCAGAAGAAACAAGTTCTTCTCTAACAGGGTTGTAAACAAGTGGAACTCTTTACCTGAACATGTGATAAGTGCGCCATCTACTAATGCATTCAAAGCAAGGCTGGACAAACATATCATGTCCTAACACGTCCTTACCATGAAGTGGGCAGTCAAATAGACTCTGTCTAACCTCAGCCCATAATACCTAACCTTAACCTTAACCTTAAGCTACCAAAATATCGGACGAAAAACTTCATATTTGGTCTTTCCGAATTGCCAAAGTACTGAGAATACAAATATTCGCAGCAGCTGTCTAGATATTCGCAGTGCCGTTTCAGGCCTGTGAGTTATAGGACGGTAATGCTGTCCTCCATGGAAACACAGTAGACTAACCCAGAAGATCTCTGTCCTTTGGTTATTTATATGAGTTGCTCTGCGAAGAGCCAGTAGGTTCAAAGCACGAGAACTGCTAGGACAACGCTGCGTAAAAGTTTACACTCATTACCACTGATTACCGAGGCATTATAATCTTCTCTGATTGCCACTGATTAAAGTTACTGGCTAGGGCTCCTACCATGCAACGCTTCTGATGACTTTGAAGATCTGTAAAGGGCAGTAGAGGCCGGCAAAACGATCACATCACTTTCATCTGGTTCACAAATTAGCAAATATAGGGGAATGCATACGCTCATTTCATATGTTGCCTGAAAGCTTAAACCACCCGAAGCCGAATTCTTCAAAGTTAATGGCAGGTGATATTGGTCAAGTAACTCCAAACAAAGTGGTGGAACTTCTCACTAACTTGCAGAACCTATTCATGCAGGAGAATTGCAGTGCAAAGCCGCGGCTACCCGTGATAGCTGTCGTTGGCGACGGCCGGAGTACCGGCTCTCTTCTAAATAGGTGGCTTGAATGGGACATTTGGCCTAGCAGTGATGGCTTTGTTCAGATCCTTCCCGTTCTTCTACTGCCACAGTTTGGTCAAAACAAAAGTGCTGAGTTCACACACATTCCAGGGAGATGCTTTACTATTAGTGACGACATCAAGAAGGAAATTATATCGGTTACCACAGGCAAACAACAGCGTAAATTGCGGAGCAGTGATAATCTAATAACAATCACAGTTCAGTCGCCAAACGTGTCCAATCTTGGTATGATGTACATCTCAGAGGGCTTCCGGGCAACGGATAGTGATGCAGACTCACACACCAGGAGTGGCCTCAGTGATTCAACCATGGATATCATCATGCAGAGGGTCTGTGTTCTCTTGGTAACCCTGTCGGGTCATCTGGATTTCCGCTCCAGTGCCGCTCTTGACCTTGCACGGGCCATTGATCCCGCTGGAATTCGAACGGTTACTGCAATTATTCAGACCACTGTCCTCGGCTTCTCCAACTCATCACTGGCTGCATTAAAAGCAGAATCGAGTCCAGGGATTGGTCGTTGCGCTGGGGTCGTGGGCCGTGACCTACTTTCCGCCGAAATCGATAGTGTGGAGCACAAACGCGAATCTGAGCGGCAGTTCTTTAAATTCCATCCTGCTCTGGGCCATGTGGCCGGTCGTATGGGCATCATGCAGCTACACTATCTGGTGGAATGTGAACTCACAAGGGTAACGACTACAGCACTCTCTTCAGTGACACATGACTTACAGCGTTATGCCGCAAACGCAAGTCGTGGCGTGAAAGAGATATCTCGTACAACGCTAAACCAAACTATTCGCGCGCTTCAGAGATTTTCAGAGGATTTCGAACTTTCTGTTGCAAGCTCGGGGAGGGGAGGTGCTAACATCAGCACAGACGAGCTCTCAGCTGGCGTCCGAATACGGCTTATCTTCCACAATAAATTTCCGCAGGAGATGGCCAGGATTGAGTTTGATGAAACCAAACTACGGAAGGAAATAGCATTTGCCATTTGTAACATCCGTGCCATTCGGCCGGGATTATTTACGCCCGACATGGCCTTTGAAGCGGTCGTGAAACAACAGATAAATCATCTAAAGCAGCCTTCTCTGCAGTGTGTGGATCATGTGGCGCAGGAGCTCTCAGCCGCCATCGACAAATGCAGCAACCATGTCACAGTGCATCCAGGACTGAGACAGCAGGTTCTTTCGATGGCCAACAGATTCATCCAGGATCGAGCTGAAGAAGTTAAGGAACAAATATCTTTGCGGCTTGGATGTGAGCTGGCCTACATGAACACAAACCACGAGGACTTCGTTGGATTTGTACACCCGGAGGCTAACTCAGATCACATCCCAAGATTGTCTTTTAACGTAAGCACACCGGTGATGCACCGAGGACTGCTAAAAGTGTCTAATCTCGGTATCTTACGCGGAGGGCCTCGTAATTACTGGTTTGTGTTGACTGCGGAATCAATCAGTTGGTTTAAAAAAGAAAACAAAGAAGTCATGAAACACACATTGACGCTGAAAGACTTGAAATTTCGCGACTTCATGACTGAGCCTGGGAAGCCACAGAAAAAAGAAACTTCATTCGTTCTGTTCTCGCCAGGGCGTAAGAACTTGTACAAAAGTTTAGGTCATCTGGAGCTGACCTGCCAATCAGCAGAGGATCTGGACCAGTGGAGATGTGCGTTAGCTCGCGCTGGGGTCCATCGAGAGCAAGGCACTAGTGCCTGCTCGATAGACGTCTCTCCAGAACTCCCTCTCTCCCTTCCTCACGCACATCTTGAAAGACAGGTAGAATCCGTTCGAAAGCTGGTCACTAGCTACATGCAAATCGTAAGGAAGACTGTCCGCGACCTGGTACCGAAGGCTTCTGTGTGCTTGCTGATCAACAAGGTGAGGCGTTTCCTAGCAGAAGACCTGCTTGTCCAACTCTGTACCAGCACGGATCAGATTCGGGCCGACGAGACAGAGGCCGGGGCCAATAGACTCTGTCACCGCGGCAGGGTTTACGAGCAGGCACTAACTATGATTAAGGCAGCCCGTATCGTGCCAGCTACCTCACAAGTCGACAGCCCGTTCGAGCTCACGCCAAGCATACAAACCAGCATTGTTACACCGGTTGTATAACACCATGATGCACACCAGCTTGTATGGATCTGCTCGTGACACGCTAACTGTATCATAGATTCATCTGTTCTCGCTGCGTCACAGAGGGATGTAAAATAGCATTGTAATTCGCAACAACAAAGTGTCCAAGCTGTGCGGGCTTGGCGTAACCTGACTTGGTTGTCAGTATTTGTTTACTCTGGTGGATTCGTGGCGGTGGGTGGTGGTTGGTCAATCAAAAGCCTCTAACCAGCCGGACTGACTATTATCACCGATATTTTCTGGTTATCGAAGAAGCATGCTGGAAGTGTCCTCTTGTATAAAACGTGTGTGGGACTTCCCTGCTTATCTGTGTCCCTGTTTTTTTGTCTTATTTTGACATTAAATAATTATGATTGTATGAATAAACACGACAATTGAGACTGTACCCGCCAGAAATGTCCCATCAGCTGCATCAAAGGTATCCCATCAAGCATGGGTGGAGGTCCCCCGGGGTGTGGGTTGGGGGGTCAGAACCCCCTAGATTTTTTGTCTCCCATACGCTTTATATAGGGCTTGTTTTGCCGCGCTAGCGTTAATCCATGCAGGACTCCTCACTTGGATCGAGAAGAAATCTCCATCCCAGTCAACAAACAAGCTTTCTTAAAAGTAGCTGCCTACCACGCGATAGCAAATCTGTTTCCTAAGAAAGATCAATAGATGACATGTCAAGTGCTGTCCCCATGGAGACAAGTTATGATGTCGCTCTCTGATATGAATGATACATGACCCAGAAACTCCCTTGTATAAAGCAGATTCGTTTCAAGTATGCGACAGCTTTCTAGGAAAACTGAACCTTGAGTCACAGTCTGATCTAATCAGTATCTGCATAATGCTTCAGAGATAAGCGGATCAATATCTGGTAATATACAAAGCTGTCTTCTTCACCCTTCTGTCAGGGGGCGGATTCTGCCCACGGCTCATTTTTTCTGGGATATCTCCAAAAATGTTTGCGATAGGCTTTGAAAATTTTCTGGATTTTCCTCAAACCAACTTTGGCGGATTCCCTGAAAGTGTTGAGATCTGTGGACACCATGCTTCAGCTAATGTATAAAAAATTGAGGAGACCACCTACCTGAGTTTTTTCTTGTTTCTGATACAGCTTCATGCGTAGATTCCAAATATGTAGTCCACAAAATCCTCGTTCTACGCCTTTTTTAATCATCGCTTGTTTTCCAAAAAAATTTGGCCCGAGTAGCGTACAAAATAACTATGTGAGATATATGATGTTTGGTCTTTTCTGAACCATCGAAGTGCGGGAAATTAATCTCTTGGAACCAGTTCTCTTGATTTTGCCGTTCTATCCGTAATTTTGAAAGTAATTATTTTTTCATTTTTTAACAAGATTTATAAATCGTCGGAAATCTAGGTTCATAACACATAATGCAGATTCCATATATCCACGCCCGGTATGGCAGAGACTGTACTGGACCGAAACCCGGCCGCGCTTATCAGTATCGCCGATCAGTAGGGTGGGGCAGGTGTCGGGTCATTACATTACCGAGTCGTAAAGATAGCAGAGGCGTTCCTTGCAGCTCACTTGTATTAGACAGGTGGTACTGCGAGATTCTTTAATGAGCAAGGTTTTTGAAAACGCTTGTACGGTAGGTTTGACAGACCGTATATATTTCACGCTTCTGCTAGGATTAATATATTGAGACTTAGCTCTTTGAAGCTTTTGTTATCATGCATATTTGTTGCCTTTATTTTTTCACAAGACAACTTTATTTGTTTCCCTTTAATCTGTGTCTTCATTATCCTGACATAGGTACCCTTACTTTCCAGCCACGGCCCCCACACCCTCAAAGCTTGGAAGGAGTTCAAGGCATCCTTTCCGTCCGTGTCCTCCAGTTCTGTGAGCGACATCACCGTGCTCCGGCGGTGCATGGAGAACAGGTCGGGGAGATGGCTCACAGACGCTTCCGCTAGCTCTTGGACAGTGTGGACACTTTTAGGCCAATGGGCACCCGAGATCTTCATACGACGAAAGTATGGAACGCGTGCAGGTTTTAACTCCAACACAGGATCGATCGCGTTGGATAGGCTTGATTACCGTTCGCATACACCTTACCGATACGTAGCAAAATGGAGCTCATAACCGTCTCCACCGGCTGAAAATTGGGAAGAGGGGGAGCATTCTTAAACTTGCTGCTGACAAGCAATGTCCACGGTAGGACCAAAAATTGTGCGGATTTGAGCTCCTCGTTTCCTTCCGCACTGAATGTTTAAAATCCGCCCGGTTTCCTCTCTACTGTACGGGGCTGACATCAGAACAATTTTGGACGGAAATGGGGAGGGGCTGGCCCTACTGGGCCCTTTTTCCGACGCCCAATGAGGACCTAACAAACTTCTTCTGGGCCTTACTTTGAGGGCGCATTCCACTTCTGCCTATTCAGTTTCCGGAAAAAGGGAACAAAACATAACGCGGTATTTCGAAGCAATTGCAATGATATAAGCAGATGGTGTCGAACACTTTTAAGAACCTTTCATTATTTCACATAATTACAAATTTAGGCAATTGACCAGTGCAAAAGTTCCAAATGCGTTGCGACAGTTCCGAACACGAAGCACCCAACAAACCGACCAAACCAACCCGGGGAGGCAGTCGGACACCGCAAAAAAAACATTTAAAAAAACCACAGGACAGCAGTCGGGGCAGGCCCAGTTCGAGATGTTAATTTCTAAAAGGCCCAATTCCGACGTCACCAACATTACGCACAGTGATCGACCGACAATATCCCGCGCCCCACCGGGGCCCGGCGCCACCTCGCCCACCGGGGCCATCGAGGCCCCCCAACCAAAAAGGGAGCCAAATCGCAAAGCAATAGAAACCCGAATCAGTAAGATACCACATGTTAGTACTCAGGCAATGGTACCCCAGACAAATAGCAGATCGGCTATTTCACCAAATATGCAATCTAACAGACGGGCAAACCAGCCATAGAGCTATGAGGCAAAGACATTGATACAAATGACAGTACTTTCCGCTATGGGAACAAAAACCCCCGGCAGTGTTGACCAGAGGTCACCCGGACCTAATAGACCTGAGATCACGAAACCAAAAAGACCTCCGATAAAAAAAAGCCAGACAAACAAACACGATGGTGTTTGTTTCACCGCCTAGCTAATTAGGTCAAAATTTATTGTCAAAATACTGTTTTGACCCGGACCTGATGACCTGAAAAGCAAAGAAAATATGACCCCGGGATCCGGAGAAGGTGTCCAAAACCTGTCGAGCAGTCGAGGATTTGCTATCATTTTGTGGCTTTATGTCATGAAACAGCTTCCCATGCTTTCCAATGGGAGAGGTCGCCCGGACCACCCAGCACGAAATCGAAAAACCCATATACACCTGAGACCCGGAGGCAAAAGTGAGGAAGTTTCAAATCGATCGATTTAAATGTAGCCTACAGACCTAAAGTTGAAAAGGACCTGTGACCCGCACCGACCTGGGACCGGGTAAAAATTCAGGAAAAAAACAGGAGAGAGCCCTAACCCGGTGCCACCCGTCGTTTCTGCTATCCCGAAAAACCTGGGGCCACATGCCCCCGGTGGGAGGATATACAAAAAAGGCCCACCGAAACGCATTCGACACACCGTGTGTTTGTCGCGAGAGAACGGGGCTGCCGGGCACCCGTCATTGACTCATGTTCAAGTATTCCACCTGCCTTCAAAATACGAAGAACGCAAAACAAGAAATGTTCCAAGAGATTATTTCCCACTCGGTGGTTCAGAAAAACCAAACATCATACATCCACTTAGTTATTTGGACGCTTCCAGGCCAAAACGTTTTGAAAACAAAATTAAAAATACGAAACGAGGATCGTACACATATTGGAATCACGCAGAAACGTACAAAACAAAAAAAACCAGGTAGGTGGCCCTCAATTTTTGTACATTAGCTGAAGCAGTTTGATAATATATTGACCAGGGGTGGAGCGGTAAATGGGGATCTATTCGCAACCAATCATGTACTGCGCGTTCTTCGTACAACAAAACTGTCCGTAGCAGCATTGAAAGCAGTCAGAATATTTGAAATGATGACTAAAATGTCAGCCGATTGTTACCAAATTTTCTGCATGGATTAGCAAACGTTAGATTTTGTTTAACCTAGAATATTTGAAATGATGGCTAAAATTTCAGCCAATTGTTACCAAATTTTCTGCATGGATTAGCAAACGTCAGATTTTGTTTAACCTGTTTGATATCGATAAAGATGGTATAATGCAAACAACAATCAGATTCGGATGCAAGAAAGCAAAGTAGTGGGCAAGATGCATCATCGTCAATGTCTCAGAGGCATGTAAATTTTTATGTTCCTCGGCTATTCTTACTTTTAAATAATGTCCAACATTTATCTGCCCATGCTAAACCCGGGGGATTCTCAAATATGTTGTGTCCTTGATCCACTTTTGAACACATTTTTCTCTATTCGCTCTTGAACCAAACGCGTGCCTAAGATGTTTGTCCCATTTATTGCACCAGTATACCAAAATAATTTTGGTATACTAAGGCAGTGACGAATCTAGGATTTCGTTAAGGAGGGGGGCAAGCCCGGGGTAGGAGGCGCTTCACCGGGAGGCACCCAGCCTGAGAAGCACCAAAGGGCGCCAGGCTGCCAAAGGGCACCTTTTCTATCCAAGAGGTGCCTTTTACATTCCTGAAGTGCCTATTTCTATCTAAGGGGCGCCATTGCAATTTGCTCAATTGCAGGAATAGTGTATTTTTGGTGTGCATACCTTGCCACTATTCTGAGTCAGAATCAACTCAGACTCAATGTGTATTTGAGTCGGAGTTGAGCCGACTCACTTCTGAATTTGGGCCGAATCGAATCGATTCTCTATTATCAATACAGTAGGTTGAGTCTGAATCAGAGTCAGCTTCTTAACTGTGAGTAAGAGTTGAGTCGACTCAAGAAAATTTGAGTCATCAAAAATTCTGCTCGTGGCCTAACCTTAGGTCACCAAATATAAAAATCCCGGATATAGATTTTGAAGTCCCTAGAAGGGTCATCAAGTGTAGAAAGTTTCAAATAGATCTTCACAGAAATGTAGCTATGATAGGGCTCAACAGTTGAAGTGAGGTGACATTGGTTGACTTCACCTGGTGACCTGACCTAGTGTGGCCCGGGATAATACATTTTAGGAATGGTGGGGAAATGATGGAGTGAGAGGTAGATCCTTCAACCGCGGTGATACTCCTCGTCGTTTTTCTGTTATTTTGAAAAAACCTTAGGGAGCATCGATGGCCCCTTGCTGAGGCAAGGCTTAATTCTGTTTTTCTATGCTAAGAACTAGTTCAGCATCCCTCTAGCTGGCTCTGCTTCAAGACAGGACCTGGATTTCATTAGCTATGTCCTGGAGTACCGCAAGGTGAGCTCAGGGCTGGCCTTTGAAGTACTGAACCGAGCTCTGCCTTTCTTACCTATGGTACCTGACCCCGCAGCTCATCTCTCTTGCCCTAACTGACACTGAGCTGGAAGATAGGAGAAGGAAGGAGGTGGTGATGAGGCTACACAGCAGGGAAAGGGTGAGGATGAAGACTGGCAAGCTAACCTTTAACCTTTCCTGTACTTTCCCAAGGTAGTTCAGAGTCAAGAGGCAACATGCCATCCTTGGTCGGAGCTCAGTCATGTCTGTTGTTTGGCTTGCTCTAGCTCGGAAGCTTGGCAGAGCTCTCCGACTACAGGAAACTGAAAACTTTTACCACGAACCTCACCATTGTCAACAACCGGGCGGAGCGCGGAGTCTACCTCACAACGCTTCATCAAGAGAATCGAGTACGAGGAACAGCGCCAGGGACTCTTTGAGGTGGTAGAGGAGTTCAGGGTTAGGATGAAGAATACCACCAAGGCCTGTCTAGAGCTGTGTTAGATTTAGCCCGTGTTGTGTGCATACCTTACCTAGTGAAGTATACCTCCGAGTGATACCCCTAGTCATACCCCCTAGTGGTGCCTCTAGTGATGTATGCTCCCTAATTTATTCACACCCTTTGTAATGCTACCCCCCGCCCCTCCTAACGAGGCAAGCGTATTGAACGCAAAATCTTGCGAAAAAACGCAAAACGTCAAAATGTATCCCCGAAACTCTGGATTTAAATGATTCGTGCATGTCAGTGCTGGATTCCTCTCAAAAAGAAGTGTGATGATCGTTTTTCTAGGGCAACTTACTAAGCAAAGCAGTATACAATAAATATGGAATGTATCCTGCAGCAATCATTTATTGAAGTTAGGCAGGCCGGGATATATCCTAATTTTTTTAAATCACATTTATAAAACAGTGCGACAATGCACAAAATATGAAAATTAAGATATGAATATCTGTATTTGTGATATATTGATAGGGATACATCATGTGTCCATATGCATATATCATAAATAAAGAGATTCATATCTTACATGATTTCTCAAAATAAGAAACCTGTGCGATTGGTATTGTTGTTTTAGGTTCATGTTACTGCATCTACACTTAAAGTGATGCCGCAATTATCTGGTCAGGATATACAAGATCGGCCGAAGAGCAAATGTTTTTGAGAGCTTCAGGCTTCTCTGGCTGCCGCACTGATCAGAGGCGATCCTGTTTAAGAAGGCTCTAGACAATTCTTTCGGGCAACCTCAACAAGGTAAAGCCGGTCGCTTCATCAAATATTTATGTTCCAAGGCAGTTAGAGCGTCGGAGAGAACGGGCAGAGGTCCTCGAAATTACGATATCGTGACGACGCCAATACCACCGGGAGTGAAGCAAGAAGGAGCGTAGCCACAGCCGAGCATAACTGATTAATATTTCGGTATATACCCCTGGGAGTGAAACAAGAAGGAGCGTAGCCACAGGCGAGCATAACTGATTAATATTTCCGTATATACCCCTGGGAGTGAAACAAGGAGCGTAGCCACAGCCGACCATAACCGATTTTTATTTCGGTATATACCCCTAGGAGTGAAACAAGAAGGAGCGTAGCCACAGAAGTGCATAACTGATTAGTCTTTCGGTATTTGCCAGGACGTTGATGATAAATACAAGTATGTAGGTAGAAACAAGAGTAAGTGTGAGATTATTCCACTATAGCGTTGGATTGAATTATTTAGTTCATTTGTCCGTTATTGCTTGTGCTCGGTAGCACAGTGTGGTCGCAATGAATCAAACACGGCATAAGTCAACGCTAGTTCAGGGGTTTCGTTGATTTCGATTTGTTTTGGTACTCCACCAAAGATTGCCAGGCAGCGAACCTTTTATTTACAGGGAACAGCACTCGGATGTTCTGTGATATCGTTTGAATAGTACACATTGTTCAAAGCCTGAGCAACGATGACAAATAAGCTCTCAATTTGAGTTTGAGGGAAAGTGACCTGGGACGACGGGAACTGTTGTTTTGCCCCAGTTCATCTCCATTTTTGAGGTTGCGCACCGTGTGATAAGTGAAAGGTGATTGCTTAGACGGAAACTTCCTGAAGGGCATACTTGAGAGCAGTTTTAAAACTGCTCATATGATGTCGAAACAGCACGCACGCACATCTTCCTGCACTATTTTTTATATTGGGGGGAGGGCGCTGCAGAAAAGTGGAAGGGCCAGTGTCCCACTGCCACCCTTCCCCTCCTGTTCCTATGCCTATGGTTGGCCAACCTGTCGAATGATGTTGGAGCTGATATTTGGGGACCAGAGATTCTGGACGAAGGCAATCCCAGGCTTCCTTCGTCCAGCCGTCGTAAGTGAATCCCCGGCCGGGCTGAGACTATGGATAATTATATTAGCTTAGAGACTGATGTTATTTTTAATTTTGTAAGATTATTTTTTCCGCTCTAGATCCGCGATCACTTTCCATTCTATGTGTTTGTGTTCCGGCCTTGATTTTGGTCCCAATTGGATTTCGAATTTATCGATAGGGTCTGTTGGCATGGACTGGAATAACCAACAACCCAATTTCCTCGGCTATGGAGCCGCTGTACATTTCAGTAACGCAATCTGCGACTACACTGGATCTGGATATGCGGATAAAAGAGTGGATTTGGTAAGCGCGGCTTCGCTGGCCGCGGGTACCGTCTTATTCAATCTCACCCCGCTCTGCTAGCCTGTCGGCTGCTGACAAATGCACCCAGCGGCGAGCCACTGACAGAAAGTGGTCACATTTAGGCTCTATACTTGGCTCAACTGCCGGTGAGTCTTGAAAATCAACTATGCTTGCTCTCTGTCGAAATGCTGTCTTTTATACGTGATGACTTGGTAGCTCCAGAGAGAAGAAGGGATGAATATATATGCTACGGGCAGTATGGGATTGCGGACATTTTGCAAACAGCAAAACATTTTGCGAAGTGCCCGGAAGTCTGGACAGTTTGCAACCATCCTGGTCATCCGAAAAATGTCCGGACAGCCGGGCATTTACAGACTGACCGAACGGTGGGCACTCTGTAAAAACCCCGGAAATAACATTTTGTGACCACTGCCCATTTTGTAGAAAATAGCAGAAATTAAGAATTAAAAGTCTGAGCCACACTACATGATATCAGGCCCTCCGGTGGCAGCAACAATGGTTTATTCCAAGCAGGTGGGATATTGGTCGGGAATACACTGAAAGCGGATTAAGGGCATAAATGGAAGATCCCACACAACGTTCTCTGAGAGTTTGAAGCCGATGCCATCCAAGGTCACTGATCTATGACGTAGCAATGTGACGTATTCCCAATAATGTACAACATAACTGACACTATAGCAGTCTTCGGGCAGGAAATAAGGGGTTGACATTGAAAAAGACCTTTGACCTTGAACTGTGACCTTGACCTTCAAATTGAGTAGCCTTAGCTATAAAGTTAAAGCATGACATACGTCATACTGAATAATGCCATCTGACCGGAACACTGGAGTCAATTATCTTGACCTGTGACCTTTGACCTTGAACTTCATTTGGGATGACCTTGACGTATAATCCGGATTATGTAAGACATTATTACGACTCCACTCGGTCAACAGAAGAGGTGATCTGGTGCGGCCACACGAGATTGCGGCGGTATCAAAATATAGGTCTGATTTTGAAAGGCCATAGGTAGAAAATTATTGAATGATTTTCAAACTCGTTCACCAGTTCACGCGCTCAAATTCTCTGACATGTAGTCAACTAGCATTTTCTGGCTGCGAATGGTTTCTGGTCACCTCGGAAAAATAGATGGGAGCACTGTAGAACACCCTCCAATGTGCGTTTTGCTCTTTCAAAACACCTTCACAACATGTGCTTAAACTGAATTGCTGTCTAATATAAAACCGGACTCGTAACAGCTCAGCTCTATTACCTAGGAACCTATTCGGCGTGAATTTATTTTATTTCTAGTGTCTTGTTTCAGATATTGTGCATGTGATGCTTATATTATGTCCCATTATGTTAAGTTGAAATTTTTAATTTTCGAATTTCTTAGCATCTTTTTCAAATGTTCATATACAGTACATCAAAGTATAACGTTTTGATACAAACTTGGTTAAATATTTAACACAAGCTTGGAAATAGTTCCGGCTGAAACCCGAATACCTACCTTGGCAGCATTTTTTGCTGTTCCAATTTTTGGAACATACAGATCTGCAGCTGTTTTTTCGTTTGAAACACTGCTATCCGGAATCGCGAAATGCTGCGAATTTTTTAAATGCTTTGAAAGACCAGGCCCAGAGTGAAAGGCTGATGGGAAGAATATAATATTCACATAAAACAACATAAAAAGACAACGAAGGCTTGGTTCTCCGTCATATTTAATATTCTGACATCATACAGCAATCGTGAAATATGACGGTGAACCGAGCTTTCGCAGCATTATATATACCAAAGAGAGAGAGAGAGAGAGAGAGAGAGAGAGAGAGAGAGAGGGGGGGTAAAAGGTTTAAGACTGGGGTGTCGTGTGGCAATTGCAAAAGTAAAGTTTCTCATGAAATATCAAATAAAATTCCCGCTACCTCAGGGTTAAATTATCATCGAAACGCTGCATGGGCAGAATCTGGGCGGGCGGCGCACTGGTGGAATATTGATGAGCGGATGTCAGGCCTGATTTATACCAGACTGCTACTGTGATCAATTCGCTCATTTGTTCCTCACACCACACGGCGCTTTAGTCTGACAATGCTGAGGGCAGCCACAAAAGCTGAGTGGCTGGGTGGACCGGACCGTCCGGGTGATAGAGTCGGTACTTGTGCTTATTGGTTTAGGACCTCAGTTACTGCCCCGCCTACACTATGTTGTAACCTTCGCTCTGGTGGGAAGGCGTTTACACACCCCTGAGGCTTTTTTCCGGTGGTGCCAGAAAACGGTAACGCAATGGGCTGCCATACTTAGCCCATCTGTTCTTTGATCAAGTGCACAACTTTTCCGAAGGTTACCAGGCCAGGTCAGCTGAACTCACCTCCAAATATGTTTCACATGGCACCAGAGAAAAAATAGGTTTAATATCTTGATCTAATATTCATATCACATAATATACCCCCCAAGTACTACAAGATGTGGCGATGAAATTTCTGATATCGCTACCTAGGGTCAGGTACGGGTCATGACCTCTCTATTTTAAGTGACTGGGGAAAACTGGAATGGACCGAAGATTGAACCTACTTTTGTACTGCTGAGAGTAACTTCCTATTGCCAAAATCACATTATCTTAGGCCAGCCTCCAGTATCATGTCGCAAGTTTGGACCTGCGGCCTCCGAAAGGTTATCTAGGACTGCACAAGCAGGTTTTTAGACTTGGGTCAATAACGTCGCAGGGAATGGTGCTGGAGTATTAATTTTGATACCATCACGCTTGCATGATAATTGCAATGCGAATTGTATGCAATGGTATGTTATGAAATGAATGTATATGCATGGTGCACACATAGAAGAAAATGGACACCATGCCCTATCATGCATGCGCTGCGCCGGAGGTCAGCCGAGACATGCAGCCATCAATGACGTCATCAAGCGATCGCTGACGAGTGCAGGGACTCCATCTATGCTGGAACCGCCAGGGCTCGACCGTGGTGAAGGCAGAAGACCAGACGGGCTGACCACCTTCCCTTTCTCGGAGGGTAAGTGTTTAGTGTGGGACGCGACATGTGTAGATACATACGCCTCTCCGTGGTCAGCACTTCAGCTTCTGAGGCTGGGGCTGCCGCAGCCGCAGCCGAGAGCCGCAAAATTCGACGGTACGCAAAGATTAGCTACCGGTATCACTTCGTGCCCCTTGCCGCTGAAACGGGCGGTAGGATCGGTAAGGCAGGCGCAGCCTTCCTTTGAGAGCTGGGGCGCCGTCTAGTTCGTGAAACGGGCGACAAGCGCGAGTCGGGATTGATGATGCAGCGAATCTCCGTAGCTGTCATACGAGGCAACTCCACCTCCATAACCCTAGCTGGAAAGAAAGGTGCAGATCCGCCTTCCAAACTAATAAATATCACAGCACCTTCAGCCCCTGCAAACCGCCTGGCTAGATACCGCGACATCTTCAGGGACATGACCGGTAGGTCCATGAGGAAGAAGAGTGAGCCGGCATCAGAGGTGTTTTCCGAGTGCTCGCGGGACCCCATGTCAGACACAGAGCTGGCAAGGTACATACCTCAGGCCGCGAGTCTTCCAGTGAAGAAACTCTGGAAACCTATGGAGAGCAAATATATGGTGAAGGAGGAGGAAGAGGATTACGCCTTTTAAAAGTGTAAATTTTACAATGTTATTTAGCGTTTCTCAATACCGCAATATGTTTTACTATAAGAATGTACAAACTAAAAGAGATGGCACATTTAATGGATAGCATGGAGCAAGGAATATAAGTTCTGGATTATATGTATATTGACTATGATATATAAGAAAATGGCTCTGACTCGCCCCTAGGTCAGGTCATTTTTGCCTTGTATGACCATGTCATGCATCATTGGATTCGCCGTATGAGAGGCATTGAATGACGACTATAAATCGACTCTAACTCAACCCAGTCAGACGCTAGAGTTAGACAGCGTTCTCTAGCCTAAACGTTGTATGTACAGCCAATTATGTCCTTTGACCTGGCATGACCTCAATATTGACCTAACCCGAAAAGTAACCGATTTGGCTATCATCATTTCTTGGGGGCCACCGTTGGCGTTTTTATGTTTCGCATAAGAGCGGAGATCGAGGGCCTCCGTTTTTCCTAAGCGGAAGGAAAATGGCGGTGCGCGGTGCCGCCAAACTTAGTCTAGCTGTTCCTTTATCATGTTTTTCCGCTTTCCTGAAAATTTTAACTCAAAGTCATATTAGGTAAGCTCACCAGGCCAGGTGAAGTGACCTCACCTCAAAAAATGTTTAGGACTGCACAAGTAAAAAGGGGGTCAATCGATCAAGTTGAAACTCATACCACGTAGTGGGTCCACCAGGAGCTACAATACGTGTTTCGGGATTTTCGATATTGATGACCTCAGGTCATGTACAGAGCGTGGCCTCCCCCATTGCAAATGCATAGGGAAATCACGAAGTGAGCTTTTCTCTGTAAGTGTTACAGGAAAGTGCAAATCCGGGATTTCGCGAACTCCCTAGGGATTTCGCGAAATCACTGACCAGCCAGGGAGTTCGCGAAATCCAGGGAGTTCGCGAAATCACTGGCCGACCAGGATTTCGCGAACTCCTAGGGATTTCGCGAACTCACTGAAACTTCAGTGATTTCGCGAACTACCTGAATGCTTTTCAGGGATTTCGCGAAATCCCTAACATGCCAATATGTCATATAGTTTAAATCCGAAGAATGATCCTTCAGTGATCTGGTTTTACACTCCCCATCCATGTTTTCTCTTTCTATGTTGTATTTTGCTTGATTTTATGTATGTCAGCCTGATATTTATTTTTTAAAAATTAATTTTACACCCTCAGCTCTACCTCACACCGGGTCCTTGTGCCCGCTGACGAACTATTCGAGTCACTAGCCTTCCTCGAGGTGCATGGTTTATGCAATATGAACCGTAGGTGTGGAGGGGGGAGGGCTCAAAACAAACTAGAGATGCCACTACTTTTTCATTATCATCTGTAATGAATATCTGATTTCTTAACAAAGCAGACTCTGATGGGAAGTATTGTGCCGTAAGAAACGGACAAAGAACTTATATACTTTCACAAAGGTCTATTTTAGCTATGTCTATGTTGGAATGTACTACGGACGTCCACCAATTTTCCAAAAACAATACTTTGATTGTCGACCTCGAAAAAGCTCTCGGTGTAAGAAACGGCACGCCTGTCATCGTTTGACCATTGCCAAGGCTTTCAGAAATTTTATTGTCGATTCCGGCGGGCTAGCAAATGCACTTCAAGCTTAGGTGCTCCAGCCACGGTCCTGACAATAGGCAATGAGATAGCACATTGCAAATATGCGTAACAATTGTATTATTCCGTGTCCTGCTTATACCGACAACTATAGTTGTCGGCTTATGTTCAGCTGTAGTTGAAACTGTATAACACTTCTGATATACCGATAAACTGAAAACAGAGATATGGTCTAAGTTAATTTGCAGAATAATTATTTCGATGTTCCAGCACTGAAAATTTATCTTAGTATAGCCGAACCGTACCTGTAAAGATTGGCCAAAGTTTTGGAATACATTAATGAACTTAATGCAAAAAATAATATAGCATTATTGTATTTTCCTTACCCAGAAAGTAATACGAAATGGCCATCAGATAAGCAGCATTTCTCTTTGTGTAGTAATGAGGAATGTGATATGATAATGATCTCTCTGCAGATGCTGGATAAGTGAGTTGGAAAGAAGCGCTTCAGAATTTTGTCTCTAACGGTACTCACAGTTGGTGCACCTGACCGACTTCGTACCGAGTACGTGCATGGCTGGGGCGGGGGTTGGGTAACCATACCCCTTGGGTTTTTCGCAGTCTTGAAAACGGCTACGCGCAGCGCTGCTGTACCCAGTACAGTTTTTTCTGTAGCTTTTTACAACTCCTGTCAACATTTTCGGTTCAGGTCATTTCAGGTCAGTACATCAGTGCAGGTCAAGTGATATCATCTCCAAAAAAGAAGAAAACAACATAAGCAAGGAACAGCTTAATTTATCAATCTAAAATTCGTATTGAATAAAGGGCCGACTGAGTACACAGTTTTTTGGATTTCTGAAGTCGATGACCTAAGGTCAGTTATGAGTCATGATAGCACCGTTGGAAAAGTATCGGTAAAATTGTTTAAACATCATAATTTTGTTGGGAACGGAGCTAAATTTTATATTTTAGCATCATTGGGGTTGTCTTGTTTCTGCAGTTCTAATGATATGCATTCTGACCCAATTCGATATTAACCTGATCCAAGGTCAGGTCAAATCTTAGCTTTGACCTAGAATAGTCACATTATTAATCATTCAACGTCGCTTGCAGAAAAGCTTCAGATAGTGAATCCTTATATATTGTATCTCTTCTACATCAGATGGTAGGACTGAAGAACTGTATTTCAGTTATATCACCATATCCATATTGTGACATTGTTTGGCTTTCAATGCCCTCAGATTTTACCCGACAAAAGAATGCATAGAATACTTCCTTTAAATCTTAGGTTGTGCTACTTAACGCCATTTACCTTTTCGCTAACTAGCGTAGTTTTTAGATTTTAGGCGGGGGGCGTAGCCCACCCCCTCGTCAGGCTGAAGGTGGCTCAGACCCTGCCATTGCACGTCTTAAAAATTGCATCCCGCGAAACTAGTTTGAGACTCATACCAAACGTTTTTGACTGTGATGATTTTAAGCTATCAAAAGACATAGTCATAAGAGACTTCGCAATTGCTCTCGGTGACCGGCACCTCATCGACACCACCAGCCAAAAGACACGTGATGAGTTTTCAAAAAATGTGAGCGTCGGGCACATCTTTTTCGGATGGCGTGGTTTGCTCAAAAGTAAGTGCGTTACGCCATTGCCGAGTATTTATACCATTTTTCAGTAGCGCAAATATTTCTGTCATTTCTTGAACTGTGTTACACCCAGATTTATTCTAGTGATCAAGCCATGGATTTCGTACCATTTTTTATCGTATCCGTAGATAAAATTCCATAATAATGCAACCTACATAAAATATCGTAACGCTATTCTGTGATGTAGATTTGACATAAAATAACCGTAGCGTCACATTATTATGAAAGGTGGTGATAGCGTAGATCACTTTTTATTGAATACCTGGGTAGTTATGCTGACTCCATGCACTGCATATGTATAATATTAAATATACAGATCTATCATAGGTGGATCCAAGATTGCCGATCGGGGGGCATCTTCCCAGGGGGAAGAGATGGCGGGGCGCCATCCGGACCAGGGAGTACCTTTTGACCGAAAAAACCTATCAGGTGGGCGCAAAATCCTATCGGTGGGCGCCGATTTTTACATCCCTATGGACGGGGGATGGAAAGCGACATTTTAGAGTGGCGCCGTGACCATTTTAGGGGCGCCGAGGGTCGATCGGGGGGGCACCTGCCCCCTTTGTCCCCCCTAAATCTCCGTATAAAATATATCATGAATATAAAATAAACAAGTACCAAATCACAGTGAAGGCGAAGGTGTATTCTGTGGGGAGTGTGTGGGAACCAAATTTCAGAAGTGGACCAGGGCGTTTTGGAACCGCCAGGAGCCTGTGTCTTTCTCTCCCGTGATCCACATTTGTAATCAGCAGCAACTGAACTTTTACATTGCAGTACAATATTGATAAGCGAAACTGGATAATGTATCGCTACGACCTCAACAATACAATTATGACTTTCCTTATATTTAGCTTAAAACCTCCCTTATACGTGATTTTTACGGAAAATGTCCGGTTACTGTTTGAAATAAAACATAAGAACAATAGTCCGCAATCCTAGCTAGTCATCCTTGAGCTGACTAAACGTCAGGGAATTCGCGAACTCCCTGAGTGTTTATCCGGGATTTCGCGAACTCCCTGACTTCTAAGTTCAGGGATTTCCCGAACTCCCTGGTCACCCAGGGATTTCGCGAACTCCTAGGGATTTCGCGAACTCCCTGGCTGGTCAGTGATTTCGCGAGATCCCTAGGGAGTTCGCGAACTCCCGGATTTCGCACTCTCCCTGTAACATAAGTATTGATGGAATCAACTTCAAATATCGGCCAGGACTTTCTCTTAGCCCATTTCTGAATTTTATACCAAATGATTTGACCTATAATTTTTCAAAGATTACCTAAGGTCAAATAAAAATTTTCGGTGTTTTACACTATAAATTTTGAATAAACAAATCTAAAACTTTTATTTTGTCACTGAAGTGCTTTGATGGTCACTATAAGTCAAATGATATACACCATGCCTATACCAGGTCAAGTTGGGTCAAACCATTGACCTGGGTCAGGTCGAATCTTGAACTGGACCTGGTATGGCAATATCATATATCATTCAATTAGTATTGACGAGAGAATTGCAATTGTGCGGGCGTGTTAGGATGACTACTCGTGGAGCACAAAATAGATAGTGAATCAACTAAGGCTGTATCTTGCTTGGTTTTGAAGTTATTAACGAAAAAGAAAACGCCCTTATGCATGGGCGGCTATGGACATACCAAAGAACATTCCCAATATTCAGTGACATGCAGCTCCCTTAGACTTTGATCTGACCCGAAAATGAATGATATTTTAACACGCGCCCCTCTGGGGGGGTGAAATTCGCCCCCGTCCTGGTGTTCCCCAGATAGCTAAAAAAAAGAGACGCAGAACAACGAAACTAACAGTACCTTATGTCTGATCAATTTTACACATCTGACCAAATTTTTGAATTAAGGTCATGTCAGGTCAAGGAGCTATTTAGGGTCAAGTGACCCGACCTCAAAACCTAGAATCACGAGTTTGAAGCAGTGCCCAGGGAATATCAGCAAATTGATCAGTTTGAAACTTCCACTATATGATAAGGTCATTAGGGTCTGAAAATTTGTTATCTCGGAATTTTTATATTGTTGACCTAAGGTGAGGTCAATTTTTTGGTCACCCCATTATAAGTCTATGGTGAAAAATAGAATGGACTCGTTTTCAGGAAATACTGGATAGATAGGGCTGAAAATATTTAAACTGTCTATTCTTACCACGATCTTGACCATGAAGTTGAGTTTTTAAGCATCTGACCTCTCAAAGGTCATATCAGGTCACGGGGAGCAGAGAGTGATTGTTTTGCCAATAGCGTCTCACTGAATGGAGATAAAGCTCCCATTTTGCTGGCATTGTGCTTATATTGTCCCGGGGAGTTGATTGATATGCAACATGACCATACCAGTTACTCTGTGACCCTGACCTAGCTCGAGGTCAGGTCATTTTGACTATTTGACCTAAAAAGGTCATATTATACATCATTCGATTTGCCGCGATGAGAGAAATCCAATTATGCACAAAGATTTGCTCTATCTCTCCTGAGGGCAGATTTAGAGAGGGAAACGTACACTGCTCTGTTGTAAACATATGGAGCCTTCTTTGACCTATGCTGACCTCAATATTGGGCTGACATAAAAATTATTCGTATAAAATCTCTTCGTCTTATCAAGAGCTTTCGAACGCCGCCCGTAATTTTCCTTTAGCTTTCGTGGGGAACGAGATACGGAGGGGGGGCGAAAAACGCCCCCAGCGGGGCGCGTCATGCAAGGGACCCCAGCGAGGCGCGTGTAATGAAAGAGGAAGTCAAGAGCTTTCGAATGGTGTTCAAGAGCCTTTGATGGCTGTTTTTTGCTTTTTTCTAGCTCTCTCAGTTTTTTTAGATACTGGAGGTCTTTTCGACCCCCACCAGGGCGAAGGTGGCTCGTACCCGCCACCGGGGCAAGGGTTAATAGAATAGGTCAATATATAATTGCTGGTTTCCTGCCCTCTAGAAGCGTGGAAACTTTTGCAGGAGGGATTTAGTGGTGCTGCTAGTGTCTCGCTGTGCTTCCGTGTGTGGGCATGTTACTTGCATACTTGTAACTTAGATGGAGGCTGATATTTGACTTGAGATCGTCTAAAGAAAACCGCTTGTGCACGCATGACCCTTTTCAATATAGGAATATGTGTTTACTTATTCATTAACACCCACCCAAGTGGCCTCCCGAGCCTCTTTTGCTCCAGTAGAGGGAGGTTTCAAACACCCGCTCGATCTTGGCTCCCATGTGGGAAAGCGAAAAAGCACGAAATATGTTTGACAACTCATGATAATTCATGGCAGAGTTCATCGGTCGCTTTTTGGTTCAGATCAACATTGAGGTCATGACAGATAAAAAACGTGAAGACTAGATAATATTTTCTGGGTTCTAGCCTCCGACAGAATTGAGTTAGAATCCCTGTTTAGGCACCATTCTCTTCCCCACGTTACGGCGAATCGAATGCTGTATGATATGACCACACTAAACTAAACATAAGAAGTGACCTGGTCAGGGCAAGATTACCGTCTGACCTGAAAACCAATGTGTATATCAATCGACTCGCAATAATAATCCAAACGAAAGAATATCGAAATGAAAGCTTATCATAACTTTCTGACACGTTATTGATCCAAGTAGGAAACCGTGCACAAGTAGCCCCAAATGACCTCTCAGAGGTTCAGTTCAAAACTTACAATATGAACCTGAAGAGAGACGTAGGATACTGCGAGTTAGAGAATCAGGAAGTATTCTAAGCCGTATGTACAGAAATAGAGCCATTTCGGCTAATTTCCGTTTTCCCCATGCATTTCCAATGAAGAGGTCATGACCCGTACCTGACCCTAGGTCATCGATATTACAAATATCGAAATATATTTTGCAGTACCCGGTGGGCCCATTATGTGATGAGTTTCATTTGAACAGATTCGCCCTATTCTTACTTATGCTATCTTAAAATTTGCTGGAAATGCGATCACTTGATCTGTACTGGTGACCTGAGATGACTCAACCTAAAAGTTTCGAGAGAAGTTGACGAGTTGATCAGGGATACGGTGTCCCAAGTACGGCGGCGCTCCGCGCTGCAGTTTGGAAAAACCTGACTGGGGTGTGCAAACATCCCCCGCCCCCGGGGTGAACGTCAAACATTGGACAGAACAAATAACGTACGAGCTAATTTTGTATTTGTATCTGTGTTCTCGTATCTTCAAGCCCAACTTTGGCTGGCTGCAGCTCAGCCGGGCAGGAGAGTTGGACATAGGTCACGACGCCAGCCTTCTCTGAGTCGGAGCCGCACAATTTCGGCCTGGAACGTGACTTACGGCATTTTTACGGTCTCTCGGGAGAGGCCTGGAGGTCAGCTCTCAAGCCAGAAACGAAGGGTGGGGCTGACCTCTCGTCGGCTGGACAGCAATATGACGAGTGTCTGGACACCCCTCCTCATTCTTCCTGAAAACGGAGAGTTAAACTTATAGTGGAACGCCGTGGCATGCTCGTCATGCTAATCAGAAATAATGCTTTGTATTCTATTCAGCTATTTTATTTTATTGCGGCCTCACCCATCAGGCTTACTTGCTTAATTACAGGGAATATTGGCGTGGGTATACAGGGGCCTTTTTACCCCCCTCCCTGTTCACGCTTTTGAGCATACCTCTTTAGCCTTTTGAGAGAGTGGAACTAAACTTTCAGTGCCTGTTAAGAAACTATTGCTTTGCTTTTTAAAGGCAACCAAACAAAAATAGTTTAGATCATTAAGTCAAACTTACGTCATAACGCTGAGGTTCTTTAAGAATACAACTTTTCATCTTTGTCTTCCTATTTGGGCAGCAGAGAGGCATTTTCATGAAATGTTATACTGACGCATTGCATAATCAAGAACCTTTACACCAATGTCCAATTTATTGAGGTCATCAGCGATGCTTGGTGTAATTTTTTTAACTTTTTGTTCTTCAAAAGCACAGTTTTTCTTCTAAGGGATTAGGTAATCATGTAATCAGCTGTCATGTTTTGAGTCGATTATTTGAAGTCGGATCAAAGTCATTATATCTTCATTGAAAGCTTATGGTGGAGATAGGGAAAATATGGTACTATTTTGGCAGGTGCACCGTGAATAACTTCACATTGTTGGTGTGCTGTGTCCCTGTTTGTTTAAAAAATCACGAAACAAATTTGCGCATATTATTGCTGATAGGCAGTTTTGGGTCATTTAACTAGGCTCTCATTCTTTGGTCAATAGTTGTCACGAAATATAGAAAGGGTTTTGTTAACCCGCGCCCCACCGGGGTCCGGCGCCACCTTCGCCCCACCGGGGCATCGATGGCCCCCCTCTAACTCCGAAAATATGGACGTTAGCGCAAATCTGCAAAGTGCAATAGAAAGCTCGCGTGAATTCAGTAAGAAATTACTTCGCATGTTTTAGTGCTCAGGTCAATGGTTTGACCTCCAGAGGTCAAATTAGGTCAAGATCGGCTATTTTCACTCAAATATGCAATGATTAAGCAAACTGGGCATAACTCTTATGTCATTAGGGCTATTGAGGCCTGGTAAAGTACATTTAATAGCAAATTGCCAGTCCTTTTTCCGCTATGTGGAACGTAAATACCTCCCGCCAGTGGTTTGACCGCCAGAGGTCACCTC
Source organism: Lepas anatifera (assembly GCA_034440635.1). Taxonomy (NCBI): domain Eukaryota; kingdom Metazoa; phylum Arthropoda; class Thecostraca; family Lepadidae; genus Lepas; species Lepas anatifera. The sequence continues at coordinate 1,034,727 of JAOTON010000941.1, read as the reverse complement.
GTGACCTAATATGACCTGAGGTCACGAAAGGTCAAAAAGTGACCTGCCGTATATCAAATGAAAGCCAGTGACACGACAAACACGATGGTGTTTGTTTCACCGCTCTAGCTCAATTAGGTCAAAAGTTATTGTCAAAATACTGTTTTTGACCTCTGGTGACCTTGGATGACCTTGGAAAAGTCAAAGGAAAATATGACCCCTGGGATCCGTGAAAGAGTGTCCAAAAACGTTGTTCTGAGCAGTCTGAGTATTTGCAATCATTTTTGTGGCTTTTATATCATGAAATAGCTTTTCCCCATGCTTTTCCAATGGGAGAGGTCGCCTCGTGACCTGACCTCAGGGCACGAAATCGAAAAATCCCGGATATACACCTTGTAGACCCTAGAGAGGTCATGAAGTGTACGAAGTTTCAAATCGATCGACTTTGAAATGTAGCTCTTACAGAGCTCTAAAGGTGAAGTGAGGTGACCTTGGTTGACCTCGTCTGGTGACCTGACCTTGGATGACCCGGGGTAAAAATTTCAGGATGATGGGAAAATGATGCAGTGAGAGATAGAGCCCTCAACCGCGGTGCTGCACCTCGTCGTTTTCTGCTATCCCGGAAAAACCTTAGGGGGCCATCGATGGCCCCCGGTGGGGCGAGGGTTAACGTCACAGAGTATCCCTACCTGTTAGTCAATTGTGTTGCCTAGTGATATTGCTTATTTACGAGGTCTATTGTACTTTTTTATTTATTGGGGCTGCTCTTTTATTGGGGCACTTATTTTATTGGAAAACTCTTGCCCAGAGGGAGTATTGACTTTGGTATTTAACACCCGGAGTGGAGAGGGCTCTGGCACTAACGCGCACTGAAGGGGGCCTGGTAGGCCCCTAAGATCTCGAAAACTGAGGCGTAGAAAAACGCCGGTTGGTGGGTGGGTATGGTGATCTACATCATGCCCAATTTTCATTGACCTAGGTCAATATCCTTGAGGTCAAACGAGGTCAAAAAGTCCAAATCCTGGCCATGCTGGGGACCTATTGGGAAATGCCGTGATTATGCGGGAATTAGTCGGAAATAGGCTAAAAGCGGACCGGTGGTCATAGAGGAAAGGCCACAAAGAATCTTAACTCCTATTTTAAGGTCAATGTCATTCAACGTCATTGACCCATGAGGCTACAATTCGGTATACTACCTATAATGTACACTGTAACTAACACTGTAGCAACTGTTTGGCGGCAAATGAGATTTGACCTTTACCCATGACCTTTGACCTTAACATTTACATTGAGCTACCTTAATTATGAAATCATAGCACAATGTACAACAGACCGGGTAAAGCCATTTGACCGGAAACACTTTAGATCAATGACCTTGAAAGTGCTGAGGACCTTTACCTGTGACCCTTAACCTTGGCCTTCATGTGAGGTGCCCTTGATATATCATCCCAATTATATGGCGTTATGACGTCACCGCTCGGTCTCCAATGCAAGCGAACTAGTCCGACCACGTGCTTGTGGCGATCTCAAAATGCAGATCTGACTTTGAGAGCCTATGATTAAAAAAATCAAATTTTTCAAGTGACTGATTTTCAATATTACACCAATGAACGGGCCATTCAAATCCATTAAATGTGGTTGAGTATCGCTTGTTGGCTACAAGCGGCTCCCCGGCCATTTTGGAAAAATAGGTGGGGGCTCCGAGGCCCCCACCAGTACGCGTTAGTGCCACGCCGCAAAATGATAGCACACCTTTTGTCTCAGCGTGGATGGACCCAGGATTTCCGATCGGGACGCCCGTCCTGGAGCACTATTCGGATTAGAGAGACGCCGCTTTTGGATCGCTCAGGCTATCAGGCGGCCACAAATCTCCACGCAGGGGCGCCGATACTCGTATTCTGGGATACTGGATGGGAAACAACGTTTCAGAGGAGCGCCAAAAATGTTTCAAGGGGGTGTCATAAACCTTTTAGGGGATCGGGGCTCAACTGGGAGAGGGGGCACGTGCCTCAATGTCCCTAGCATTGGGGCAAGTGCTGAGAAAATTTTGCCGTATACCAAGAACATTTGTTCTAGCTAATTTAGTTCCCAAGATAAGCAATGTTTTTAAATACACTTCATTTCTGTAGTTTTGGTATCTTTTTACCTTTAGTGTCCTTTATATAGACGTGAGGAAAAAATGGCGATTACTTGGATTGAATTTCAGACGAGCTTCGGATTGTTTTTTCTGAATCCTTCTAGCCTTTTTAGTTTTCGAGCCGGGGAGGTAATCTTCCATGACGCACCCCCTCCCCCTTCGTGGTGAAGGTTAATCATGCGGAATATGACATACGGAACACAATCATGTCGAGCGAGTTTTTATGCTGGGGGTCGTACAATCATGGTATTATGGAAAGTACTGACTGAGATGACAAAGGTAAAGTATGGTGGATAAAGGAGACTACTTATCTAGAATAAGGTCCGTTCTGTCGGTTTTTTCGTAGTTTCCGATGGAAAGTGGCAGTCTCAATTTCGCTCACGTCCGTTCGACGCCTCGACTGAGCGTTTTTATCGTCGAAACGACCCAATTAGCTTTATCTCCAGCTGGAATTCGTCCTCTTTCCGGCTTCCTAGCCTTTCCCCTCCTCGCTTCTCGTCATTCTCTCTCTCTCTCTCCCTCTCTCTCTCTCTCTCTCTCTCCTTTCTGTATCTCTGCCCCGCCTGGGGCCGTTCCACCGTCGTCGTGCCGACCGGCCGATCACGCGGCGTCTCCGGCGCGTTACTGCTGCGGCGGTATCAGCCGGCGACCACCGACCGGTCGGTCGCGACCGACCAGGGAGCAGCGCGGAGCAGCGCCAGCAGTCTGACCGCACCGGTCGCTGCCGGAGGGGGTGTTGGCGCCGGGGCTGGTCAGTTGTCATATCGGACTGTCTCAAGGTCCCTGATTGGTCCTGTCTGGCTGGAACTGAGGAACGTTTTGCAGAGTTATGGGTTTTCTGGCATGTATGTGCCATGTTTTGGTGAAGTGTCTTGACTGCAGTGGAGACGCCGATTTGAGGACATGACTGAAAGTCATGGGCCTTGGGATGTCTTAAGAAATCTGGTACAATCAAATCAAATGAATTTCAGCTGGAAGAAAGAAATCTGTAAACGAGCCTCGGATTGTACCGCGCTAACATTCCTAAAAATTCAAGAGGAGAATCATCAGAAGAAAACAGCGTCTATTCATCGCAATTCCTAATTCACGAACAACTCTTCGCACACATTTCCTCTCTATCCTCTGCACTGTCTGTTTTTTTACTTGTTGGCTTCTCCTCACGTATCGGCGCTTGACTTCGTTCCGAACAATCTGGGACGTGGCGGTCTGACCTCAACGTGCTGCTCATCATGGTGTGGCGGCTGCTGGGCGTGCTGCCGGTTGTGCTGACGCTGCTGGCCGTGGAGGCGAACCCCCATGCCTCCCGTCTGTACGACGACTTGCTGTCCAACTACAACAAGCTGGTTCGGCCCGTAGTCAATACCACGGACAAGCTGCAGGTATTCATCAAGCTCAAGCTGTCGCAGCTCATTGACGTGGTAAGTGGCGCCGCGGCGGTGTTTAGGGGCAGTTGGGATTGGCGAGTCAGCTGAAATTAGCTGTGGTTCGGGCATGGGAGAAGTTTGGTAACGTGGTATGCTAAACCAAATGCCAGCAGGGGAGATGATTTGCAGAAACAGTGATTCGCACAATCAAATTGGTATTCATCGTCGAAATGGTGTTGTATCCTGGATGTTTTTTCGATGACAAATATTAGCATTTCCTTTTTGAACCACTTATGGTAGTAGTTTGTTGATGCCACAAATTGCACTGAGCGTTAAAAATATGATACGAAAGTTTGTTTCTTTATTATTGGGGTTTAAAAACACGTCGACCACTTTGGTCATATAGCGCCCTCCAATGTCTGTTAAATATTCAAAACAAGATAAGTGAGTCCCAGAAACATACCTAAGTGATTCACAAAATGATTATTGTTTTCAAATTGGTGATAATCCCGTTGCTCTTTTATGGCAACATTTTGAATTGGTTTTTAATGCTGTGTCTATTTTATCTTCAGATACAACAACTCAGCTACTCAGTGTTTATATGCCATGTCGAATTCAGGCTGGAACAATTAAGCAAACGTCTAACTTCTGAAATTGAAGAACTAGTTCTTTTTGTGCAATAAGGATGGTAATGCAGTTAAATTGTGCTTATTTTCTGACATCTACTCCCTGCACCTTCGTTTAATTTGCCACCAGAAATGACGCGGCATAACAATAGTACTAGTAATGATTCATGACAACAATGCTAAAACTCTCACTCATAGAGTGGTGTATTATCATTTCATCGTCTGGGGGTACTACTGGACCCCTTTGGTTTTTCGCGAATGATTCCAAGCAGACTTAAATTAATTAAGGCGCATGTTGCTTTGCATTTATGTAGGATGATCAATCTGACAACATGTGACGGCCTCAGATCAGGTCAGGTCAACGAATTATGATCAGGGATGATGGATTCCGGGGACAGGGTGTGCAGTTGCACACCCTGAAAATTGGGGTGTGCGTAAGTATCTTTTTGCACACCCGGTTTTGGCTTGGTTTGGCGAGGCGCCCCCCTTAGATTTGGGCGGTCCCCCGCTGGATTTGCCCGGTGCCCTCGGCCGGTCAAGAGAAAATCAGGTTTAAGCTCCGCCTCCCTGAAAAGGTAGGATCCCCTGTGTGAAGTAAAGATACTCACATATGAATGACGCCTCCTGACATCAAAGTCAGGAGAGCAAATAGGCGCCCCCAGAAGGGAAAATGTGTTTTTTATGTCACTTGAAAAAATTATGCAAAAATAAAAATGTGCCTCCTCTGGATAGCATAGACGCCCCCTACCAAAAATCTTGCACACCCGCTCAAAAAATGGAATCCGCCATCCCTGGTTATTACGTCATTCCTAAACCCATGTAAGGCGATTCTGTTCTTCTAAAATGAGGCTTACAAAACTACGATGCTACTGGGCTTCTAGAAGAACTAGTTCAAGTTTCTAGACATCATTGGAGAAAACAATTGAATCGACAAACATGCATGCTGTCATCCATTTTCAGGACGGATCAATACTAAGTTCTCCAGAAGTCACCAAAGGTCATTGTTTTTAAAGTTGTTTATGTCTATAACTTTTGAACAAAACAATATACACTGTTGAATTTGGTATCAAAATGACGAGCATGGCCCAGGAATTTGACTGGTGGGGCATTCCAGGACAAATTGACAAGTCGATAACACCCTCATGTCGCAGATTTCGAAATATTTTTCGTCAGGGGGCTTTTGATGGAGCTGATCACAATTTTCATGTTCATTTTCCTCCCTGACTTACGGTTTGAAATTTATAGCCTTAGGCATTTTGACTATTCGTGCTTACATGCCTATTTTAAAGGCTAAATTTCTCCTGTATGATTTATGAAATGCTATAGAACTGTATCTAGATGTTTTAAGGACGAATAATGAATTCTAGCTCTTGAAAAATATTATCAAAAATTAAATTTTGAATATATTATACATTGTTGAATTTTTCAAAATCTATAAAAACTTTGAATCTATGTTTTTGGGGGACTTTTTGAGACTCATATTGCTCTTTATACATTACTCTATAAGATTCAGAAATAAAAATAATGGAGACTTTAACAGAAAATGAGTCCTGAGCTCCCAAACGTCCCGATCCCCACTTAACGTGAGGTGTGCGCGAGCATGGTGCTAGCACGGCAAACATAATATAACAAAAGGATCCTTGTTACCATTGGAATCTTCTCTTCAAGCCCAATAGAGTTATGTATTACAATACCTTATTAAGACAAATCTTAGAAAAAAATTGCCTGGTTTGACAGATTAAAGTCAACATGGGTCATATTGCATATCATTTGAATCGCAAAGACCAGACAAGTAGTATGGCATAACAACGATAACTTTATCATTCTAATGGTATGACTTAGAGCTATATGAGACTGCAAGAACAATGAAGCATCCCAATTTTAATAATTAGTACAACGCAGCGTCCAATGTTTGAGACCCTCACCCCCCTCCTACCGTTACCGCACGAGCGGCGCGTGACGATCGGAGCGGCGCCACACCGACACCCAACACCGCGCGTCAGACTGCCGTCATTTGAGGAGGGATACGAAGAAACATAGGACACGGCTTCGTTTTGGAAGGCAGAGGCGTCAGGTTAAGCAAGAGATGATCTCTGCGAATACCCAGAAGCAGCCCAGACCAGTGTGTCTCATGTGGTCATACGCGAAACACGTGCAAGCTGGTCGTGAGGCTTGTGAGCCATACTATGAAGCAGCCCAAGAATCCATGTTGTGCCGATCCCCTGAAAAGACATAAGACAAGATGGGTAAAAAGCCTCAGGAACGCATCAAAACACCTGGTGGAGCGTGCTCAAGACCCGAGGGTAACAGTTGGTACACTTCTGTGTGCGTCATGCCGTCTCAAAATAACAAAAATCCCGAAAGCCTATCTGAAGTTCAAACCACGGAAGCATCACAGGAATGCGCAGTACCCAGCACAGACAGCTCCTCTGAGCGCAGTGAATCGAGTGTCGGAAGATTGGAACCTGAACACGGCGAGACATTTGCTGAAGAGGATGTCCGAGTTGCTATGCAGTGTCTGGATCAAACGCCTATTCGCCGAAGTGAGTATTTCTCCGTATATTGTCCGTACATTTCGGGTCATTTAATGCGTTTTTCAATCTCGCAGCTTGACACTCTGATTCAAATCAGAATGGAAGCAAATCATATTAAGTTGTCCCTTCCTGCTTACACTGGCGGCGGATAAGGGAACAGGGGGGCAATTACCCCCAAAATTATCAGAGGGACCCCTAGAAAAAATTTAGCTCGGTTCTTTCTGAATGTTCATGAACGACCTAACTAGGCTCTCAACATTTTCGCAATTTTTAGGGGACCTTTGCTTTCGAGGGGCCCCATCGCCAGGGGGGCCCCTGGAAAATTCTTGCCCCCATCCAAAAATAACATCCGCTGCCACTGCCTGCTTAAGTTTATGTTATAAATATATGTTTTTGGTCTCATGTCCTATCAGAATTTTGCTTTATATTTATGTAACGTTAACCTAGTTCGTCAATGTTAAACCAAAATATCCGAATATAGCAACAAATTTTTATTGCAGAGGGCCTTTCGGATGAACAGAAACGTAGAATTGCTTCAACCAAACTGAAAAAGGGCTACGCACACGTTGAAGAGGAAGTTCTCAGAGTCTTTAGGCATGGACATACCAACACCAAGTGCAACACCACTGAAGCGGGCAAGGACTGAGGAGGATGATACCCACGCCAGGTTAGCACTCAGCAATAAGTTTTTGAAAATATGAAAACTTTATTATTTTTTAACCGGGAAACCATTCATACGATTTAGTTAGATCTATTGCACTATGGTATGGCACACAAGTAGATTTAATTGAATTGCTTTAATCCAAATTGTGTGTTTCTTTCCTCCACCAGTGCGACATTTTCTATTCGTCACGAACCTCTTAAAAATCAAAGATGCGCAAACAATGGTGCTGTAAATTTACTGTATTATTATTTTTTCAACTATTTACTTATTTTGTATTATCACTACACGATGTATTATTAACGTCTTAAGTGTTTATCCATCAATAAACTAGGGTTTGTTGTGTACTTTATGGTGTATATTGATGACCTCTGGGCTTGTTCTGTTCTTGTGGTATGGTGGTGACCCATGAATATTCCTAGCTGAGCCGAGATCAAACCTAAGGGATGAAACTGTATGCTTCGGGCATACGACATCGCAAGCAGTTGACTAGAGAATCCAGAGATGGAAGAAGCATGAAACTACCGTTAATCTATCTCTAGATTAACGGTAGTTTCATGGGACTTAAGAACGATTAACCTCTAGGTAAATTTTTCTCACGTTTTATTGAAATGTTTTATAATCCAAAAATTTTCTTCACAAAACAATGCTTAGCAAGCTCACCAAGCATGGGTTCTATTTGTTTTTCAGATACGAAAATCTGATGCTTGAGCTGAAGGACGAGTTCCAAAGAACTACCGATTATAGAAGACGTCTTATGATTCTCACTGCTTCTCCATTCACTCTGGAGAAGACTCGGGAATTCTTTGACACTACAACGTACATGGCAAGGAAGGCACGGAAGCTGAAGGAAACCTATGGAATTTTGCCGGAAGTAAACAAGCCATCTAAGGGTCGAAAACTCTTGGGAGGAGAAATTGCCAAAGTAGTGGCGTTTTACGAATCCGACATGGTGAGTAGGATGTGCCCTGGACAAAAGGACTATGTCACCAGTAGGGATGGCGATGGTGTGAGAAGACAAGTGCAAAAAGACTTCTTTGGGCAATTTAAGGAAATATACCGTTGGTTTAAAGATGATAAGACCAACCCGCAGATCGGTTTTTCTACATTTGCCACATTGCGACCGAAACACTGCGTGCTGGCCGGCAGCGCCGGCACCCATGCAGTGTGTGTGTATGTACCTATCACCACAACCCCAAGTTGTTGATAGCTGCGCTAGGATTTACAGACTTGACAGTCGATGATCTATTGGATTATGCCGTATGTGATGTGTATAGCCGTGACTGCATGATGGGAGCGTGTGGCGACTGCCCTGGTGAGACGGGTGTGGATAATTTCTTACGGCTGATTAGTGATAATGTAGAAGAGGATGACAATGATTTGGATGATGAAGTAAGGTATCAGAAATGGGTGAGCGGCGACCGTTGCATGCTGATAGAAATAATTGCTAGTCGAGGTGAGTGTATTTCTACATTAAGTAGACAGGTGGCTGAACTCACTGTACATCATTTTCGAACCAAAGCTCAGAGTGCCTACTTCTCTCGTCAGAAAGAAAATATGGAAGATGGCCACGTAGTAGTTCAGGGGACTTTGCCGAGAACTATTCCTACACAGTACAGGATGCGGCCCAGGGGTTCCACTGGGAATCTTCCCAGTGTACAGTGCACCCATTTGTAGCCTACTGGCGGGACGGAGATGAACTGTGCCATCAGAGCTTCTGTTGTATCTCGGATGATACAAAGCATAACGCCGCTATGGTTCATGCGTTTTTAAGACGCCTTGTACCAGAGATCAAGATTCGGGTCCCAAACCTAAGGAAAGTGGTATATTTTACTGACGGATGCTCCGCTCAGTACAAAAACAAGCATAATTTTGTAAATCTGTGCTTTCATGAAAAGACTTCGACGGGGTTAAGTGCGAATGGAATTTTTTCGCAACTTCACATGGTAAGGGAGCATGTGATGGTATCGGGGAACGGTTAAGCGCGCGACTCGCCTGGAGAGCCTGAGGAGGCCTGTATCAGGACAAATTCTGACTGCAGAATCTGTATTTGACTACTTAAATAGTAAATTTTCCACTGTCATCCACATGATGTATGTGCCAAAACTAGAAGTACTTAAAGTAGGTACTAAGCTCAGAAAACGCTTTGATACGGCGATCACTATAAAAGGAACATTACAGTTTCATAAGTTTGTACCGGTAAATTCAAAGACCATTCTAATGCATGAGCTCTCGACCGATGAAGGACAAAAGGTTCGAGTGTCGCATTGAAACTGTGAAGGTCAACGGCACCACGTGATGTAGCCGATGCTCTGATCCGCGGGTCGAGTCTTCAGCAAAACGGCCTGTGTCTGATCTTACATGTTCGAAAAACGGTTGTCTGCGTGTAGTTTGTGTGGGTCTTCGTTTGTGATGTGTGCTTTCTAAGATACACTAAGTGGGGACATATTAAACTTTTTTAGAGTATGGGTGGAGAAAGAGAACTGCTTAAAACAAACTCAAGACAACAGCAACAGCAGAACTTGTTACAAATTGCAGCAAATGCACTAGAGTGTCGAAACTGTCTCGAATGTTTCCGGTAATGCATTGCTTTTAGAAATGGCTCACATTTTTCTGTTAGCAATAGAAGCCTCCACAACACTTCAAGTTCATTCGAAGTGCCACCAAACCGCAGTCTTGCTCAATTCTCCCCTCCCCGTTACCCCACCTCCAACCGGACGCGTCTGTGCGGCGTGCCCACTGCAGGCTGGTGGCCGGCGACAGTGTTGGGCCTGGTCTGCGGTGCTCGGTACTGGTTTCGCTGTGTAGTCTCCATTCTTTTTATTTGCGTTCTGTATAGTTTAAGCAATGCTCTTTCAGGTGAGGGTGTTTTAAAGCCGATGAAATTATAGGAAGTATGTATGCTCGCCTTTGCAAAAGTTTGAAATACAAATTTATACATATTCGTGGCAGTTAATATAATCTAACCCACATATTCCAATTCTTCAGACTTTTGTGATTATTTTGATATAAAATTTTGTAGGATTGCCCTTAATTTAGGTGGCCTAAAGCTCAGGCGAAACATCAGATGCACGCGTCGGATACTGGATTTCCGGAGGCTATAACTCCTGAACCATTATCCGGACGAGACTAGAAATACAACAGTCGTTTTCAGCACCCTTGAGAACCCTAGTCCCAAATTTTCATGAAAATTTGAGATATGAGGGTGTTATTTCAGCCCATAGATTTGTCGATTTGTCGTGGAATGCCCCTGGTATATAACATGACCTTGAAAGTTTATTATTTGGCCTTGACCTAGGGTCTGATACTGATCTATTTTATTCGACAAACCCTATCTATTTATTGTCAGTCTTAACAAAACCTAAGGTCCATTCGCTTTCTTTTGCTGACCTAAGATCAAGGTCATTATGCATATGATTAAAATCACTGGGTGAAAAACAATACATTGATGCCCTTGATTTTATTCTAGGTCTTACGGTTTTTGAGTCATGAGGGATTTCTTAACCCTTGCACGTACAGGAGAGTTGTTTCAACCCCCCTGAGGTTATTCAAGAATTGAAAACGAGCGTTTTGACTTAGAGCCTTGAAAGTTTGTATAGTCTCTGGGGCATTTATTGCGCATGTTTTGCAAAAAAATTTGTACCTACCTTTTAAGATCACGGAGCTATAACCTCAAGAGTGGAAGCATGTTGAGGTCATTTAGGCGCCTGTGCCCGTTTTCACGTGAATGCATCAGACTCTCATCGTTCTTTTGCAGCATTTGTTCATGGACTGGCCCAGAATATGTTCTTCCAGCCTCCGAGGATCAATTGTATCAGGTTAGACCTTTCATGACCTTTTTTGACCTTCAATGACCTTGATTTGACCTAGCGTTACCTCAGTGATAACACGACTACAAGATGAGTGTTTCGATTCGGTATTTCTAAATGAGATGAACACCGAATTAGTTGACTTGCGTCCGATACGGACCTGACCCTTTTCGACCTGTAACTTTATATTTTACCTTGAAATGGGTGTAAACAATAACTGATGAAGAAGCAAGCACTTACTGGGCGTAAATGATGCAGAATGGCTTATGAAAAGTCGATTTGAATGGTATGGACACGAAACTAGTTGGTTTGTATATTTTATAGACTTGACCTTATTTGACCTTGAAGGGGGTGTAAGCAATAACAGATGATGAAGCAGGCACTTGGCGTAAATGATGTAAAATTTCTCATGAATAGTCAATTTGCAGCATGAGAAGGACGCTGAACAAGACGTTTTTTTCTCAAATACGGACTTGACCTTTCCGACCTTTGACCTAGTTTTACCTTGTAGGGGGTGTAAGCAGTGACATATGATTAGACAAGCACTAAATTTGCGTAAATTATGCAGAATGACTTATGAATAGTCCATTTAAATGATGTGGACACTGAACTGGATGACTTGCTCCCAATATTGACTTGATATTTTTACCTACTCATTGAGGTCAACCAGGTCATTGACCTGACCTGGAAGTTGTCCCGATGACCTGAGATTTTGATGACAGAAGCCTTTGACGTTGTTGAAAGTGCTAAATTGGAATTCAGCGTCCAAAATTACCTCTCTGGAACTGAAAATTAAACATATTGGGCAATATCTAGTTTTACTGGTCAGTGACCTTTGACATTTGACCTCACCTTCTGCAGTACCTAGATGGGGCACATGGTGTGTAGCATATGAATCGACGTATGAATGTCAGTTCCTCAAGTTAATTACCATACAAATGTGATTTGTTACCACATTTCCGGTCAATAGCAGCCAAAACGGCAAAATGGGCCGCAGCAGGGCGAAAATCAGGTCATTGACCTAACCTGGAAGGTGATCTTATGACTTAAGATCATACAAATTGGTATCGATCGCGAGTACTCGTGATGACCAACACGCTGGTTTTTACCGCGGAGCTCTACGTCAATTAGGGGCCAATGGCGAGGTGGGGTCGCAACAACCCACTGTACGGACGAAGGTGGCGAAAACCCGAGTAAGTGCAAGAGGTTAAATGGATCTAAATTTGACCCATTTTGACCCAGTGTGGCGTCACGAGTTAACGGGTGTGGTTCATACTTAGCTTCAAGGAAGAAGACCGTGAGGCGCTTTCAGACTTTCTTATATTTGTTTTCGTATCACTTCTGGCTCCCTAGATTGTACTGGGAGGGTGGGGGTCCGATTAAACCCCTCCCACCCTCTGCAGCATCAGTGGTTACGAAAAGAGCCCAGGTGGTGCCGAGTTAAATGTCAAAAACTTAATCAAGGAAGCAAAAGAACGGTAGGGCCATCATCAGGGCAGATCAGTGAGGTAAGACTTTCTACTATTCTGCCCTGGGAGTAGAAAAGTAGTACATAAATACGTCACCAAAATAATCTACCGATGACGCTTGGAAGAAACTCTGATATGTCTCCACGTCAGTAAAGGCAAAAAGTGCAGTAGAACCCGTCCTCGCCTTCAACAAAAGAAACGGATGATGACTGTAAGCCAACAATGCAACGCTTCATCCTAGCCGTTTGATGAGGTTGAATTCCTTCCGATCAGAAAAGAGAAGTATGATGGCATCATGCATTTCTCCTCCATCCGATTCAGTTTCCTCTGTTTCAGCAGGTTGTCCAGCGATTATAGTTTGTCTGAGTGTGACGTGGATGCATCATTCATGCATCGGAAAGGCTTGGACAGAGTTTGTAATGAGGAAGTAAACAGAGGATGAAATAATGAGTTTACTGCAACTTTGTTTTGCTTTACTTTTAAATACAATTTTGGGATTTTATCATTGTTGGCTGTTTGGATTTTAAAGGGCAAAACTAGTCCGCAGTTTCACGAATAGATTACTCTCCACCAATGTTGGTCTCAACACACAGAATACCCCGAATTGCGCCTCAAAGTGATTCAGTGGAAAAGTTGTCACAATTCACGTGGTGCGAAGTTGTCGGGTATCAATACCCTCTAAAAGTACCTTAAATGACTTGTAAAATGCAGTTGTGGCAGAGTATTGACAATTTCACAACATTTCGCGGAGAGTCTGGATACGGATATCAGTTTGCTTTGTCTCCCAACCATCCATCCAAGAAATATCAAATGAACTCTATCAAGCCACAGAGCAAGTGAAGCTGCTTAGCTTCTTAAAGGATATTTGTGAAGTTTCGTCCGGTTTCGCCGGCTTTCGACAGCTTACGGTATTAGCCCACGCCTTCCTTTTCCTTCGTCTGCCTTCATTAATGCTTCATTCAGAGGTGCAGAAAGTATGCTGGCTGTCACAAACGCAATGCGATGCATGCCACCTCTGTCACACATAGCTGGAAATCATAACTGTATACTTGAATACTATTTCCAATATGCTTAACCCCCACGGGGCCACCTTCGCCCACCGGGGGGCCATGATGGCCCCCTCAACCCGAAAATATGGGCGTTAGCGCAAATCAAAGTGCAAAGAAAGCTCGCGTGAATCAGTAGAAATTACTCATGTTTAGTGCTCAGGAATGGTTGACTCCAGAGGTCAAATTAGGTCAAGATCGGCTATTTCACTCAAATATGCAATGATTAAGCAAACGGGCATAACTCATTTCATTAGAGCTATGAGACCTGGTAAAGTACATTGATAGCAATTGCCAGTACTTTCCGCTATGTGGAACGAAAGACCTCCCGCCAGTGGTTTGACCCCAGAGGTCACCGTACCAATATGACGAGGTCACGAAAGGTCAAAAGTACCCGTATATCAAATGAAACAGTACAAGACAAACACAATGGTGTTTGTTTACCGCCTAGCTCAATTAGATCAAAAGTTATTGTCAAAATACTGTTTTGACCTCGGACCTATGACCTGGAAAATCAAAGAGCAAATAGACCCCTGGGATCCGTGAAAGGGTGTCCAAAAACGTTGTTCGAGCAGTCGAGTATTTGCAATCATTTTGTGGCTTTTATATCATGAAATAGCTTTCCCCATGCTTTCCAATGGGAGAGGTCACCGTGACCGACCTCAGGCACGAAATCAAAAATCCCGGATATACACCTGTAGACCCTGGAGGGGTCATGAAGTGAGGAAGTTTCAAATCGATCGACTTGAAACGTAGCTCTTACAGAGCCAAAGGCGAAGTGAGGTGACCTTGTTGACCTTGTCGGTGACCTGACCTTGGGTGACCCGGGGTAAAAATTTCAGGGATGATGGAAAATGATGCATGAGAGTAGAGTCCTCAACCGCGGTGCTGCGCCTCGTCGTTTTTCTGCTATCTCGAAAAACCTTAGGGGGCCATCGATGGCCCCCGGTGGGGCGAGGGTTAATGTCATCTACCCGTCTCTTACTTTTTGCAGCAGACAAGGTTCAAGCACCAAGCCATTACACCATGAAATTAGTAAACTGTGTTTTCATTTTTAGATCATGTTTTTGTTTTTGGAATGAAAATTTCCAATTATGGATCATTGTTTTCCAGTATTGGGATCATAACTATTATTGGCAACTCCGACTGCAGTTTCCCCCAATGACATGCATTTCCCTTTTTGAAGAAGTTTTCATTTTTGGAAGGAGTATTTCCAATTATGGTACATTTTCTCATGATTAAATGTGGCAATTATCATGAAAATAATTATCATTGGGAACTAATCTATGAATGGGAGCGTACACGTACACACAATTGGGAACCCTGATCACAGCTTCCCCCCCCACCACTGAACTTCTATCTCACATATCAGCAAAAGGGACAAAAATGTCAATGTCAACATAGAATTTAGATCTACCTAAAATGTGTTGGCAAAGTGGGCCTTAGGTAGCATTTTTATAGACAGACAAAATGTTTAAAATTTGCCTCCCACCCCCAATTATCACCTGCCTGGTCGTTCCTTCTTGCAGTAAAACTCTGAGGCAACTAACCTGCATAGATGTAAAAATTATGTCTATTGGCCTAATAGGTACAGAGGTATTGGAAGTCTCATACCAAAGGAAAGATCCAGTGTAGTAAAAATCCTGCTTTAACTCCATGCAGTTCAGGTCCTGTGTGTTGCTGACTACCACTGGTAGTAACATAACACCCCCAACCAGCGCTTTTCGAAGTCTCTTTCTTTCTGAGATTTTCTGAGATGAGAAGGGGGGTCTACAAGGCCCCCCTCCAGTGCATGTTAGTACCGGGCCCCTTTTCAGTGTGTGTTTTAACACTTTGTGGAGGACTGCACACATTTGCTATCTGTACAGTATTGACATGACAATTTGATCATGAAGTCTCACCTGAATTACTGTTTTTGCCAGTCTGTTGCTGGCGCCAACTCTCCCAACTTCCTCCAGCTCCAAATCTACCTAACCAATCTTGATCTAGGGCACAAATAAGGTAAGGCACAAGCAAGCTAAGGAGCGAAAAACCAAGTTTGATATGTGAAAGTGCATCAGTCTCAAAGAAGTCTACATTCACCTTAGATTAGCCATGGGCAACACTATTTATTCTAACTAGTTTTAGCTTGCACTATCTCAGATAAACCTAATAAATATACCCTCAAAAGAAGTGGCTTCCCGCCTGTTTAAATTATTTGGCAGGCTCTACATCTGGCTCTACATCACATAAACATTTCGAGTTTCTCTTGTCGCTGTTGCGTAGCTTAGGGTAAGGGCGGGTAAGAGTACGCAGGAGATAAGAGTACGCAGCAGCTGTTTTGGTTACTTAGCAACCACTGAGATGGTGGATACTCTGGTATAAAAAAGCACGGTCAGTGCCTAGGCTGCACACCAAAATTCAACGTGCTCCTGTTCTTTCCGCGGGAGTACAGAGCAAAATAAGTTTCTGGGCACCCTTGAAGTAATATTTCATAACTGGGAAAACTTGTAGACCATGCTTCTTTTATCAAAAGTATTGTATTACGGTCTGTTATCAGTAAGAAAGCTGAGCTAGGAGTGTGCTCCAGAACCGGAACTCACGCTAAAACGCCTGCCGACATGTTTATGAAGACCTTCGTCCCAAGGAGGCATGTCCGGCGAGAGTACGCAGTAGATCATTGGGCAAGAGTGCGCATGCTTAAGAGATAGGAAAATTTAATTTTCGCTCGGGACAGAGTCCGTAACTCATATTTGGAAAACCAAACGTTGCAACATAGTTCTTGTATATTCAGAACGATATAAAATCATGCAATCGCCTAGTTTGGCGACAAAAACTTCGCGACATGGCCTATGCACCTAAAGCACAGCGGGGTATCAATGCGTACTCCAGCTTCCTTTCCAGGGAGTTGAATAACGGGTACTTCAAAGTTTGTACCCAAAGTGGTCAGAATCATAGTTTAGTACCAGTTTTAGTATAACATACTAAATATGCAAAATTAATACTAGTTTAGTACATTGATATAAGGTAAACACAAACGGCTGCAGCTGGTGACTGTGGTATTTGTTGTACCCAAAACAGGATGGAAAGCAGTGCAGCACGTATGCTATTCGAATTATTTTCGTGTAGTTTTGTCATGTCGGTATTGAGCAGAGGTGCATGTCGGCCAGTAGCGTACGCGACCGGTAAATTAATACGACTCGTAGCGGGTATAAGCGGATTCAGGGTCGCAGATCGGAGGGCACCTTACGAGGGGCGCCATCCGGATCAGGTGCCACTTTGGTCGACAAAACCTATCTTGTGGTTGTCAAATTCTATACGGCGCGCCGATTTTTGCATCAGGGGTGAGCTGACATTTCAGGACACATCGACCCTACAGAGCACCGCCATGAACATTTAAGAGGACCCGAGGGTTGATTCATTGTCCCTTTTATTAGACAGGGCAGATTAGGCCATACGTTTGGGAAGGCAATCGCAGGAAACGTTGCGAACATGGTGTCGTTTCAATGACAATCGGTTGAAAGTGGTACAATTCAGCCACTTTGGGGACCATGGCAGGCGATGCAGAATTTTCTCAAAAAGAGGCTCGGGTTTCAATCGTAGGGCCCCCGCTCGTGGTTCTTATTTTTCATAAATTGAGCGTTAAAAGTGAATAAATCATCTGTGGTGTGTAATCAAACGTACTTATCAAATAAAGTTTGATACTTTTGGGGACTCAGGCCAGTTATTTGGGCCCCCGAGACCAGTATCCGTGGCGTTTGGGCTCCTTGAATTTACCTAAAAACGCCCACTGAACATAAGGAGCCCCTGCTTCATAGGCGGATCAGAATTGGCAATCGGGAAGCATCCGGTCCGGGGGCGCCACTTTTGAACGGTAAATGTATCAGGTGGGCGCAAATTCTATCGGTAGGCGCCGATTTTCGCATTCTGGGGATAGGAAGCGACATTTCGGGGGCGCCATCGACCTCTCACGGGGGCGCCGTGACCATTTAGGGGTGCTGAGGGTCGATCGGGTGGGCACGTGTCCCCCTTGTCTCCTGGATCCGCCTATGCCCTGCGGAGGGCCTTTTGCCGTGCTCAAGGCCAGGCTAATGGTACGCGGTCGCCTCCATCACCTACCATCACTTAGATCCGCCCCTAACATGATATATTTACTTGGATCCGCCTCTGCACTAGGCAAAGCATCCCTTAGAGTTAAAAAGCATGAAGGGCGCAAAGTTGCATGAATTTCAAGCGAATACATTGTGTTTCGCACATTCGACTCTATAAAAGTTTGGCCGCTTCAGTTCGAACCCACGCCTGAAAATAAACCAAAACATGGGACCGGTTTTCACCGTCTAGCTCGCTAGTTAATGTCACGGCTGGCGGTTTTGACCCAAATGAAAATAAAATGTCTTGGCGTCCATTTGAACTGCTTTGTGAACCTGCGCGTGGTTTAAGATACTCTCCCGAGGCTCTAGATTGCAAGCTTTAACATGTGTTCCCTATGGACTAGTCGAAAATGCCAGCCGTTTAGTAGGAAAACTTTGAGCCCCGCTTTCGCGCGTACTCTTACCGACCCACTCCGGCAAGAGTACGCACATGACTTTTATTTTTGATGGGCTCGTGGCGAGCTTCTTTCAGAGACTTCGAGTTGAAACATAGACCATACATAGACAATTCTTCAGGCTAAACAACCACATAAAATTTTAGCTGTTAGACTTATAGGAGAACAGCGAAAGCCTTTAGAAAGTTAAGTGCGTACTCTTGCACGGACTTCCCCTAAGTAGAATTGCTGCCCAGCTATGTTTATTTTTTCACTCATTTAGTACTTTTCTTGGTAGCTTTTAGGCGTACTTAATACTAAATTCAAAGAAATAGGGACCGCTAAATCAAAGAGACTCAAACTTTAAATAGGATTTAACCTGATAAAATGGACAGAGGAGTACTTGATAACGTATCTGCGTTATCGTTAATGCCTTAAATATGCCCACAATGGTCTATTTCTCTAAGAAAAATTGACTGTCACATTTCGGGCATCTAGGCGGCAACTTTCTGGCAACTACTAACAATCGGCGCCATTGGGCTGCATGTTAAAATCTGGCAACTGTGACAGCGGTTTCCGGGTTTTCTGCAGCGGGGGTCTCTCGTTTTAGTAGAAACTGAACACAGTACCAATATTGTATCACTGATGGTACGCTGTGCAATTAAAGAACAGACTTGCTAAATTAAAATATTCCCTTCACGGTTTGGAAAATATGTGTTTTGATTTTGAACCATACAGTCAGGATCCCTATTTTGTCACACATATGCACCTCGATTTTCGTAGATGTGTCACAAACTCCAGTAGCCGAGTTGGCAAGTTTCTGCACCTCTGGCTTCATTGTTGTTATTGCTAGCAAAGCATCGAAAGCCATGCTCACGAAAAGGCATGAGTGGAATTGATTTATTATGAGAGTATGAAAAAATGAACTTCTCCGCTAAGAAAAACAATAAAAGTCGAACTTGTCAATTATTTCCCCTCTCCGCTACTCGTGTTAACGTCCGCAGTCTTCTTCATGTAAGCAACGTCATCCACACATCAACTCGCAATGGCGTCGCTGCATGGGCCTCTCCCTCCCCTCAGTGGCAGTGGGTGCATCACTCAAGGTCACATATTTAAATTTTATTGTTTTTCGTTTTTTCCATTTCTTTGCTACGTTTTTTGTTTCACACTTTTTAACTACGTTTTGTCAATTTTAAGGCAGTTTTTTGACGTTTTTTATTTTTCGCATTTTCTTTTTCGTTTTGCGCAGCGTAGCTTGTCTACTGCATTTCAATCGTGCCAACTTGTTTTGCTGACGAAAAACGAAAAAAACATCCTTGAAAAAAGACAACGCATTTTCAAATTTGTATTGTAGCTTGTACTTAATATCATCGGGGGATTGATGAGCACTATATTGCCTGTGAAATTGTATCTCTGTATTGTGATTTGTAATATGTGAACCGCTTATCTACCATAACATGTACTGTAATAATCGCTCTGACTTTGGTATTGTACTATATTGCGGCTTTGTCTTTCGTAATCATTGCATAATAAATGAAACGTTAAAATGTTTCAATTGACCATTGTATGATTAAAAAAGATGGGTATCGTCAGCATCCACAATGAAAGAGGTTAATTTATACAGTTCGCTTCAAACTGCGTGAACATGGGTGTCCGAAAAATAATATAAATATTGAGCGCCTGTTTACTTTTTTATGATGATTGTGAACCATGATACAATCAAATCCAGGTGCGGTAATTTCTAGCCGTATCTACTATACCTCAAAAACCCTTAAAACCAAAATGATAAAATTGCAAGCATTTCTTATTCTGACCATCATAAGTCTGCCTGAAAAATAACGGAGAAGTTCCAATGGGAACATGGTTCGGTCTAAAATGGATTTATTTCAGCATATGGGTCAGGTCACAATAGTTCTATTGTTGATGCGCTTTTTGTTTGATATGTTCTTGTTCCTAGTAGATGAGCTCCCATAAACTGGATGTTTCTTAGGCCCTTCTGATATACATGGAAATGACGCCCTCTTTGCATGTATCCTTTAGATACATGCTACTTGCGTTCATGTACGTTTCTGCATCTGTTGGCCTTCGGTAGACTTTGTTGACGTAGGTGTCATCACCTGCTCACATATATTTGTCCAGGAAATGTAGTCTCCGGTTGTGTTCAGCTTAATGGTTGAGGTCCAGCACAGTTTCTTTTCAGGTTGTCTTTAAACGCTATTAGGTGTGCTTCTTGCTACCAGAAAAAGAGAAAACTAGCATACAGAAATGAAATTTGCAAAAGAAGATGATAAAAGTATGGTATTTTTCAACTTTAAGTCAACGTGTATTATATGATATTTTCGCAAACATATTCGAAAATATAAATACAGATATAATATATATATATATTATAATATTATATAATATATAAAATATTATATAATATTTATATATATATATATATATATATATATATATATAGCAATTATCCTCGGTACTTGAGGAGTTTCAGTGCGAACAGCTGAGCTGAGCTGAGCAGCTCTAAATTAAGAACCGACAGCGGGAATGGACAACCGGGAGTTCGGAGGGCAGACTGGTGTAACCGGGAGTCTGCCCTGCGAACTCCCGGTTGTCCATCCCCGCTGTCGGTTCGTAATTTAGAGCTGCTCGGCTCAGCTCAGCTGTTCGTACTGAAACTCCTCAAGTACCAAGGATAATGGCTCGTAATATATTCTTTGGCCATTTTTTGTCATCAC
Source organism: Lepas anatifera (assembly GCA_034440635.1). Lineage (NCBI taxonomy): Eukaryota > Metazoa > Arthropoda > Thecostraca > Lepadidae > Lepas > Lepas anatifera. Next base: position 1,013,863 of record JAOTON010000941.1, on the reverse strand, counting down.
GCTTAGGTAATCTCGATATGAGCTAAATTGGTTTATGATTGGTGAAGAATCAGCCTAATGCTCATTTTGTTTAAAAGCTGGTCAGAAATAATGAATAAAAAGTCAATATTTTTCACTCATGGGCCATGATCACGACTGACGGCGGCGAGTGGACATTTTTCATCTTTGAAATTTAATGACGGTAGGTACAATCACACCGTTTGTTGATGCATTTCCATTTCTTAGTCATGACAGTCAGGTAAAACTGTTAATATTGTGACATCTTACATATACTCACACCAATAAAAACAGATGACATAGAACTCATCAGCCCTACTAATATTTAATACCTGTTCTACAGTTATTCTGCAGCTACCGCTACTACCCTGCGTATCTTTATGCAATTATATCAACAAATATCCAATATATCATTCTAAATTGGTTTAGCTTGTATGAAATATAAAGTCCTCGACTCCTACAGCTAGCTTTTTAATTGGCAATTTGTGGGCACGTTTTGTTCATCTGCCTATCAAACGTATGTGCATTCACCGATGTATGTATGTATGTACTTGCATGACACAATGGTGTTTTATCCACTGTCCAGACTTTTGCTCTCTGTAGCACGTCTCAACGATAAATTGGTAAGTAACATGTTACCTCTGGACTCCCACGTCCAATTTCTATTTCGGCTTCTCTCGTTCCGCTGATCCAGGTCGCTGCGCGGCCCTAGGAGGCGCGGGCTGCTCAATGGCGGAATTAGGACGTTTGAACGAGCCAACGGTCCTCAGCCACCCAAGATGGCTGCCAAATTTACACACCCCTCGTTGGGTGGCCGCCTGAAATGAAGTGGAAAGTTTGACCGTTTCAGTGAATGGAGCCATCAGAAAGAAACGTCGCTGGTTTTTGATGGGTCGTCCCGGGACCGCGTGCAACGAGCGCAGCGGATGGCTGGGGCGCCAATTTCGGCCTTATTTTGGCACTATGGCGGGTGATCCATTAATTGCCTCGGATATATCACAAGTTTCATTACGTTCCATTTTCGTGCGGAACTAGGAAGTGAACCAGTCGAATCATTTATCCAGATGTCTGGTACGTTTATGACATTCCGTCTTCGTCCTTCTCTAGAATTACGACTTTGGGGTCAGCTCGTATAAATAAAAACAAAGGAAATACAATACCAAATGGTCACGGTAAATGAATTATTTGACTGTAAAGCAGAATTGATAAAGGCAGAAAAACAGTTTTATGAGCTTACGTAAATGCTCCATCCAACTCAAACAAGTAATCATACATTTGCTTTTTATAACCGTTCGTTCTACGATGCCATATTTTGTCTGGTTCGCACCATATTTCGTCTTGCTCGTGTATGACGTAATAGTACGTACCGAAGGCCTTGATACCAAAGCTGCTCATCTCTACCGGGTAGATAGCTCTCCCATGTCCTCTTTTCAACGCAATATATGTTAATGCCGATATTTAACGCAGCATGTTTAATGTATTAACATATATTATGTCATTACATTATCACTTTACATTCATTGTTTAATGACATGATACGCTTACATGAGTAAGAATAAATTGTATGCGATATTGTTGTATGCGATAAAAAGCATAGTTTTAAATAATACTCTTTTGTAACCTATCACGCAGACTTGGTACAATGCAAACATCTCCAGAACTTGTTTGCGTTGCATTTCAAGGCTTCTTGTCCTCCTGCTGCTGAAATAGGACCAGCCCCTGAGCCTCTGATTGCATTATCGCGTATCAGCAATTCTTTTGAAGATTACCTCGTGCGTCTCAGCGTGTCTCGGGAAAGATGACGGATGTCTCTCAATAAATTGAAGAACGAAACAGGCCCAATCTTTTGACAGGTGTAATATAAGACCCAGCTGATGGCGTATTGGAGTACATTGATATCATATTCAGGTAAAACGCATAGCAGCATCAAGGAATGTATTTAATTTCATATCATGATGATTTTTTACACAAATGGGAATATATACCAGTCATTAGAATTTTCGCCAGAAAAAGAACCGGTTTGACACATTTAGATATGTATACATTGCTTTGCCTTATAATCATTTGACATTTAGGGTTCGATTCACCCTCGCTTGGGTGGGGGTCTTTTTCTAAATCCCCGTGGGTTTTCCCGAGATGTCGGAAAACGGTGGGGTGCAGCGCCTCGTAGCTGGTGTAGCTGTTACTGAATTCATTTCGAATATTTTCTGAATTTCAATCAAGATTCTGTCAGGTGGAGGTCACGAGCCTGGATGGACTTCACTCAAAAGAAGTTGTAGGTTGCGGTTCATCTGCAGATTTGAACCGAATGATCGAAACTGTTTTGACTCATCAGGGCCATAAGTGGACTCAAACTTCAACGAGATATCAAGGGACTTGGAAAGTTACGAACTTCACTTGATCAAGGGGTGTCATTTGGGTCCTGAGAGGGTGTCATTTGGGTCGAGGTGTCATTTGGGTGGACGTGTGCCATTTGGGTCCGGAGGAGCCGCCATTTGGGTCCGGTGGGGCGCATTTGGTCCGGAGGGAACCATTTAGGTCCGGAGGGGAAATTTAGGTCCGAGGGGACACTATTTTGGTCGGAGGAGCCGCCATTAGGTCCGAGGGGCGAAATTTAGGTCCGGAGGGGACGCTATTTTGGTCCGGAGGAGCCGCCATTAGGTCGGAGGGGTTAGGTCTGGAGGGGACGCTATTTTGGTCCGGAGGAGCCGCCATTTAGGTCCGGAGGGGGCGAAATTTGGACTTGGAGAGACATTTTTCGAGCCAGGGTCGCCCATTCTTATAATGTTAAAAGTGCGACATTCCAAATGGGACTTAGTCATATTCCAGTTATCCGGGAGGGGCGATTCTGCCCACCTCCCATGTTTTTGTTGGGTAACTCCAAAACGGCTTGCGATAGGCCTTTAAAACCTCGGAATTTTCTTAAAGCTAAACTAACTTGGCAGATTCTCTGACAGTTTGAAAATAGCATCTTTATCAGCGGCAGAGCTTTGGCTCGGTATTTAAGGAGGATCTATTCACCATCCGAGTATTATCGTGTACTGTGCTTTCTTCGCACAGCAAAGCCGTCCGTAACAACTTTAAGAGCAGTTGGAATATTATGAGTAAGATGTCAGGTGATACCTAATGTACATTTTCATATTTTCTTGTCAGAGGTGTCTTCAGCAACTAAAAGAGAGGGGGTTTCAAATGTAATTGGAGTGTACTCTTGGCAAAACGAAAAGACTGTTTACAGGACAGCTTGAAGGGACACAAGGAGTCACACCATGCCCCCATCCATATCTTATGTTATAGTGGGATGCCGTAGGCGTGCTCAGGTATTTTTATTTAGGGGTTTCGTGCATGAATGTATGTATGTACATACATGCTTGTCTTAGTACACGAAATGCAATGTATAGAATAAATATTAATATCCTATAATAATATCTAATAATAATATCCAATAATAATATCTTAATAATAATAATCTAATAATAATAACTAATAATAATATCTTATAATTAATAATTACATATCTTATATTATAGTGGGATGCCGTAGGCGTGCTCAGGTATTTTTATTTAGGGGTTTCGTGCATGAATGTATGTATGTACATACATGCTTGTCTTAGTACACGAAATGCAATGTATAGAATAAATATTAAAGACCCAATACAGAACATTTCATCGATGGGTGGATCAAGGTGATAAGATCATTCAGATCCCCTCGGCTCGGCATGGGCGGATAAAGGTTCGACAATATCACAAGTATGGATACCCGAGCAACTTATATACATACCTTTTAGACATTGACAATATGCATCGTGACCCATTATTTTGCGTTCCTGCATCCGCGTATGATATGTTATGGCTTTATACCTTTTGACCCTATGTGAAATACGTCACGCAGTACCAGGCGTTTGCTTAAATATGGAGCAAAAACTGGTAAAATGTATATATATATATATATATATATATATATCATATGTATATATTGTTTGTTTGTTGAAAGCCAGAGCGTATTTGTATTTGATTATTTTCTTCTTTGTTTGTTCCAAGTGCCGAAATAAAGTCCTGTTTTCATTGCTGATATTATTAATCCGCGCCCCACCGGGGGTCCAGCGCCACCTTCGCCCCACCGGGGGCCATCGATGGCCCCCCTCTAACTCCGAAAATATGGGCGTTAACGCAAATCTGCAAATTGCAATAGAAAGCTCGAGTGAATTCAGTAATAAATTACTTCAAATGTTTTAGTGCTCAGGTCAATGGTTTGACCTCCAGAGGCCAAATTAGGTCAAGATCGGCTATTTTCACTCAAATATGCAATGCTTAAGCAAACTGGGCATAACTCTTATGCCATTAGAGCTATTGAGGTCTGGTAGAGTACATTTGATAGGAAATTGTCAGTCCTTTTTCCATTATGTGAAACGTAAAGACCTCCCGCTAGTGGTGTGACCTCCAGAGGTCTACTCGTGACCTAAGATGACCTGAGGTCACGAAAGGTCAGAAAGTGACCTTGCCGTATATCAAATGAAAGCCAGTGACAAAACAAACACGGTGGTGGTTGTTTCAGTGCTCTAGCTTAATTAGGTCAAAATTTATTGTCAAAATACTGTTTTGAGCCCTGGTGACCTTGGATGACCTTGGAGAGGTCAAAAGGCAAATATGGCCCTGGAATCCGTGAAAGGGTGTCCAAGAACGCTTTTCTGATCAAGCTGAGCATTTTCAATCGCTTTTGTGACTTTTAGATCATAAGACAGCTTTTCCCCATGATTTTTCAATGGGAGAGGTCACCTCGTGACCTGACCTCAGGGCATGAAATAGAAAAATCCCGGATATACACCTTGTAGACCCCGGAGGGGCCATAAAGTGCAGGAAGTTTCAAATCAATCGACTTCGAAATGTAGCCTTTACAGAGCTCTAAAGTTGAAGTGAGGTGACCTTGGTTTACCTCGTCTGGTGACCTGACCTTGGGTGACCCGGGGTAAAAAATTTCAGGGATGGTGGGAAAATGATGCAGTGAGAGGTAGAGCCCTCAACCGCGGTGCTACGCCTCTTCGTTTTTCTGCTATCCCGGAAAAACCTTAGGGGGCATCGATGGCCCCCGTAGGGCGAAGGTTAAGTAAGAAACCCAATGTTGACATGAATATGCAGAAGTTAGTTAGACAGCAGGCTTACTAGTGTCTAGTTGCGGTGAATTGTTCACCATCATCAGAGCCATTACGCAGCGCCTATACATGACATCACATTGGAAAAACGATACATTACACAATCGAAAAGTTCCGCGTCGACAAAGTTCAAAGTGAATGTTGAAATTAGTTCAGCAGCATGACTTGAAAATTACAGGAGATAAACACGTGACAGTACACAGCAAACACTCTGAACTGTAGCGACCCTTAATGCTGCCAGACACTGCAGACAGCAGGGCCAATAACAGCAATTAATCAAATAGCACTGCCAAAAAGTAACATCTTGATCCACATCTTCATCTGTTTGTTGATTATGGGAATATCATTGTTGATATTATATATTGTTTATTATTGGCTAATTAATCCTAGAGGTCGGAGGATAACAAAGCAGAGAGATACATGTCATATCTAAATATGCCAAACGGGTTCATTTTCTGACAAAAAGTCTGATGACTGCCTTTTATGTTCATCTGAGTTAAAAAAGCTCACCGTGGTATGGAATTAAATAACATCATATACAAAGATTTCTACTTTTCTTAAAAAGGGCACCTGGATACTACATCAGCTGGATTTTTTGCTGCATCTTTCACACAATACACTTGTCTTGTCTTGCCCTTCAATGTCAAATCACACGAGAGGCAGGGTTTGTGTTAATCTGCCATTTCAACATTTTTAGGCAGGGTGACATTGACTTCAATCTAGACTTTAAGGCGTGTATAAATTTAAATATGGAAGGGAGAAAAAAGTCGAAATGCATTTTTCATTCTCTTCAGTCCTCTGACATATGTATCGGAGGCTGATGATAAATAATATAATAGTCCTTGATAAATAGTGATTTGGGCCGGGACTACTGTTCATGCTCTTGAGCTCTTACGTTTTTCCAAGAGTTTGAATTTATAGAACATTTGAAAGGAAGCGAGCGATGGCCTCGGCATCCAGATAATCATTTTGGCTTTCAGATATGTTTAGGTACACATACCACCCTTGCTGATCTTAAAGAAATATCGCACTTATTTGGAAATGACTAGCAAATCAAGTACGGAAATATGAGGAACCATTTTGGTGGAAAATGCAAGTTCGATCCGAGAAAAAAGCTCACGGGCTGATCCAATCCAATACGACTGCAGATTGTGGATCTATTGCGATAATATTCAGTTCATGCTGCACTGCCGCCAGCAGCGGTGTGGGGCTGTCGACTGCCGTAATGCGTCAGAGCGGCGCGGCGGCCGGCCTGCAGTGCCCCAGTTTGGAGTGGCACGCCAGCCGACCGTCCGCTGCACAGGACTGAGACGACTGCAGAGCGTCACTGGCAGCCGTCGCAGAGACGGAGCCGGCGGGGTTCACGCAGCTCACGCCGCGCCGCGTGAATGCATTCCCAACTATTGGAAACTTGGCGTGAATGAAACCATGGTGGGGAGCGCCAGCAGCGGTCTGAGAGGGGATATCGATGTCGGATGGGCAGGGGCGGGAGCGGCGTGACTCCGGGGCGGGCCGCCGGCCGCCGCCGCCCTCGTTCTGCCAGCTTTATGCGGCCGTTTCACGGCGAGCCTTCCACGACCGTCGCTGCCCACTGCGGCTGATGTCTGAGGGTTCCACACTGTTTCGTGGGATGGTCTATCCTGGGTCAGCTGAGTCGGGCCGCCGCGCTGCCGATTCCAGGCTCCGACGTCAGAGGAACAATTGCAGCTGACAGCTCAAGGATTCCCTGCGCGATCATTATTTAAGGTGTCGTATATGAAGGGAGCATGCATCATCATGAATCAAAATGGCTGGAGTCGGAAACTGCTGTCTCCAGCAATGAGAGTTTTGTGATTTATTGTGGCAGTAGACAATTGAAGCGGCTCCTCCAAAAATGCGGTTCTCCTGATTTATGTCACTGGCTTCAGGATGCACCCAGCTTTCCATTCTCATAATGTTCGAATGCACCTTACAAACATCACAAAGAAATTCTGCTGCCACGGTTTCTGCAGCCAAGGCCTGGATTGGCATAGCCCTGTGGAGTCCCTTAGAGTATCTTAGTCTGTTCCGGTGTGCAGCTCTAGTTTTTGGGAAATATCGACGCACTAATTAACAGAGTGATACGGCATTGCCAACCGTTGGCTCAGGGAGCTCGGCGGGACTTGAACCCGGGTCAGCCACGACGAAAGCGGGCTCGCTGACCCCACGACTGCGCCCACTGTACTGGTTTGTAGATGCTCTATTGAATGCAGCGCCAATCCTAGACACTGGGCTTAGAATTTTGTTGAAGTATTTGAACAATTCTAATGTAATTTGACCTTAATTTAAGCTTTTATCAATCTGTTCCAACCCAAACTCAAGAGAAAACCTTCTTTGACCATTTTGGCCATCCATCCCCTCCATCGATATTGCCTAGAGCACCTTCTGGTTAAGGGAGGACATTTGCCTCATAACCAACCAACTAGATCTTAAGGAAGTTGCCGAAGATGAGAACCGGTTCAGTTCACCGAGATAAAACGTCATTGCTAATCCCGTACTGATAGCTGGTTATTAACTGGCCGGTTCAACTAAGGCCTAATGCGGCTTCTTACAGCGCTAAATGAAGTGTCGAAGGATTATTTACAGGTTCTTGACAACCCAAGGTGATAAGTGTGAAGTATTTGTAGATTCTGCGAATAATGATATCAGCAGTCCCGCATGTTTTACAACTAAAACTGTTTTGTTTTTCTTTTTTCACTATCTGTGGACCAAAGTTTTAGAAACCCAGCGTTCTGCAGCCATCTCGTTGTTAGCTCTAAAATCCAGGCACCAACGTCTCCCGCCATGTCACCGACGGTTCCGGCAGGGTGGCTGGTCCGGACCTCGAACGCACTGCGGGTGAACGTGCTGAAGCGTGTGCAACCGCCTCAGAAGGGTCACCACTGATAAGACTCCCGGCCCAATCTAACGCTCCTGGAAAGATCCCAGTCGGCTCAGAAATAGAATCCACTCACTTTTTATTTGGTTGTGTTTTTTAGTCTGTCTGCTTAGGTACTAAGAGAATTCGTATGATTTAGGTCTTTCAGTGCGCAAGCACCCTCATCAGGCAGTTTATTGTAATACAAATAACAAACTTCATAATTGTATGAGTAGTGAGCTGAAATAGGATCACTTTGTATTTTTATTTTCTCGTAGTCGTTCAGATATCCATGAAAAAATTAAGACAGAAGCGGCCCTCGGGTAGGAATTAGTGGGTTATTTCTCGAGCAGACGTTCCCTAAACGTAATGAAATTCAAGTTCCCCGAAGCATACGGATTTATTGGAAAATCCTGGAATGATACGGTAACAGTCACGAATACACAAATCGCTGACTGCAGTCATGGGGAGAAGATCCCGCACGATGTTATCGGAAATGTTTGGGTCAAAGTCATTGACCTATGACGTCACATTACGATATACAGTTAGTTATAACTATATAGAATACGATATATTTGCCCATAACGTTCACTTTAACTAGTGCTATAGCAACTGCTGGGTGGGATTAAGGATTTAATTCTGACCCGTGATCTTTGACTCTGACCTGGACCTTGACCTTAGCAAGAAGTGATCTGAACTATGACGTCATAACATAATATACGTCAGAATGGGTAACATCAATGAACCAGAAGCGCTGGGGTCAATTACCTAGAAACTAGTAGTGTGACCTTGGCGTGTGGTCATTGTCTTCACGTGCACCTTTAAGTGAGGTGGCGTTAGCATTTTATAATCCCAATTATATTACGTTATGAAGCCACCACTAGGCCTACATTAGTATAGTTGCAAAGTAATTTAAAATGCATGTCACGGCAAGGCACAACCAAGTACATGTACCGGCGGTGCCAGAGATGGATTTTTGGGGGCGATTGTTAAGATAAGGCTACAGCGCACAAAACTATGACCTCTTTCGGAAAATACCCTGCGTTCTTTAAAAGCACAAAATCCAGTGTTGTCTCAATAGCCCACTGGGCTCCCCGCTGAACGTGGCCTTGGCTTGGTTTGGTTTGACACGTCGAAGGCAAGTGCGCATTTAACGAGGAATCCAGGGAGGTGGTGGGACAACATTGTGTGTTTTTAAAGAACGCAAGCTGTTGTTAGCAAGAAGCTTAATCTTTTAGCGCTGTAGCCCAATCTTACCACTTACCATCCCCCGCCCCTAAACTAAAATCCTCCATGGCATCTCCGGCACAGGTGTCTGGCCGTGCCTTGCTGTACTATGCCTTTTGAATTACTATGTAAAATACACTAATTCACATGAGCTTGTGAGTTTGAGCAATCATAGCGATCTCAGAATATTAGTCTGGCCTTGAAAGCCTATGCAAAATAATTACTTATCTTCAATTTTTACCAATCGATGTGTTCACAATTTCTCTCAAATGTAGCGAAGTAACGACTTTTGGTCGCAAACCGTTTTCGGCTACCTTCGAAAAAAACAGGTGGGGGGGGCACTTTACGACACCCCTCCGCTGCACGCACTTATATTTGACCTTGTCCTTGAGCCAAGGTGATCTAAAATTGTATGTTTTATATCCTCTCACTTTTTGGGTAAGATAATCACGCCTGAATATGTTGTAAGCTTTTACAAAAAAAGCATAGGGGAAAGTGTGTGTATGCTGCCCTCTTCATTAATTGCCCTCTCCCCCAAACGCTACAGAAGGGTATACGTGGCAGTTGTTTCTACGCATCCCTCATCTCTAATCTGGACCATCTCCCAGCCTTGCAAGTATGAGTGGGAAGAAATTGATTTTAGTCAGCTAGAGAAATGAATTCAGTACTTCCTTAAATTCTAACGGGGCTATGAGCTCGAAAAAATTGAACATGGATGTCTCAGAATAAATGGATGGTTTTATTTGCGATCCTAGAAATGTTTCCAAATTCTCGAAACAGCGGCTGTAGGCTCTCCTTGGTTGTAGCTTCTAAAGGCAGACATCTTTGGTTTTGTGCAAAAAGGCAATTGAGAGTTAAATGCGCCCTGTATAGGTTTTTGTTGGAAAAATATCAATCGTATCCTTGTATGAGTGTGATTGTTACATCCAAACTGATCGCAAATGCACGAACACCACCTTAAAATGACTTGTAGGCAATCCAGACGAAAGTCAGAGTCAGGGCCACTGCCTTCTCCCATTTGCACAGTTGATAATGCTGATTTCCAGGGGTGGATCAAGCCGGTTGGACTAGGGGTGGAAAACCCATGTCAGTAAGCAAAAAGAAGAAAAAAACACGCCTTAATGCTAATGTTTAACATCAATTTTTTTAAATTTTAATACAAAAAAATGTTGTCAGTAACATCAACACAGAAGCATTCGTTAAGACAGTAATTTTCCCAGGCAGGGGTGGGGAAGGCACCGCTATCCATTAAATTTCCCCTAAATGTGGCTAATTTTGAACCCATTGGCTTCACAGATCAACGGATAAAGTTTCAAAAATGCTGCAAGAGTGAGAAACAATTGGACAGCCTCAATAAGGTGAAGAGGAGACGTTCGCTCTGACGGGACCTCCGAGGCAGTGGTGGTACGAGAAGGGTAGCTAAGCGGTGTGCCAGAATCAGTGCCCCCCCAAGTATAGTTATCTGAAAATAAAATGTCATACAATTAAGGTGATAAACCATACACTCCATTTAATCGGTAGGCACACTGCGGAGAATTAAGCCTTACCGCTATATATTTCACCCGTGTGTCAGCTCAGGAAATTAATATGGCTTGATGGATAGCCAATGGGGAAATGAGAGGCCGCTACTTTATGAATACTTGGAAGCTTTGTGCGATGAAACGAATGGGAATTTATTGGGCAGCGTCTTATTTCCATGTTGTGTGAGGATATGATTTAGGATGCCATATAAAACTGTACTTTATCAGACGCCATCGGACGAATGCTTAAAAATGGAACTGTTATAACTCAGTTGTGCTTGTTGTTGCTCTCTAACCTTGAGACAACTTAGTGCAAGGATTTCGAATCCATAGATTTTGTCAGGATTTAGATGAAGAATGTATAGTATGTCCTAAGATCCTCTAAGTCATGAGGTAAGGTATATTACCCTTAAGGTCTGAAACCGAGCTTGTTTTGCTGAAAGGCCAGTTTTTTCGTGCTGCAGAAAACCTTTTATCGCTGTATTTTTCCTAGAATATGGCTTGGACATTTCATAAAATGTTTGACAACCCGGTTACGGCCTCGTGTCTAGAATATTTACCAAACTTTGTCTCTAGGATTCATGGCATGAATGAACACGTGTGTGGCATTTTAGTCCTCTTTGATAGGCAGTTTGGATTACATACCCAGCCGAATTCTTAACATCCATGTGAAGAGACGTGTCTGATTGAATCTTTTGTTACGGATGCACGTCTACCCGGCAGCACATCTTCCTGACAGCACGTCTTCCTGACAGCCTGTCTTCCTGGCAGCCTTTCTTCTTTGCAGCCTGTCTACCTGGCAGTCTTCTGGGCATATGAAAAAACTATGTATCATTTGATCGACGAATCTATTATCAAAACATATGCAGGGGTGTAAAGAGCAAGCATTTCAGAAACTTCTCTGCTTTGTATCCTAACTATATATAATGCACCAATGTGTTGAGCTTGTTCACAATCTTAGGTGACTGTGCAAATATTCCCACACGAAGTAAAATTTCTTACGCTACTAAGCTCATCTATAAGATGAGACTATTTTGTGCTAAATTTATATTAACAGGACTTAGTGGTTGCTCACACCGCCGGCGCTGGTAGACAATGCCCTTCCCATCCCACCACACCCAGTGTCTCCAGGCGCTCGGAACTGGTGCGGCTCAGACGGCCCTGGCGGCGCCGTCCCTGTGGTCTTTACAGGCTTACTTCGTTCAGAACGTTTTTTTAACCTGCACATGTAATAAAATAGTCACTTTGTATGACAGAGGTAATAGCTTTGATCACTCAGCGTGTCAGTCTATCGCGAAATGCCCAAGCTATGAGCCAATGATAATCATCCATACATATTCAAGAGGGCCATACATACTTAAGACAACTGTATTTTTATTTGAGATTGAATAATATATAATAAAAGGGACAAGGGTCCTCTTTGCGATACACTTTCATATAATACCCAATTTCTGAACTTAACACGATATCGACATTCAACTCAATGCATGGTTATCTTAAACGAATCATCTTTGGGTTCCAGACACCCTTGGAGGAAAAAGGCCAACTTAGAGTAGCTGCAGCGATACAGCAGTATCGGTCAATAATACTAACGGGACATGTCCTGCCCTTGTGCGCCGATTATCCCCTTTGGGCTATCTCCGAAACTCCCTGCTGAATCAGGCAGTCAGCACCTCGTCCATCTTCATTCCTGCATAACACAGCCGGCGGCGCCAGGCTTGGACTTCGCTGGGCATGCAAATGGTGCATGGCGGGCCATTCCACTAAATTTATAAGGATGAGTTTCTCTGTTTGCCTGCGCTGACTCTTATACGGACGAGAGAAAACGGATGGCAGTCCCCACACTTAAAGGCAAAATAGCACTAGCACACACGATAGGGTCGGCATGTCTTCCACTTTGTTTCATGAAAAAATTGGTACCATTGACTTTCAAGATACAAAATCCCCAGAAATGCACTTTTATTTTCCCACTGCGTATGTTGATCAGCTGCAGAGCGACGCAGGGTGTTCTTTTTCTTTTCTAGAATAGTGGACCCCTTTTTGTACATTGGTACTTTCATGATCAATGGCATGGGCCTGCACTGACAGCTAAATGTTTAATAGCACAACGATACTGTCATTAACCCCACGATAATGATAACGAACTGTCGTTAGCTTCCAGCGGGGCGGTGTGTATGAACTAGCGTTGCCATAGTGGGGTGTACAAATCCTAAATAAAAAATCAACAAGGCAGAAAATAAACAATTCTTTCTGCATCTAAAAGCTGCAAAAAAACGATAAAGGGCCGGGTGGTCTGATGGTTCCGTTGCACAGTGGTGAGCATTAAGATTTAGCTCGCATTTAATCAGTCGTTTCCGAACAGGAAGTGTCCCTCAAATTGCAACACCAAGGCATTCCACTGGTCCTTTCAAGTGATAGATAAATGAATCTATCACATTGTGTGATACTTTTCAGAAGTAAATTCTGGGCAGGGACGGCTCTAAAGCCGGGCTAAGAAGGGTATATTTATTCGTTCCAGTCTATCGCGGAAAAGGCATATAAAGTATTATGTACCAATATAAAATGTTCAATGCTGGCTCAATAAAAACTTCGTCGTTCTTCAATATTGAGTTCAAGTCTCGGGAAGCACATTTCCTGCTGTGTAAATCGAAACCCCGCACTTTTTCTAGTTGAGTCATTTTTGCCCTTGAAAATAGGGGGGTAGTTGAGATTATCCTTAAATTGGCCCTAACAATTTCCCCTAATTGACAAAGAGATTAAGAGACTATAAAAGAACAAAACCAGCGAGATGCTCGTCACGAGAGCTCGTGATTGATGCTAATCCTTATGGCCTTAGGACCTCAGGTCACCTTTCAGGTCAGGCCAAATACCTGATTCTGGCCTCTTACTGTCAAGGGTGTCGCCATGCGTTGACCAGAACTTATTTCTGATAAATTGCCACATATGACGCAATAACACAGTCCTCAAAGTGTTCAGGAGACATTCGAGCTTCAATCAATGTATGTGCCTATGTGACCCATTAAGGTAACGTGTTTGATGGGGTCAAGTGTCAAAGGAAATTAACAGCTAATTTTCGAAGTTGCCCGATATAGCTTTACCTTCTAGAGGGTAGATCTGGGAGCTTGAATATAATTTAGCATTCAAAATGAACTCAAAATCGTGCCTAGCTTACAAAATATGATTTTCCCCTAAAATATGTTACAATGTAGGCATTCTTAGTAAAGTGGGCAAAGTACCCATAGAGGTCCCGAAAGGTCACCAAAAGCTAATCAATGACATACGGGCTGAAACTGTCACTCGATGGTCGACTGGGATCATTGCATTCATTACATCAAAGCTATGGGTATGTAAGGGTATTTAATGTAACATTTTTTAATGCCCGGTCACTTGACCTGGCCTGGTGACCTGATCTGACTTGAACTAGACTTGGAATTGACTAAAATATGCAGCATGGATCCAGAAAAATATTATTTAGTACTATGACTCTACGCCTCGCCGTCTTCGCGCCCCCGTAGAAAATCTTACAGGGGGAGGCATGGGTTCAAATAGACCCTCGCCGGGCGGAGGTTTAAATATAGTATGAAAAAAACACAGCACAGTACATGTCAAACTTAGAATATGGTCATTTTGAAACTTTCAGAGCAGACATAGCGAGCAGCAACAATAGAAGGCAGGAAATGGATCCATCTATTTGCCTGCACGGGCAAGCATTAATAGCCTTGAGCTTGCTGGAAGACAATTTTTCATTCATGTCTGAGAGTCACACATTCTCGGCTGAGAACATAAGCTTCTGTGTTTGTCCGCGTACCTCTCGCCGGAATACGGGGAGGGGGGAGATTCCAGACCCTCGCGCTTCGTCAGATCTTTCTGGCTCATCCCAGTGGGGAAAATGCTGAAGAGCTGCCAACCAACATACACAAAGGATAAGACAAATCAATTTGCTGAAATATTTAACACGTGCATTGACGGGGGCGGGTACCTGCCCCCCTCGGGTTTTTCGGAGACAATAGAAAAACGGCGGCGCGTAGCGCCGCCATACTTGGCGTACCTTTTCCCTCATCATTTTTACAACTTCTGTGAAATTTTAAGGTTAGGTCATCTCAGGTCCGGTCACCAGTAAAGGTCAAGTGACCTGACCTCAAAAAAGTTTAAGATAGCATAAGTCTGAGCAGGGTGAACTTATCCGATTGAAACTCATATCACACAATGGGCCCACCGAGTTCTCTAACATTTTTTGGTATATATGGTCAAAAATACCATACGGTATCTTTGATATCGATGACCTAAGGTCAGGTACAAGGCATGACCTCTCCATTGGAAATACATGGAAAATGGTTTTTACTGAATAACTCAGTAACGGAGGGTGATAGAGCGTTTATTTTAGCTGCATTAGACTCGCCTTGGCTCTGCGGTTCTAATGATATGCATTTTATATAATTTGACCCTGACCTGACCTCAGTTCAAGTCAAATCCTTGATTTGACCTAGCAAGGTCAAATTATATACCATTCGATTCGGCTTGCTGCGAGGATTCATATAGTTCAAGTCGTTTTGCTCTAGCTTTACTTGTTCAGATGTAATGGCCGAAAAACTTAATTTACATGATATCTCTATGACGGCATGTTTTGACCTCTCGTGACCTTAAATGTGACCTGAAAAAAATGGTTCAAATATTTTCAATGGAAAAGTGGATGGACTACCCAACGCCGTTTACCGTTTTTCGCTACATACTGTGGTTCTCGAGATCTTAGGGGGGGGCGGGTACCCGCCCCCCCGTCAAAGCGAAGGTGGCTCAGACTCCCGTCAATGCGCGTGTTAAGATGCCGAAGAAAAGTTGCGTGTCAACAGAATCTGTTAAAGCTTAATGCCCCCCTCCTTCTATTACAGCCTGTGAAGTGTGGCAGACAACTCAACGTGGTAATCGGGGCAGTTCAAATCCCCTTCAATTATGATGGATTTTGTGTTGTTTGGGCAGCATTTTCGTTCCACTGTGGAAAATATTATTTACTCTATGCTTATTTTGTTGCCTATTTCTAAAATAGCGCCCAACAGAAACGGACGGGACAAAGCTGAGCTAGCGGCGTTTTTATTTCTGCCCTAGATATGGACAAAAGCTGCCTCGAACCAGTAAGTATACCGAAAGGGCTTAACCCAAAATCGTTAACCCGAAATCGTTTAACCCATTAAATCATTTTCGGAGTTTGGCACATGCTAGCACTTGTGATCTCTTACTTGCTTAATTTCCATAAAAGCACCAGGTGGTGGCCTTGTTTAGATACCTATACGGGAGCCCTCTCTAAAATGTCAGTTCCTTACTTCATCATCATTTGCTTTGACTGATTGTGATTTAAGGGGAAACAAATTATTATTAGACCAAAACGTAGATGAAAAAATTGCAACACAAGGGGGCTGCTACCAGCGAGGTGTAGGCCATTCTTCAACCAGCTCAAAGTTATGAGGATGGCATCTTTGGTTCATTTACAAAAAATCTGTCACTTTATGGTTTTTCCCTTACCGTGGGTCATCCAAGGCGTTTTCTTGACGATTCCGTCACTGTCATATTAAGACTTCCGGGCCATCATGACCTTGAAGAAATATTGATGAGTTGGCGAAGACTATCTTAGCGACACCGTATGACCATGGTGTAATGGGTGCGTCGAAGTTACGAAATTTAGAATTATAAGCCCACATCAAAAACCTGCAGATCAGTTTACGCAATGCTGAAGGCATTTTCATAAGCGTTTCTATGACCAATGGTCATTACCATGTCTTCGAAAGGGGGCAGAATATGCCTATGCATCTGTTCAAAGTTCACTTGGAGGAGTACTTTCTCCTAAAAATTATTTGCTGGGGACGGGAGCCAGTTTCATAGTTATTCATTTAGCCAGTCTCAAGCAAACATTGTTAGCTCAGATAGAGTTCAAGGAAGGTAGGTGGAACTAGAACTAGTTTTAGTACGAAGTACTGGCACAGAAAGCTTGACCAATCCTTATTAACATTAAAACTGTACTGAAATGATTGCACGCACCCTTCCTCCTTTCCGAAGTGACAGACGTTCCCGAAAGTATTACTTACCATCCCCTGCCAGCTTCTAGATAGACAGTTCGCTGCTAACGTTAACAGATGGGGGCTGCTGCATTCATTGATTGGCAGATCTGCCGCTTTGTCTAAGCCTACACATCTGCAATTTGGCCGTTCGAACATTTTTCTTCGGCAACAACAGGAAACGCCCATTTGTCTCTGTCCAACCGGAGGACGTTTCTCTGGGCTGGGGGCAGCAGCTGAACGTGGCTGGTGAGTCGGAACTGTCGCTCGACACGCCGACCCGCGCTGGGGGAGATAGACTGGTGCTGCATGCGTGTCAACGGCTCCGGCACCCCAGTAATGACCACAGATGTAATGTGTGTCGTTGGTAATATACCTGGTAAGAATTATCTTTGCGATGACTGCGATGGTTTGGTCACGACATGAGCTTCTTACACTCGATTCTGAACTGTTTCCGTTCCAAAGAATAAAGCCTTTGAGGGGCACGACAGCTATCCAAGAGACATATCTGAGTTCCATGTGTGGCTATTGGGGGAGATATCGGACATTGATTTGACACTATTTCTGTAAAAAATTAATTACCGCACCCCAAAGGAGGAGATATGAAAATTATTTTCAGCATGCATGCGACGTCATTATTCCTATTCCTTTTGGGTGGGGAAGCGGACCCCGCCCACCCCTCATGTTTTCCAAAGATATATCCAAAACATTTAGTGATAGGCTTGAGTGAAATCAATCTCCGGCGTATATCAATGGTTTTGTTCATACATACCAAAGACCGACCGACCGACCGACCGACTGACCGACTGACCGACTGACCAACTGACCGACCAACAGACACATTATTTTTTCAGACTCAAATAAAAAGACAGATCCATAAAAACTGTCACATCAGTACACCAGGCCAGCAGTGGCCTCATATTTGTACGCGTTGTGTACATGCAGCTGTTGGTTCCAGTCCCTCCATATTTAGTACTCAGCCGCGAATCACTGGCTTTCCATAATACAACAAAACATACATATAAGAACCTCTCTTGAACCTCCCCTCCAACAAAAAGGGAGGTACGAAAAAGAGCGGAAGGGTATTTTCCACTTCAGCTTTGGCAGCCATTCACTGCGCAGAGAGAGCTTCTCTACATGCCATGCTCTTGGCTATACCACCTTTTTAGTGGTATTTCTGTGCTCCACAGAAACCTGTTCAACCTGTTTTGGCAGATGGATTGCTCCTCTAAACGCTTATACCGTCCTGGGGTACAGTGATTCTTCGCTTCTGTCAATACGTTTTCCTTTGTGCATCATTTCCCCCACTTCATATTTTGTTTAGTGTAAAAGCCGCTGTTTACGGCATTCTTCATCAGCTTTTCTTCTGCATGGAAAAGTGTATCATATTTTTATTGATGAAATGATGAGATAATCTATGTTGCGACAGAGTGCATGTGGTTAGCCGCTTTATTTTTAATGGATTGCAAAACTTCTCCCAATATCTTAACCCTAGCCCCGGTGGGGGGTGTTTGAACACTCCCCTCTGATTTTTCCGGCGGCACGAAAAAGGGCGGTCCCAAGCGCCGTCGTACTTGGCACAACCTTATCCTTGATCGATTTCGCAACTTTCCTGAAAATTTTAAGCTTAAGTCATCTCAGGTCAGGTCACCAGTGCAGGTCAAGTGACCTCACCTGAAAAGATGTTTAAGGTGGCATAACTAATAAATGGGCGAATCTATCAGATTGAAACTTATAAAAATAATGTCCCCACCGAGATCTACAAAATATGTTCCGAGATTTTTCATTTCGTTGACCTAGGGTCAAATACGGACCATGACCTCTGAATTGGAAATACATGGGAAAAACAGAAATTGAGCTGTATTTGTGTAGATAAAGCTGATAATACCTTCATATTGTCCAAATCAAAGTATCCTGGGCCCCTTTCCAGGTTCATGTTGCAATTTTTGACCTGCGACCTCTGAGAGGTCATCTGGAGCTACTTAAGCAGTTTTCAGGCTTAGGTCAATAACTTTGCATGAAATGATGATACAGCTTTTATTTTCATACCATTGCGTTTGGATTGCTATTGCGAGTCGATTGAGATGCATATTGACTATTCTAGGTAAAAAAGTGACCTTGACCTGACCTGAGGTCAGGTTATTTTTGTGTTTTAACCTAGTATGGTCATATTATACATCATTCGATGTATCGTGACGAGAGGAAGCGAATGGTTTCTAAACAATGATCTTAGCTCAACCCTGTCAGATGCTAGAGCCCAAAAACTTTGCTCAAAATGCCAACTTCTTTTACCTGTCATGACATCAATATTGACCTGAGCCAAAAAAAAACAGATATAGTTTTTCATGAATTTGTATGAACTATCCACCAGCGATTGGCCTATTTTTCGCTATCCCGCATAGGGGCCGAGTTCGAGGGGGTGTTCAAACACCCCGCACCAGGGCAAAGGTGGCTCGGAGGCCCACCGGGGCGCGAGTTAAGTTTGCGTCGTGTTAGGGCAGGTCACCAGGCTAGGCAAAGTGACCTCATCCCTAAACATTTTTAAGTTGCAGCACTGGAAGCGGTTTTAATATGTTGATCTATTATTCTATCACATAAAAGCGTACCAAATACCACAATATGCGGTACAGGATTTTTAATTCCAATAGCCCAAGATCAGGTACAGGTGAAAATGCATGGAGAAAACGGGAATGGACCGATAATCGTTGGGTTTTTGTGATTAGATAGTAATAATGTTAAGCGTATTAAATAATGTTAGTTTAGAATAAGTTTAAAGTAGTTGTTCGTCCAGTTCAATAATCTTAGGCTAGTCCCCAAGATCATGTTGCAAATTTGAGCCTGTGACCTCTCAGAGGTTATCTAAGGCTACTTTAGCAAGTCTTCAGACTTGGGGCAGTAACTTCGCAGGATATTTGGATGGAGGTTTCATTTTGATACAAATACATTTTGATTGTTATTTCGAGTCTATCGATACGCCTCTTGCTTGCGCTAGGTCAGATAGTGACCTTGACCTAGCATTAGGTTAGATCATTTTTACGGGGCGCGGTAGGGGTGGTCAGCGGGGCTGGCTTCCACCAGCCGACCGGGTTCAAGCCGGCAGATTCCGAACAAGGACAAGCGGCTCCACAAACCTTCAACAGGAAAGAGTTGGCGACGCCATAGACCCGGCAGTTGGTCGTCGATAAGCCCCAATAATTATTAGATCATTTTTACATTTTACCTTCTATGCATATGTTATACATAATTAAATTTTCCATGACGAGAAGAATCTAAAGACGCCTAAAAATGAATCCTAATTCAATCCAGTGAGATGTTAGAGCCCAAAAACATCTAATCTGTTACATTCGTTGACCTGTCATGGCCTCAATATTGACCTGAGGCAAAAAGTTGGTGATATAGTTTCACGATAATTTCTTATTTTTATCTACCACTGTTTGCCTTTTTCGGTATCCTGCGTATGAGCCAAGATCGAGGGGATTTCGAGATTCCTTGCTGGGGAGAATGTGGATCGAAGACCCACTGGGGGCGAGGTTTAAAACCAGCGACTTCTAATCGAGATATCAGGGAGCGTGGGTTCCACTGCCGCCAAGCGCTTTGTCTTTGGCTCCGTCTGTCAGCACTGTTTTGTCAGCAGGCCCTCTAACCTCTCCTCCAGAAAAGAAACATCAGCGCCGTAATCGCCTCTAGTTTGGGCTTAGCAAAGGAAACTTAAGCCTTTATACAAAAAAAAAATAATAGACTACCGCTGTCGTGTTGTTGCGTTTTTCCAGCAGCACAACAGCAGGCCGTCAGCCCGTAAAACCTCTAGAACTAGTTCCCGGGGAGAGGCTACAGTCCTGTGACGTAGGCGTAACTCGACCCGCTGATTGGTGCTGACAAAATTGTGCTGATAGATCGAACGGGGCCTTTGTCTGCGGCTGGGCCGGTGGGACCCTTGGGAGAGGTTTTTTAAACTCAATCTCTGTCTGGTGTAACTGGGCATATCGTATGTCGGGATGGAATGATAAATGAAATAAAAACGAAATAATTTTGACAATCGTACGGAGAATCTGCCATGTCTGTTTCTACCTCAACGGTGAGCCTTCCATGTAGGTTTTGTATCATTTTCCAGTACCTAAAAATTAATAACTCAACAATTATTCTTAGGTCGGTAGCTCAAATCAGGGGCGAATCGCGATATCCATGTTTGATTTTTTTTTGTGAAATTCAGCAGTGCACTAAAAAAATCACAGAAACCAAATTCCCAGTGAAAATGTGTGCGCATTCACGTAAGAACGAAACTCATTACCGGCCGTCGCTATGGATATCAGACAAAAAGTATCCTCAATCGCTTAATACCTTTCAAGGAACTATAGATGGACAGCTAGACACATTTTTACCGCCAAAAGTCAATGGTGATGGTATGGTGACCTGCGTGCAACGATGGGGTGGAGACTGAACTATCGCGCTCATGCCCAGAGCACGGTTTGATTGGCACAGATTTCGCATTAATAACGACAGTGAACAAAACTTTTGAAGATGACGAGAAATAGAGAGTGGCATACTCTCTTAGAGCAATGTAGGGAGGAAGTTCATATAAAATGTATCAATGAAATTAAGTGTACCAAAACAAGTGCTCATATGCTAAAAGCGGTTCACCATCATGGTACATTTGGGTTATTTCATCCGGGATAATATAATATAGTCGCCCCGGTAGCTCAGTTGGTATAGAGCTGGGCTCTGACCCACTCAGAAACCGTGCAGTGGCAGTGCACCGGTGAAAGCCTGGGGTCAAATCTCCTGAGAGGCTCCGGTGCTCTATATCTACCCGATGTAGGTCAGCTGGCAACTGATTGGTGAGAGGGTGGCCTGAGCGGGGCGACCGTCGCTGCGCTTTGTGGGACGTTAAACTTTGACTTTCAAATTAACCCGTCATTACAGGAATTGGTCGTTCGGATGGTGGGGTCTGAGCTTCCGTAACAAGTCCATTGATGACTTAAGTGAAGCTTCAATCCCAAAAGCCGAACCTGGAATAACTTGGACAAATTGAATTGAAGAAAAAATATAACATGTTTATTGTAGTCTTTTCTCCTCTCAACTTGCGCAGTATAGCCTTCCAGGCCCTTTTAAGACTTGTCGAGAAAAACCAGATTTATGTTTGCAAGCAATGTCGTCTATCAGGATCAAAGACGTCGCGTGCGCCGGTTCCAAATGACGACAGACCGGAGAGAGAGAGCAGGCTCGCCGAACGCAGCCGCAGGCCCCAAACAGCGCGTAATCAGTCTTCTTGGCTGGGCCCACCGTCGTTGGGACCGGGCTAATTAGCTGCCTGCTGAGGTACAGCACACTCCGCAGCACCGTCGGATCCAGAACCAGTGTACGGGCAGCGATTCTGGTGAGGGGGAGGGGGGGCTGAAGCACATCACTGCTCGCGGTGAAAAACACTTCGTCGGGGACTCGGGTGGGGGGGGGAGTGGTTGAGGAGCGTGCATGCACCAGAATTTGGGTATACAATGTCATTACTTTCGTCCCATTTTTCATATATCTGGTTTTACCGGACTTTTCGGGGCGTGTTTGAAACCGTACACGTTAATTCGACA
The DNA here is from genome assembly GCA_034440635.1 of Lepas anatifera. NCBI lineage: Eukaryota > Metazoa > Arthropoda > Thecostraca > Lepadidae > Lepas > Lepas anatifera. Next base: position 991,475 of record JAOTON010000941.1, on the reverse strand, counting down.
ATGTCACACTGGGGTTAAGAACTCACAGAAACACTAAAAAAATCACAGATGAGGCAAAACTTTCGTTGAACCCAAACGGGTTTTCATGGAATACTAGAGGCAGCAGTGGATTTCGTATTGTCGTGCTCATATTTTGTGCAGTTGTATCGGCGATATTTTATTTATTGACGATTTTTTGGGAGGAGGGGGCTTAAATGACACTTAAGCAGGCTTTGTACTTTATACACGGCCAAGGTGGCCATAGCTCCATTGACCTCCCTGAATCCGCCAGTTCTCTGCACCTCTTCACTGCTCCCTCTCTTCATCTCCCTCTACGCTTCCTCGGCTCCTTACGCATTGTGTTTCGTCGGTCTCATTACCTGCCTTTGTTCTTTCAGACACGAGTAGACGGCTGAAGTGTGTTGCCACCGGCCCGGTGAAGCTTCAGTGCGTGGGTGTGTGCGTTTTTTTTATTTAAAAAAGTGAGTTTTGTGAGCTATTTGCAGGCACAGACAGTGTCATTAGTGATGAGTTTCAAAATTTGTAGTTTCACTCTCCCGTCAAATGAATTAAGGTGAACTCGAACCATCACTTAGCGAGATAACCGGCTCCTTTAAGTGTCAACCTGACAACACGTCCGCTTTTTTTTTCTTCTGAAATTTATGAGTAAAGGCACCAATACAAAAATGTGTCAGTTTTTGTGAATTGTATTATTTTATTTGGAACCTTAAACCTTTCTTTACCCTGGTATTTTACACACTCACCCTACCTGGGGAGGGCTCATTTGACCACCTATCTTCCCTTCATGCCACTGTCATTGAGCGTACCACTGACAAAGGGACTGGAGGCGGGGTGTGACTGTCGGCTGCCCAAACCTTTAATGATTTTATGCTTGCCGTCCATTCGACCTCTTAGATTATCACAGGTCAGTTCAAATCTCAAGTTCGAAATATGTTAGGCAGTAGGAACGCACCATTTATTTCATTTCATTGTATTTTATTGTTGCCCTTTACTTAGGTATTTTTAATGTTTTAGAGTTTATTTTGTATATTTTATCTTTTATTCTTACCTTGTATTTACTTTTGTCTTGACTTGTTTTTAACATGTGCCATGTATGTAATTTTAGGGAATCTGGATGGTATAACTGACTTGAGCTTTTACCGGGGCAAGCCCCTGTCGCTCATATGAGATGAACAAATAAATAAATAAATAAAGTATTGCTTGTGACCTGAACTCACCGATGGTATATAACTTTTAGCCTAGGCAATTGGTGACCTATAAATGTAACATACTTGCCTGGAGATGCCAAAACCACGTGGTGCGCAGTTACGACACGGTTTTGCGTCAATGCTTAGTGAGGTAACACCACTGAAGTGTATTTTGAATCGCTCCCAATGTTTTGCACGTGCAATGTAATGCCAAGAAATATCAAGAAGTCGACAAATACGCTTTGACACCGAAAATAAGCTGGCGAGTTTTGACCTCTCCGAATACGCAATCAACTCCAGTGACACTTAAACCGCTTCTAATGCGCTGGAATATTTCTGCATATGCTATTACGTGTCAAATTGGTTTATATCAAGTCACTGACCTTGACTAACCTTGAAAGGTTAAAGGTTAAACAAGTCATCTGAGGGTCATCCAATTGCGCAGAAACTGACGCTAACAGCATACGCAAACATATGTGTTAGATAATACTTGAGATCCATTTCAGGCCAGTGCCCTTTGATGTGGTTGTTGACCTTGGATGACCTTTACCAACAAACTGTCGAAGGCATAACAGCCTAGTAGCTGACTATCGATACTTTGTATGATTTTACTAAATTTGACTGCCCGAGGTCCTGATCTTGTGCCACCTTGAAAGTTACAGACATCGGACTATCATCAAGGATAGTGCTAGACACTTCGTTGAACGCATCGGGTCCAAAGTTATGTCATTATCTAATTACACGATCGAACATTTTGACTTGAGGTCGACGGAATTACTCAAGTTCACTGAGGATCACTAGCCCATATCATATGCTCAGGAAGTCAGGTGAGGCCAAGCGCCATCAACGCAAGTACATCGAAGCCAAAACCTAATGTAACCTATGTTAGAACCCATTCGATGGAAAATTACTGTTCCTAAATCAAGTGCAGCGAGGAAGGCGGCTAAAGCCACTTGCAAGGTCTTTGGGTATGATCCCTTATCCTTATGACCTGACATGACCCATAGTTGTTTTTCAGTGAAAGTGACCCATAAATCGCATTCGGCTTACACATATGCGGCAGAATTGCGCTAAACCGAGTCATTTTCTGACATTCTGAATTAATGTCGAGAGTGCTTGAATCCACCCCCCGCCTCTGGCGAGGTTTTATCGTGTTATCTACGCCGTGTTTAGAGAATTCCAATGATGCTGATTCTGAAGCACTACTCGTTGATTAGATCCCTGCCTAATGTTCAGCTCCCCGCAATACAGTGACGGATCCAGAAATTCATTGCTGGGGAGGAGGGAGCTCAAGCCCCCCCGCGCGATTGCATCTTATCATCATAATTGGGAGGTTCAGGACGCGCCGACAACGAAGGTCATGTGGCGTGCAATCGCCTCTGAACAGATTGCGACTGTCCAGTTAATAAAGGCACTCTAATATTTCGGGTGGGGCTTGAGCCCCCATCCCCCCCGCTGTATCTACCACTGCCACAATCCCCAATAAATCGGGTTTCAGTAGCGACACCGTATATTGCATATTTTTTCCTGCGTCGGTGATCCCCAACAATCACGTTATTTTCCATCAATTACTAATAAAAAACATGGAACTGCTGAACAGGGATCAAAGATAATGTACATTGCACAGTGGAGTAGCCGGTGGCCTTTCGTTCACAAAACTTCCTTGGTACCAAATCGGACTCGATATCCCCTCCCTACTTTACAGATGATTGAGGGTTGGCGCTGAGGCCGGGTGGAAGGGGGGGGGTGGGGGGGTTGGCTGTACACACTGGCCGGAGGGTGGTGACGGATGAGGTTAATTAGGTACGATTTCTGTTCCAGAGAATCCCCATTAGCTCAGCTGGCCCCCACGCTCTGGGTCAAAATAACCGAGCTGTAGCACAATCCGAACTGCGCAGCAGGAATAAACTCTCTCTCTCTCTCTCTCTCCCCCCCCGCTCCCCCCTCGCTCTCTCTCTCGCTCTCTCTCTCGCTCTCTCTCTCTCGCTCTCTCTCCCTCTCGCTCTCGTGTGTGGGTGTTTGGACTGCGGCTTATTCTAGTCGTGTCGATCGGGCATAAATCACGTGTAGCCTTAGTTCAGATGAAGTGAGCTGCAGTGGTACTCATTTGGCTGCAACATTATTCATTCGTTGTCGCAGTACTTTGGCTTTATATTTGACCAAGCCCGATTGTATTATTCGTGGCATACTACTTAGCATCTCATAACTCCATTCTGAGGAATTTATATACACGGACATTGTAACAGGATGTAACTAATGCAGCTTACCGTCTATTCAAGTTTATAGGCCCCTTTGGGTAGGACGTATTTTGTTTTCTCTATTTTAACTTGCCTAGTTTCATTACAATTGAAGAGCGAGGGTGCGACGGCGTAGTGGTTAACCCTCGTCCCACCGGGGCCGTCGATGCCCCCTAAGGTTTTTTCGGGATAGCGGAAGAACAACGAGGCGCAGCACCGCGGATGAGGACTCTACCTCTCATCCTATCATTTTCCCACCATCCCTGAGATTTTTACCACGGGTCACCCAAGGCCAGGTCACCAGGCGAGGTCAACCAAGGCCACATCACTTCAACTTTTGAGCTCTATAAGAGCTACATTTCTAAGTCGATCGATTTGAAACTTCCTTAACTTCATGACCCCTCCAGGGTCTACAAGATTTATAGCCGGGATTTTTCAATTTCGTGACCTGAGGTCAGGTCACGAGGTAACCTCTCCCATTGAAAAAGCATGAGGAAAAGCTGTCTTATGATCTAAAAGTCGCAAAAACGATTGCAAATGCTCGGCTTGCTCAGAAAAGCGTTCTTGGACACGCCTTTACAGATCCCTGAGACCATATTTGCTCTTTGACCTCTCCAATGTCATCCAAGGTCCCCAGGGGTCAAAAACAATATTTTGACAATAACTTTTGACCTAATTAAGCTAGAGCGCTGAATCAAACACCATCGTGTATGTCTCGTTACAGGCTTTCATTTGATTTACAGCAAGCTTACTTTCTGACCTTTCGTGACCTCAGGTCATATTAGGTCACGAGGTGACCTCTGGAGTTTAAACCACTGGCGGGAGGTCTTTACGTTTTACATGGTGGAAAAAGGTCTGGAATTTTCTATCAAATGTACTTTACCAGATCTCATTAGCTCTAATGGCATAAGAGTTATGCCCAGTTTACTTAAGCATTGCATATTTGAGTAAAAATAGCAAACCTTGACCTAACTTGACCTCTGGAGGCCAAACCATTGACCTGAGCTTTTAAACATGTGAAGTAATTTCTTACTGAATTCACGCAGATTTCCTAATGGACTTTGTAGATTTGCGCTAACCCCCATATTTTCGGAGTTAGAGGGGGCCGTCGATGGCCCACTTTGCAGATTTGCGCTAACCCCCATATTTTCGGAGTTGGAGGGGGCCATCGATGGCCCCCGGTGGGGCGAAGGTGGCGCCGGACCCCGGTGGGGCGCGGGTTAATGAAACCGCTTTCCACGCGGCCGACCTTGTTTCAAGGTCAGGCAGGCTCCCTAAACAAGGAGCGACTTGACTCCCCAGAAACCTTTCTATACAGGAAGAGACTTGGCGACGTCCCACGTATAGCCTCTGCAGCTGCAGTGCCCTAAAACTCTAAACTTGGCGACGTCATATGATCTTGGCACGTCGATAAGCTTTGGAAAATCTAGTTCGCCAATAAGCGTTGGTAATTATTTGAATTTTGGAAACTTCATTTAAACACCATTTTGAAAGGAAGAGCTGGCCTTCCGGAGCTTTCACCCCATCAGGCTTCATTGGAATGACGAGTTTTGCTTGAATATGAAAATATGAATAACATACATATAAATTCGGGCCTTTTTGTTTTATAACTGTGAACCAACAAACGTCATTCTCACTATGGAGCAGAGTCATACACAGTAAAAATTAGTACCTGTGGGCGCCAGATGGTGCCATTACAAGAAGCTTAGCAGGTAAATGGTGCTAAGACTAGGAACACGTGCATGGCTCACGTGTTGCATTGACAGCCACCAGCTAATACATCGATGTTGGCCAGCGCTAAGTGAATACCAGAGCTGGTATCCACTCGGTAGCTCTGGCATCAACGATAGCTCTCCTCCTCCGGATAGCACACACACAACGCTCAATGAAGTGCTCTTTGGGTGTCGGCCAGTAAAGTGGTGCTGGTTGCATGATCCCAGGCGGTGCTTAGGCCTAACATGGTTCTGATTATGCCATTTTACACAATTGCATGCTGTATAAGTACTACGCGGCAAACAATTTAGCGTCCTGTCAGTGCTAATCCAACGTTGTTGTTTTAGCCCCAACTAGGTGCCGAATCTAGCTCCCTAGTTGTGTTATTCCTGGAACGCTAGCTCCTGAAAAGCATCATATCATCTTTTTTGGTGCTACTCTGAAGTCTTTACCTAGCGCATGGACGCATTTTTCTAACACCCTAGCCACCTCAGCACCTTTTTGGTGCAAAACCATTTTTTAAGCACCCTCTGGGTGCTAGGTGCAAGGGAAAAGAACGACGTGCTTTTTTAGTGCGATTTAGTTCCAGTATCCCAAGCACCCTTTTTCAGTGCAACTCCATGTTTTTAGCCCACTGAACCCTCCAACAGGAGGTTGGCACGCCAATGACCCCAGTTGGTGCGCGATAACCCCAATAATATATTAGCTCCGCTTTGATGCTAGGTACTATAGTGACACCACCGCACCGGCTCCAGCCGCAGCCGACCACGACCCCGCGCCCAGCCGCGGCGCGGCAGCCGACCACCGCCGCCGGCACAGGCGCGCGCCGGGTCACGCCACCACACCAGCGACCCACCCGGCCGACCAACCAGAGCGCGACCTGGTCACGGACCACGCCGGCCGGGTATAAAGGCGCGCGCGGACAACACCGACTTTAGAGGCGGGCAAAGGTCTTCACAGAACGCCTTATAAAAAGCCCTTAACGACAATACCGGTCAGTTCGCCAGGGCACTCTCTGGGCTGGTCCACTCCTCCACCGCTGCATTGCGATCACTCGCCAGGGCCACCCCTGAGTGTTTCATTCCCTCCCAGTTACACTGACAATACCGTCGTGTCATTGGGTCCACTCTGACGAGCAGATCCCTGCTCACGCAAGTCCGATTTCGGTTTGCAGCCGTCGCTGAATCATTGTCAATTACGGCATCGAACCTGCCGGCGATTTATTCCTCGCCGTCACACGCTCTCCCAATCACTCACGCTCTCACTCACTCTACACGCGTTCATATCGAGTGTTACGTATTTCTCTGGGATTTTGTTATTTCCCATTGGAATGGGTATATGTTCCCATTTGTAAATATTGGCACTGGTGTTGTCGGTTATCATTTTGTCTCTCATCCGCTGTTTGGCAATTGCATCAATAAATTGGACATTATCGTCGTCGACTTCTTTCCTTCGATTGGTAGATTAATAAGGCCTTACGTGGCCAAGTTGAACCTACAGTACTGACCTTCACACATGGTGCTACGGCAAAACTTGATGAACTTCTTACTACTGGTGAATCCAAGGGGGGCCAAAGGAGCCGTCGACCCCACCAAAGCCTAAGATAGTATCTTTTGCTGCCCTCCCCCAAGGGACCGTATTTTGACCGTTTTTTCTTTAAAAATACTATGTTGTCGTGATATTTCTCAATTAGCCCCCTGCAAAAGTTTTTTTAGTCCCCTCCAAAAGTTTGTCCTAGATCCGCCAATGGTCCTTACAGCAGCTGAGTTCCATGGATGCGTAAAACGTTATCGTGATCTCGCTTTCAGTGTCATTGTAGCAGGATGGCTCAATCGCATGCCGCGGGATGGTCATCAGTGCATGACCATTCGATGAGTACCAGGCGGCAATAACAGAGCTTAAAATACGTTTACCCAGCAATTGCCGTGGTACAGTGTTCTTCTCTGTATGCAGGCAAGTCAATCAGTTTTCCGGAGGGGCGTATCGATTTAGTCAACTACCGGATTTTGCGCCAGCTTTACCTGTCTGTAAAGTACTTTCAGATGCCATTCGTTTGAGTACGTTGGCTGTCGTGTATTCAAACATGTATTTATGTATTCGGATTCAGTGGCACCGAACGGTAATCTGGATGGCAAACAGCAATTAAAAAAATGACAAGGCGGTCACGTAATGCTTCAGTTTGTGCAGTACATGCCCTTTCTTGGTGCACACTCTTAACTTGGCACACACACAGATCGTCAGGGACATACACACGCAACTGACAATTCACCTTAAAGCTGCTGAACGAATTACAAACACTTCTGCAATGACTTATACTGCCGTCATCCACCCCAAGTCTACACATCAGCACAAAGAACAGAAGGGAGGCCATGCCTGGCTTGAACTTTGTGTTGAGAATGATGTACGCCAGAACCAGGCCAGCCATCTTCTTCTTTGCACCTTTAACATGCGCCCCGCTGTGGTCCCTGGCATGACGCGCCCCGCTGGGGGGCGTTTTTCGCCCCTCTGTATCTCATTTCCCAAGAAAAAATTACGTACAGTGTTCGAAAGCTCTTGATGAGAAGAAGAGAAATTATAGGAAGTATTTTTATGTCAGGTCAATATTGAGGTCAGCATAGGTCAAAGAAGGTTTCATAGGCTTACAACAGGGCAGAGTACGTTTCCATCTCTAGATATTTACTCAGCAAAGCTAGAGCAAATGTTTATGCCTCATTGGATTTCTCTTATCGTGGTAAATCGAATGATGTATAATATGACCTTGTTGGGTCAAATTTTAAAAATTATCTGACCTCGAGCAAGGTCAGGGTCACAGGGTGACCTGATATGGTCATGTTGCACATCAGTCGACTCCCCGTGACAATATAAGCACAATGCAAGCAAAACAAGAACTTTATCTCAATTCAGTGATAAGTTATTGGCAAAACAATCACTGTATGCTCCTGTGATCTGGCATGACCTTTGTGAGATCAGATGGTCAAAAACTCAGCTTAATCTTCAAGATCGTGGTAATAATACACAGTGTGAGGATTTTTAGCTTTATCTATTCAGTGTTTACTGAAAACAAGCCCTTTCGATTTTTCATCATAGACTTACAATGGGGTGACCAACAAATGACGCCACCTTAGGTCAACAATATCAAAATTCAGAGATAACAGATTTGTAGATCCTAATAAACCAATCATATCGGGAAAGTTTCAAACTGATTGGTTGGCAGATGTTCCTTAGGCGCCGCTACAAACTCGTGATTTTAGGTTTTGAGGTTGGGTCACTTGACCTTGGATAGCTCCTTGAATTTACATAGCCTGACCTAAAACAAATTGGTCAGATGCGTATAATTGGTCAGGGATAAGGTACTGTAAGTTCCGTAGCTCTGCGTTTCATTGTTTTTTTCGTTATCTGGGGAAAACCAGGAGGGGGGGAGCAATTTCGCCCCCCAGTGGGGCGCGTGTTAAGACCCGTAAATATCTGCACTCTGTCCGTTGCCACGGGTTCACCCTTTATGACGGGGATAGCCCCTGCTTTTTTGTTCGTACCAAACACATCAATCTCCTAAATTTCATCTGCTTGACATACATGTGGCGTCATGCTTTTTGACATATAAAAAATAGTTAACAAGTTAAGTCTGCTAAAATGCGTCATCCCTTTTGACACTTATGGTGTTCCCATGTCTCTTTCCCAAAATAACTCTTAAAATGAATCAAAGTGTGTCAGACACACTTAATCGCATAATAGACTACTTAAGACACGCCTTGCTAGGGTCCCTGATGTCACGCGCCCGCTGGGGAAGCACATTACCCCCCCGTACCTCATTTCCCAGCACAGCTGTGGAAAACTTTTAGACAACGTTCAAAAGCTTTTTAATATGAAACGAATATAATATGAAGCGAAGTCAGACATATAATTTTTACGTCAGGTCAATATTGAGGTCACCAGAGGTCAACGAAGCTTTCGAAATGTTATAACCCTTGCCCCGGTGGCGGGTACGAGCCACCTTCGCCCTGGTGGGGGCTAAAAAGACCCCCACGATCTCAAAAACTAAGAGAGCTAGAAAAAAGCGCAAAACGTCAATCGAAAGCTCTTCGAAAATGATATCGAAAATACTTCAGTCATTTTTCTTGTCAGGTCAATATCAAGGTCACCAGAGGTCAAAATAGGTCAAAATCGCTAATATGAGGTGTACTAAGAAAACCTCATATATCTCAGAAACTATGATAGCTAGAAACATTTTTCTAGCACCATTCGAAAGCTCTTAAGATGCACTTTCATTAGAGTGGCATTCATTTTCGTGTCAGGTCAAAGCCTAGAGAGCTACAGGTCACTAAATATTGGGCATATTCTTGGGAATGTTCATAGCCACCCATGCATAAGGGCGTTTACTTTTTCGCCAATAGCTTCCAAACCAAACAAGATACAGCCATAGTTTATACACCATTGCAATCCTCTCGTCAATGCAAATCGAATGATATATGATATTGCTATGCCAGGTCAAATTTAAGAATTTGACCGGACTCAGGTCAACGGTCTGACCCAACTTGACCTGGTATAGTCATGATGTATATCATTTGACTTCCAGTGACTATACAAACACCTAAGTGACAAAATAAAAGTTATATCTTATTTTATTCAAAATTTATAGATACAAACACCAAAAAATGTTTATTTGACCTAAGGTGACCTTTTAAAGGTCACAAGTAAAAAATTTTGGCATCAGTTCCAGAAATGGGCTAAGAGCAAGTCGCAACCGGTGTTTGAAGTTGATTCCATCCATACTTACTGAGAAAAGCTCATTTCGTGATTTTCCCCATGTATTGACAATGTGGAGGTCATGCTCTGCACATGACCTTAGGTCACCAATATAAAAAATCCCGGAACAAATGTTGTAGCTCCTGGTGGGCCCAATATGTGGTATGAGTTTCAACTTGATCGATTAACCCTTCTTTTAGTTATGCGGTCCTAAGTATTTTTTGAGGTAAGGTCACTTCACCTGGCCTGGTGACCTGACCTGATATGACCTTGAGTCAAAATTTTCATGAAAGATGTAAAAATGATGAAGAAACAGCCAGACCAAGTTTGGCGGCGCTGCGCGCCGCCGTTTTTTGGTCACTTCGGAAAAACCCGAGGGGGTCTAAAAAGACCCCCACCCGGGCGAAGGATAATAGGACTCTGCAGGTTGACCCCGAGTTGATCCTGATTAATTATTATTGTATGACGTTAAAACAGACATTTTGAGCATCATTCAACTCTCTTCATTCTAGCGAATCAAATTCTATATAATGTGCCTTGTTAGGGTGAATTATAAAAGTTGCTTGATCCCAGGTCATGTCAGGGTCATACCCTCGTATGATCATGATGCAAATTAATGGACTCCCAGTTACAATAAAAACACAATTACATCCAAATTATAAAATGAAAGCCTTATCTAAATTAGGTAAGGCGTTGTTGATATTAAGTGAGAGTCTTCTCTTGGTTGAACTCAGATGAGCTCTAAGAGTTCAAAGGTGAAATTTGCAAATCTGTCACCCGAAACATCATGTTACATTACATCAGCGTTTTTAAGTTAATCTTGCCAGTGTTTGCTGAACAGTAGACGTCTTGTTTTTCCTCATATGATTATTTTGGAGTGATCACAAACTTGGCCTGTCCTAAATTCATCAATTGAAAAATTCTAACACATAATTTTTTCAGACCTAACTTACCTCACTAAATGGTGGTAGTTCGGAACGGTTGGCGGATTCACGTGTGTCGCAGATTCAAGCTGAAAACATTTTTTTTGAAGTTCGTTCGCGTGATCCTGAATAGCTCATTGACCCAAAATGACCTACCTTCAATAGCTTAGCTAGGTGTGCGAAGTGAATCAGAGATAAGGTACAGTGACATCCAGGCTGGTCAGATTTTTTTGCATTTTTACGGTATTGAGAAAAATTAGAGAGAAAACTGTATCGGCACAGTTTCTAGAACCTCGGCACAGTTGCCCCCCTCCCCCAACTTGGGTCCTGGATCTGCCTGTTGTTTTGTCATCCGGTGGGGCTCCAGCTATGGCCATTTATATTCACAAAAAGGAACATGATAATACCTAATATAGTCCAATACGTAATACAGGTCGTGACCTAATATGACCTGAGGTCACAAAATATCAGAAAGTGGCCTTATCATATATAAAATGAAAGCAAGGGACGAAACATCACGATGATGTTTGATCCATCGCTCTAGCTTGATTAGTCTGCTTAATTGATTGTCTGTTTATTATTATTGATTATTGTTTGCCTGTTTGACTCGGACTTGCAAGATAGGTCACATTTAACGCGCATGGTGGAGAAGATTCTGGCACCAACGTGCAGTGGGGGAGGGAGATCCTAAAAATATATTAAAAAACCAAAGGGGTTTAGGGGGCTCCCTGAAATCTAAAAAATCAAGAGGGCCGGAGAAAATTCTGTTGGGAGGAGGGGTGATGGTAATCTACGGTGTAGTTAATTTTCCTTGACCTAGGTTAACATTTTCAAGGTTAAATGAGGTCATAAAGGTCAAATCTAGGCCGCGCTGGAGACATATTGGAAAATGCCATCATTCTGCGGACCAAATTGGGGAACACAATTAAAGCAGACTAAGGTCATAAAGAAAATGTCCCACAAAATGATATCTGAAAGTTGGAGGTCAAAGTCATGCAAGGTCACTCACCTATGACGTAACAATATGGCCTACTCCTAACAATGTACATACATACATACAATGCAACTCGCACTATAAAAGCCTTTGAGCGAGAAATGAGGGTTTGACCTTGAAAAATGACTTGACCTTGACCTCTGACCTTGAACTTGGCATTAAGGCCTCTGAAGTCATAACATAATGGAGCCATAACTTAACTCTTAAGTCATAGCATAATGTATGTACATACATGCGTTATACTGAATAAAGTCATCTGACCGGAACACTGGGGTCAATGACCCTGACCTGTGACCTTTGACCTTGACCCTGACGTTCATGTGGGGTGAATTTGACATATAATTCCTATTATATGACGTTTTTACGTCACCACTCAGTGCAGTGCAGGGGAACTGGTGCTACCACGTGATTGCAATGGTTTTAAAATATAGGTATATACGTCTGACTTTGAAAACATATAAGTAGAAATGCTTTCCACTGATTTTCAAAATTTCGTCAGCAATCAACGTACCAATGAATTTTATCAAATTTAGCCAAGTAGCGTTTTCCAGCTACGAACGGTTCTCCGGCCACCTTGGAAAATAGGTAGGGGGAGGGGTGGTGCCTAAGGACCCACGCCACTGCGCGCATTAACTTGGCTCTGAAGAAGAGACTTGGAGCAGAGAAGATGCTGCAGATTCCGTGGCGGTGTGTTGCCGTGAGAGCGTCAGAACGCGGGCGGGGGTTGTTCCCTCCCTGCGGAGGTGGTTCCGCCGTATCCCCAGAGAAACAGGCTTTGTTACCACAGATAGATCTGTCGTTTTATATCAGTGCCTCCGAGCTCTTAAGCCACGCTGATACACCGTTGTTGCACTAAAATGTTCGTCTAGAAACATTTTGTACATTCAGCTCCATTCACAGGCAAAGTATTTCCCGCAGAAACGTTCAAAACTGGAAATGGGATTACATACCATGCTTGCATCCATTCGTAACAACAAAACTATCTGTATTGAACATCTGTCTTCTGCAATACTTGTAAAGTGCACTCACAAAAGCGTCTGCAATCACTTGGGCAGAGTTCTGAGCTTCCGTGGGGCTCTAAATAACCGTGAAGTCTAATGGAGCTTGAAGCAGAATTAATTGCTGTCAGCCGCACGAAACCAAACCGTGTGTTATCATCGATGACAAACGATCATCTTTGGCTCAATATATGAAAAATCGATGTTTACGTTGCGATCGTTTTCGGGGACTTGGAAATGGGCTCGCACCATTGCAGACAGCATATATTTTCGCGATCATGTTTGCAATTTCTTGGTCCATCCAGGTATAGATTGTTAAATCGATATGAATATTGATACTGATCACTGGGTTTTATTTTCTTTATATCTCAGTGATTCATCGCTCCATCAGTCTATTCTCCTCGAGATCATTTCACTTTGAATTCATTTTTTTAATTTCACATATACTTTGAATTTTTCCGTGTAGAATCACGGATTTGAGAATATAGGCAAAATAACATCTTACCAACTTATAATCATGCTCCTTGCTGCAGCGTTGCAGAATGTGTCTGAACATTTTGCCTAGTAATGGAAAATTTCCAGCAGCCACCCGCCCAGCCAAGGTGCCGCACACATCTGCCGACTCGATGTGTTGTCCCGCACTTCTCGTATTATCTACCACATGGCCCTCCCGCTCCACAGAAACAGATTGTTTGGAGGTTGGCATTTTTGCTTCATGATTCTCTAAACTTCCTATGGAGTCTGTGTGTTTCTTATAAGAATCGTTGCGTCATGATCGAGGTGTTCCTAGGATTTTTCTCACGAGTTTCGAGAAACATGATACTAAAATGTCTGGCAAAAGACAGATCATTGATATTTGTTTCGAAAATTCTGGAAAATTGAATTAATATCTCGGTCTTAAAACAACGATAGCTAGTGCCGACTGAGAGTTTGATGCTTAATGTCCTCTTGTCGATGGCCGTTCTCACAGGCTGAGGGGTTAGGCGAACATTAAACTATCATCTAATTGCGAGGTCGCATATATGGCCCCAACATGCTGAAACCACCTAATACACAGTCATAATACTCTGTTGTGCTACAGTTAAGTAGCATAACATCACAGTATTTTGTTTTGAGACCTTTGCAGCGTTCTTCGAGTGCAATGACCCGTTTGAAAATTTATATATGTCCACATGTGACCTTTATTCCCTACTATGATCTTATGAGCTTTTACTTTTCAGCGTATATGCGCGAGCAGCAGCAAAATTGCTTCCCATTCGCAAATTTATTCAATTCTAATTTATCATTTCAATATCTTTCGAATGATATTTAGGAACCTGAAATCTTCTCATTTTAGAAGAAGAGAATCGCCTTCCATGGGCTTAGAACTGACGTCATGACTCGTTGACCTGACCTGAAATCAATTTTCGGATATAAGCTATCAAATTGATCACCCTACAGGCCTGCAAAGGGACGCGCGTCTCATTTGGATCGGTTCGAAAGTATTCGCGAAAAAAACTCAGGGGTCCGATCGGACCCCCAGGCGGCAAAGGGTTAAGGATTGACGTCCCTAGTTCAAATGGCACCCTCTGTCCAATGTGTACCGTTCAAATCCTGGATTCCACTAAACTTTTAGCAGGGGCAAGACTACTCCTTATCGCTAAGCGTCTTCCCGGATTTGGGTTCCTCGTTCCCTAGCTCCACTACCTGAGAATCTGAGGATACAATGTAGTACCAAATGCAAATGTAAACTCGAGTGGAAGTGAAAGTAAATTAAAGTAGAATAAAATTAATGTATTCACCGTATTTTGTATGTACGTCTTGGTGCGTCGATATGCTCCAAAAATTATTATCATGTACGGCTCAGATAGCCTTCGCCCGGGCGGGGGTCTTTTTAGACCCCCTCGGTTTTTTCCAAAATGACCAAAAAAGCGTCGCGCAGCGCCACCAAACTTAGTCTAGCTGTTTCTTCATCATTTTTACATCTTTCCTGAAAATTTTAGCTCAAGGTCATATCAGGTCAGGTCACTAGGCCAGGTGAAGTGATTTCACCTAAAAAATGTTTAAGACTGCATAACTAAAAACAGGGTTAATCGATCAAGTTGAAACTCATACCACATATTGGGCCCACCAGGATCTATAACATATGTTCCGGGATTTTTTTATATTGGTGACCTAAGGTCATATGTAGAGCATGACCTCCCCATTGTAAATACATGGGGAAAATCACGAAATGATTTTTTCTCAGTAGGTATGAATGGAATCCACTTCAAACATCGGTTACGACTTTCTCTTTGCCCATTTCTTAAGTTGATGCCAAAAATTTTGACTTGTGACCTTTAAAAGGTCACCTTAGGTCAAATAAGCATTTTTTTGTGTTTTACTCTATAAATTCTGAATTAACTAAGATATAACTTTTATTTTGTCACCGAAGTGTTTTTATAGTCACTGCAAGTCAAATGATATACATCATGACTATACCAGGTCAAGTTGGGTCAGACCGTTGACCTGGGTCAGGTCAAATTCTTAAATTTGACCTGGCGTAGAAATATTATATATCATTCGACTTGTATTGACGAGAGGATTGCGATGCGAAGATCAACTATGGCTGTATCTTGTTTGGTTTGGAAGTTATTAGCGAAAAAGGAAACGCCCCTATGCATGGTTGGCTATGGACATTCCCAAGAATATGCCCCATATTCAGTGACATGTAGCTCTCTAGGCTTTGACCTGACCCGAAAATCATTAGCACTACAATGAAAAAGCAACTCAAGAGCTTTCGAATGGTGTTAAAAAAATTTCTAGCTATCATAGTTTCTGAGGCATATGAGGTTTTCTTAGTACACCTCATATTGGCGATTTTGACCTATTTTGACCTCTGGTGACCTTGATATTGACCTGACGAGAAAAATGACTGAAGTAATTTCGATATCATTTTTGAAGAGATTTCCATTGCCGTGTTGCACTTTTTCTAGCTCTCTTAGTTTTTGAGATCGTGGGGTCTTTTTAGCCCCCTCCCCCCCACCAGGGCGAAGGTGGCTCGTACCCGCCACCGGGGCAAGGGTTAATAGCATTTCTTGGGCAGTGAGGGGCAACATCCACTCACTGCCTTGTGGATGTTGATACAGAGCTGAGTCAATAAAAGTGAATCAATAAATGCTGGTGGGGGGGGGTGTTGAATATGCACTCCCCCAGTCCTTTAGTGGGGGAAATCATGATAACATATCACAATCCGATCCATATATGAGACATGAGACTGAATAGGCTAAAGGGGGAGTTCAAATCCGGACACGAAACTAGCAAATTATTTGCCCAGTCCAGTCCAATCCAATCATTTAGGAATGAGGGTATCCATCATTGGAGTATGTAATCACTGGTAGAGCGCACCCTATGGCACGTTTGCTAGTGTCTGTCGCCGTTGCTCGGCGCCACAGATGTTCGGAGAAGTCTCCATATCCATCTTCATCAGCATCTCATGTTAATCTAATTGAAGGCGCTACGAGCGTATCCAAAATTGTGTACCTGAGAGCTGCATTTCAATATGGCTGCCGCGTGCGGCGTGATGTTTTTGCGTTGTTTTGCCAACCAAGACGGGCGCTGCGCCCATTGGAGCCGCAGTCTTATCGCCTCTACGTGCTACGATTCTCTTAAATCACGCCCTAAAGCCGCCTGCATCTGAAGCCGGCATTTGGGCGGCCACACTGCCTGAGGGCAGCGTCGAAATCGCGCGGAACCAGCGCAGATCGAACACTGCTGGTAGAAGGCAGGCATATTTTTGTTGCGCCGTGCCACCAGTGAACCAGATGCCCAACACCATCAGCAAGGCCAAATAGCTGCAGTGTGACAACTTCTTCTGTGGCGCTTCGACATCAATCGATTTCTTATGTTCTGGCGTCAACGGATTTTGAAGTCAGGATAAACAATTTTGTTTTCAAGCTTTCTTCGCCCGTGGTGACACATTGATTTATTTTGGAAGAAAACCCAAATTCCACATTTTGAGGCCCTGTGGTGTATTCATCAGCGTTAACAGAAATAAACTGTCACTGACCAGACAGAACAACTTCTCAGCGTACCAATGCTGTCAGACGACCTGCATGTTCTTCACGCTTGCTGTTTCCGCTCTTGAGTTATCGCATTTAAAAACAGAGGCGAGCCCACAGGCGGCACTGCTGTGCAGCAAGGCCTGCTGACGCTTTCGTCCGCCTTATTTCCATTCGCATGTGCTGATTCCGTATACTTGTATGGAACATAGTCATTATTGTTACGGTACATTCTACTAATATGTTCTATTAGTGGCGGCGCTGCCATAGAAGCACATTAGGCGCTGCTTAGCCACTTTAAATTTTGAAGTAGGTATGTACTTTGTGTGGAATAAATATAATTTGACTCGATGTTTAAGTTACAGAGAATATTCCTTTTTCGAATCAGTGTGCCAAAGAGCCGATCATTTGCACCTCTAAGAATCCACGTTCGCAGCTCTTACCGTCAACAAATGTGATATTAGGCACTTCGCGATTTCGCTGAATCTGCCTAAAGGCAAACCTAACGTGTGCTTTTTGATTCACATCTCTAATACCTCATTCATTCGGACGCGAGTACTGGCTCGTTAAATCAGCCAACTAGGCTTGCCTTGATAGCTAGCACGGGCGATGCCGCGTCTTAGGACCTTGATTACAGCGGATTCGTTTATTGACATTCTTGTATTCGCGGATGTCTAGCCTTCTCTAGTGCGGGACAGTTGTTTGGAAATTATTAGCAAGATATTTAATTTGTGAAACCCTTATGAAGAACGTGAGTCATGGCACAAGATCTGGCGGATGAAATTTAAGAAATCCGTTCACAAAATCGATCGTACAGCGATAGCTTTAACGTCATAAACAATGAAGTGCCGAAGCTGTCCTTGAAATGGGAAGCTCTCGTGAGTATCTTGCCCTTCCCGGCTTACTTACCTACCTACCTATCCTTCTTGAATTTTGCCTTGTACCCTCATATACTGCCGTGAGGACACAGAGAAAGCAGGCCTGCTAAACAAATATTGCGCTTCGTTATTCGGGCCACACATCGATGATCAATTCCAGCCTCACATGGACAGTCAGCTGACTGCAGCTGACGGCTTTGGCCACGTTTTCCACGGCTCCGCGTTAATCTTAATGAATTTATGGCAAAAAGTATTATTTGCGGTTGTCTTGTGGTGTAATCTCTTCTTCTAGGTGCTGGGCTATTGATTAATTCACCATATCCTGGATTCAAGTATTGAATTCTTCATAAACAGGGACTAATTTCACCGTGCCTTGTAGAAGATCGTTTGAAGAGCTAGTGAAGTAGGTAATTTAGATTAGAGTTTCACAAGCAAACTGAGCTTAAGCCGGTATATTTTTCGCATAGAGATCTACTATAACTAGAGAGGACATCCTGTACAAAACGGCAATACCCCGACGTCAAAATTGAAAGTCTTGTTAGTACAAATCTTGGCCAATTTAATTGGAGAATCATGTGCTAATTTCAATGAGAGCTTCTGGATTTAGGTCACGACTAAATAGTTTTCGCAGAGAAAGACATTATTCATTGCGAGGATTCGTGGCACATTAGGTCGTTGTCATGACAACCTTTTCTGGTTAGAATAAAACGTTCAATTTTTACGTTCACACAGGTGTGTTGTCCGCTCTAGTTATAGTGGATCTCTATGATGTTTCGCCTCTGAAACAAACGTGACGTGTTTGAAGAAGCTCCTCCATCTGAGATATCCTCCAGCTCTAAAATATCTAACGGCGTCCTGAATAATATTGCTAAATAATTTGACACGTAATAGATGCACAGCCATTCAGTAACAATTCATTCACACCGTAGGTGCTGGACTTCTTAGCAAGGATAAAATACTTCCCACATATTAGAAGAACTTTAGAATTAATCCTATTCATCTTAAACGCAAACTGAACGATGAACACTTTTAAGAAATAAGACCTGAGAAACGAAAACGAAGAATCACGACGACAAAAGCCAAGAACGAAAAGAGAGAGCAGCCGAAAAAGAACGAGAATGATTCACCATCACCGTCATCGTCACGCCTTGTTTGTTGTTTTCAATGTTTTTTTCACCGGATCCCTTCATCAAGTCCCACTACCTCACTCCATGGGTTGAGCCCTGTGGCGACCCTCCCCGTGGGTAATCCTTGTCCTTTCCCATCAACCATCCTATCCTTATCCTTATCCTACAGTGTGTTTTTGCTTAAGTTGTCATTTATGTCCCTCATCTTCATTCCGAACGGCGTCAGAATAGCCACATAAATAGTGGCGATGCCGTGTATGTAAATAAATAAATAAATAAAAAGACAAAAACAGAGAAATCAGCCCTTCTTTAAACAACATCGTTATCACCGAGCGAGAAGTGTTGCATCAACTAAATTCACTCAATTTAAATAAATCCCTAGGTCCTGATGGAATTCCCTCTCGTATTTTGAAGCTAAAGGCGATACTGATATACAAACCACTTACCGCTCTTTTCAACAAATCCCTAAATGAGGAGAAATTTCCATAGTTGTGGAAACAAGCCATGATCCAGCCAATTAAAAAGATGGTTCTCCCTCTGGCTGAAAAAAATTACAGACCCATTCCGCTTGGTACCATTAGTCTGCTAGTACCATATATCATATGTGATCCTCCAGGGCCCGAACGGCATTAGCTGCGGCTACGGAGCGAAGTCCTTTACTTTATTTTCCTTCAGAATTACACCTTAGAACGTGTTCTTCTGAATGGTCTTTGAAACCACTGGAAAGTCCATCATGATGTCATTAGCTGCATACAGTTAGTTGTGATGATAACCGTGCTTTTTTAGTACACGTAACTAACACTGAAACACAAGGGATACCTTTTGACATAAAGATGCCACATTCTGTTATTAACCCTCGCCCCGGTAGGTGGGGTGTTTGAACAACCCCTTTGAACTCGGCCCCTATGCGAGGTAACGAAAAAACGCGAATGCTGGTGGATAGCTCATACAAATTCATGAAGAAACTATATTAGCCTCTTTTTGGCTCAGTTCAATATTGAGGCCATGACAGGTCAAAGAAAGTGCATTTTGGGTAAAGTTTTTGGGCTCTAGTGTCTGAGAGCTAAGTTAGAACCATTTTTTGGGCACCATCGCTTTCTCCCGTCACGGCGAATCAAATGACGTAGTATATGACCATACTAGCTCAAAAGACAAATGACCTGACCCCAGGTCAGATCAAGGTCACTTTTTAACCTAGCATAGTCGATATGCATATCAATCGACTCACAATAGCAATCTGAACGTAATGACATAAAAATAAAAGCTGTTTCATCATTTCATGCAAAGTTATTGGCCTAAGTCTGAAAACTGCTTAAATATCCCCAGATGATCTCTTAGAGGTCATAGGTCAAAAATTGCGAAATGAACCTGGAAAGGGGCATAGGATACACGATTTTGAGAATATGAAGGTATTCTCAGCTGTATCTACACAAATACAGCCCAATATCTTTTCTTCCATGCATTTACAATGGAGAGGTCATGGTCTGTACTTGACCTTATGTCATCGATATGAAAATCCCGCAATATATGGTTTAGCGCTTGGTGGGCCCATTATGTGGTATAAGTTTCAATCCGATAGATTCCCCCATTTCTTACTTATGCCACCTTAAACATTTTTGAGATGAGGTCACTTGACCTGCACTGGTGACCTGACCTGAGATGACTTAACCTTAAAATTTAGCGTAAAGTTGCGGAATTGATCAAGGATAAGCTGTGCCAAGTACGGTGGCGCTTTGCGCCGCCATTTTTCTTGCCGCCGGAAAAACCCGAGGGGTGTTCAAACACCCCCACCGAGCGAGGGTTAAGATCTGACCCACGGATCAGGAGAACGACTCCATCCCGTGGCGCAATTGAAGTTCACATATTTAATGTGAAACTTGAACCTTCTGTCCGTCATCGTTCGAGAGCTCATGCACAATAATGGTCTTCGAATTAACCAGCACGAACTTGTGATCCTCAAAGTTCCTTTTCTCTTGATTGTCTTATCGAAGCATTTTCTGAGCTCAGTAGCTAATTTGAGTACTTTTTGTTTCTGCACATACATTTCTACGATGGCAATAAATTACATCTTGGTAGAGTTTGTTAGCCATTGCGATACAAGATTTAAGTTTCCGTTGTATTATTATGGAAACATACCTTAGCCTCTTCAAACCACAAAAATGACCCGACCGGAAAGTTGTATAAGCATTTTTGGTAGATATCGAGACAAGCAATAGAACACTGTTTTCCTTTTCCCCTCCAAGCGTGGTTGCTGAAATCGTAGGGGCTGGGTACCCCCCATGCTAGTAAAGTTGGCCCGGGACCTCATACCAGCGCGTGATAACAAGCACACTGGAGGGGAGCCTCGGAAGCCCTCACCTACTTTCTCTAGGTGGCCGGAGAACCCTTCGTGGCTAAAAACGCTATATAGCTACTTTTGAGAATATCCAATGGCACGTCGATTGGTCAAATAATCTTGAAAATGGGCCCCAATTTTGTAATTATAGACTTTCAAAGGTAAACGCTTTGTTTTGAGATCGCTGCAATCGTGCGGTTGTACCAGATCGCGTGCATCAAAGACCGACTGGCACCGTTATAGCGGTATATAAAATGAGGTCATATGTCAAGTTCACCCAACATGAAGACCAAGCCCAAACTTCAACGCCATGCCAGCATTCTCAAAGTCATTGGTCCGGTGCTTCCGATCGCATGACGTTACCCAGTATGACGTATATCATGCTACGATGTCAAAGTTAAGATAACTCAATGTAAAGGTCAAAGCACAGGTCAAAGTAAAATGTCATGGGTAAAGGTCAATCCTCATTTCCCGTCCGACGGTTGCTATGGTGCTAGTCATTGTGTAATTATAGGGAATATGTCATTTGTGACGTCATAGGTCAATAAACTTTAATGACTTAACCCCAAAAATTAAGTTAATTTTTTGACGTTCTCATTATGGCCTTGGTCCGTTTTTAGGGCATTCTTAACTTGTTTGCGCTTAATAACAGCATTTCCAGAAAAATCCCCAGCACGGCGCATACATGACCTTTATGACCTTGTTTGAACTTAACAGTACTTACCTAGGTCAATTGAAGTCGGTCATAATATACATTTAAATAGCTCCCACCCAGCCTCCAACCGGAGTTTTTCTACGTCTCTTAATTTCCGAGAGCTCAGGGGGCCCACCAGTGCGCGGAAGTGTTAGATCCCCTCTCCAATGCGGGCGTTAAGGAATGGGACATTGATTAAAATTTATCGTTTTAAATACATCCTTACACTCATACCCCATGAATCCCACCATTGACACAAGTTTCAATGGTGGGAGTCGTGGAAAAGAAGGTCTTTTTCGTGACCAGAGACGTTTGATAGTCGCAGCGACGGTGGGCCGCGCTGGCGCACGAACCTCACAAAAGTGGGGATCGGGACATTTGGGAGCTCATAACTCGCCATCGGTTTAATACTCCATTCTTTTTATTGTTGAATTTTATAGAGAAAAGTATAAAGAATAATATGAGCCCCAAAAAGTTTATATTAAGACATAGGAAAACAATTTTTTCCTAGATTTTGAAAAATCAAGAATGTATAATATATTCAAAATTTTATTTTTTAATATATTTCTCATGAGCCAAAATTCGTAATTCTTCCTTAAGAGACCTAAATCAAGTCTTTATTGTATTTTTAGAAGCCTACAGGCATGAGCGCCGAAAGCGGGGAGGGAGGGGGGACACGTCCCCCCTGTTAGCCAACCAGGGGGACGTCCCCCAAAATGTTTGGGCCAATGGTCATTGAGGCTGTCAGGTACCGAATATGCTCAAAATTCGCCTCCCCCGGTCAACACCAGCCCGGGTCTGTCCCCTCTGCGAAAATTATATGGCGGCGCCCCTGCCTACAGGTAAAATTTCGTCTTTAAAGAAGACATGTAAGTGAATATGATCGAAATGCTTAAGGCTTATCAAACCATAAGTCAGGGAGCGAAATTAATAGACAAATGGTCATCAGCTTCATCAATAGTCCCCCTCACAAAAACATACACCGAATTCTGATATATGAGGGTGTTATCGACTTGTCGATCTGTCATGGAGTGCCCCCTATACGCCATGTAGAAACTTTGACAGCGATGGCCATTTAAACTAGGCATCTTAAATGATGCTTTTGATGATGATGCCTTTCTTTCTGTAATTACGCATATACATATTTAGGTCTGAATTCGTATAGAGGCTTTTTAATATACCAAGGTAGCATCAATTTTCCCTAAATATCTGTTTCTAGGTTGATCCCCGAACTGGAAAAAATCAAGAATGTTGGGGGATTTTGATCCAAAGAAATTTACAATTACCTGCGAGTTTGAACTGGTGGTCTGGGGGACAACAGACCTAAGAATCGTAACTTTAACGAACTTGATAAACTTGACGAACTTTAACATAACATTAACCTAATCCGCAGCAATACAATAGTGCACCAAGGAGAGGCCGGCGAGCGGGCCTTCCTCAGACGCTTCGACTCCAAGTGCGGCCCTCGGCCATGTCGGCGTGGCACTCGACGTGGGTTCTGGTAATAATTGACCGCTGCAGGCACATCGAGGCGAAATGAGGCTGATCTGGCTTTTAGTTCCAGTTCTCCTCTCACCTACCGCCCCTGCTCACAGTGTGTTGTCACTGCGGTGATTATTCACCAATATGGATTCGACCACAGGCCAGGTTTATAACATAAGCTATAAGCGTTGGAAAAGGGGGCCAGGGGCTGGTCCCTCATTTTGGCCACAAATTTCCTGATCTCAGTCAAAATGGGAGCAAACAGCACATGCTTATAACCAACCCTGCGGAAGGCAGCGAGGGCAATTAGACAGTTTTTGTCCTGACGTAGAAAATTTTTTGTCAGCATCAGGTTGGAGTTTGGCTGCCCCTCCTTTTGCGCGGTGGCGACGCTATACCCCCTTCACTTGCGTTTTACACAATACGACAAATATGTATTGCTTTACCAATAAGTACCCCTGCCAACTTTCCCTTGCGTAGCCTGTCACGCCCGTCAAACATGCCACTTCATCAGCCCCTGAGCCGGGCCCAAAGAAAATCCTGGTGCACGCCTGGCAATATCCAATTTATAGATTCAAGAGAGGCATAAAGAAACCCCGTCAGGTGGCATGTGATGCGGACATTTCGTCCATTTTAGCTCGAATCTGCAGTGTACACCCATGTATAACCTCAACTGAACAAACAACATGTGCGAGGCGTGGGTTCCACCCCTCCTCACACATGGAGCTGTCCAGCTGTCCGCCCATTGCCGCCCTCGCCCGTCTCAGCGCTACAGCGTACATGACTTAAATAGAGGGTCGGCAGCGGAACGATACTTTCGCAACTGACTGTACATATCAATCAATTTTCAGTAACAATCCGAACGTAATGGCATATCTAAGTAAAAGCTTTATCATCATTTCCTGCAAATTTTTGACCCATGTCTGAAAACCTGCGTCAGTAGCCCCAGATGACCTCTCAGAGGTCAAAGGCCCAAAGCTGCAGCATGAACCTATAAAAGGATCTAGGATACCATGATTTTGATAATACGAAGGTATTCCAAGTGGCATAGGCAGAAATAGAGCAATGTTTCGGTCAATTCTGTTTCCCCATCCATTTACAATAGAGAGGTAATGATCCGTGATCTTGGTCATCAATATGAAAGATCTCGGAATGTATTTTGTAGTACTCGGTGGGCCCATTATGTGGTGTAAGTTTCAATTCTATATATTTCCTCTTTTTTAACTTATGCCGCCTTAAACTTTTTGGAGATGAGGTCACCTGATTTGCACTGGTGGCCTGACTTGAGATGACCCAACCTTAAAATTCTGGGGAAAGTTACGGAATTGATCAAGGATGAGGTGAACCAAGTACGGCGCCGCTTCACGCCGCCGCTTTTATGTGCTACGGGAAAAATACACCCACACCGGGACGAGGGTTCACAGCACCCAGAAGACGCAGTTGCTTACCCATTATCAGCAGTCTTGTATGTATACATAAAAAAATAAACAGAACCGAAATCACGAGTTCATGTGCATATTTAAGAGTGATGGAGTTCGACTTAGGTTTCGCGAAATCACTGAAAACTTCAGGTAGTTAAATCCGAAGTTTCAGTGAGTTGAAATCTAGGAGTTCGCGAATCGGTGGCAGTGATTTCGCGAACTAGGATTAACTTGGCTGGTCAGTATTTGGAAATCAGGAGTGCGAAATGATTCCCTTAACACATACATAAAATTGGAATTTTCATGCACCTTAAGGTCTTACACGACAAAGAACAGTGTACAGTTTTGATCCAAAGCAATTCTTCAGATTCGGTACACCCTATGTAGGGGATGGGCCTGGCACACCACTTAACACGCGCATTGACGGGGATCTTAGCCACCTTCGCTTTGACAGGGAGAGGGGGGCGGGTAACCGGCCCTCCTAAGATCTCGGGAACCACGCTAGGGACCGAAAAACGGCAAGCGGCGTTGGGTAGCACACCCACCTCTCTATCAAAAATATCCGTACCATTTTTTGTCAGGTCACATTTGAAGTCTCTAGAGATCAAGACATGCCGTCATAGGGATAACATGTACATGAAAGTTTTCGGTCATTAAATCTGAACTAGTAAAGATAGAGCAAAACAACCTGAACTTCATGAATCCTCGCAGCAAGCCAAGTCGAATGATGTATAACATGACTTTGCTAGGTCAAATCAGGTCAAATATGGAAATTGACCTTATCTGAGGTCGGGTCAAGGTCAAATAAGGTCAAAATGCATATCAGTAGAACTGCAGAGACAATTCCAATCTAATGAAGTTAGAATAAACGTTACATCACCATCCGTTACTAAGTTATTCAGTTAAAACCATTTTCCCATGTATTTCCAATGTAGAGGTCATGGCTCGTATCTGACCTTAGGTCATCGATGTAAAAAATACTGAAATTTTTTTAAAGAACTCGGTAGACCCATTATGTGATATGAGTTTCAATCGGATAAGCTCACGCTGCTCTGACTTATGTTGTCTAAAAATCTGAGTTCAGGTCACTCGACCTGTACTGGTGACCTGACCTGAGATGACCAAACCTTAAAATTTTTTATGTAAGTTGTAAAAATGATCAGGGAAATGTATGCCAAGTTCGGTGGCGCTACGCCCTGCATTTTTTATATCTCCAAAAAACCCGAGAGGGCGGGTACCTGCCCTCCGTCAATGCGCGTGTTAAGATACATTGTGTGTGAGTGTTTTCATTTGGCTTGTGTTTGCTCTAACCTGCTGTTTTATTTTCTCTAACCTGCTGATCATGTTTTCTGTTTCTATTTCAGAACCTGAAAAGTCAGATTATGACGACAAATCTTTGGGTCAAACATGTAAGTAGTAGTAAGATTTCGCAGTGCTGAGCCGAGAGCATGATTATAAGTCAAAAAGTAGTTAATTGGCTCGTCTCCTCGAATCTGGATGCGAAATAGAGTGATTTTCCTCTGGTTGTATATTCAAGCGCATCCGTTCATCAGAATCTTTATTAGGCAATAGCTGAATACAAAAATTATTATCCATAGGGTGCACCCTCTAATTGAGTTTCTTACAAACGCCCTCTGCTATGGATTCTTAAAAATGTGATGTGACAACAATAACACAGCTACCCCTAACATACGGATTGCATTCGCAATGCGGCAAAACTATATGACCGGAAGGATTATGACCTTTTTATTTCAGCTGGCCACTATCACCTTATTAAAGATACTTTGCTGAATTTGTTAATTATTTATTGTTTTTAGATTATACATGCTGGCTGCCGATACAATTGCGCTATCGTCAATACATTTTTCTCCCTATTAGTAGATACCTAATGTTACGGACTCATTTTGTTAAAGCAAAGGTTTTAATTATGAAGCTTGTCTAGGTAAATGACATGATAACGCTCCGACTCATGAACGAGTATGCAGAAGTTAATCGATTTCTTGTTACTTATAATCACTTGTCTATCCCCAAACTCTAAGCAAGCGCCATTAAACTCAATACATATCAATCCATCTCTTATAATAAGTTAATCTGATTAACCACTGGTAAATCCTCTTCACCGGCCTTTACTTCTCTCTCAAAGTGAGGCTCCAAATGAGTCTGGCACCAGGGAAACATCATCAATAAGTGTTGCCTACCCCTATAAAATAGACCCTAAGCACCTACCCTGAAATGTAATCCAACTCTCATTATTAGTTAGTCTGATTAGTCCTTGATTCAACTTATCTCTAGCCTGTACCTCTGTCCAAAGGCTAAGCGCCGAATGAGTTTACATCTGAGAACAGAAAAAACATCATCAATAACTACTCACGTGCCCCATGACACTTGCCCTCATGTTCCTGAAGTATCATCTTGTTGGGGATTTTTTCTGCCACCAAACGTGTACTTACTCGGCGCTTAACCCTGAGACAGAGGTACGGGCTGGAACAGATGTTTCATCTACGATTTATCAAACTGACTAGTCGTGAGAGATGGACTGTGTGTTAAGGTGCGTGCTCAGGGCTAGCTTTTTTGGGGGAGGGGGTATGTAAGCATTTATTGGTAGTGTTTCCTGCAGCCAGAAGTGTACTCAGTCGGCAGTTAATGCTGGAACAGAGGTACAGGCTGGAAAAAGGGTTTGTCAATAGTTAATCAGATTAACTAGCCAGAATACTTGGATTGGGCTTGAGGGTACGTACTTAATGTTTTCTGCCAGATAAGCAATTATTAGACATGAAAATGGATGGATTTCTTCGATGTTCGTTTATGAGGTGGAGTTGTATCAGGTCATTTTCGTAGAAAACTGTATTTAAAAAGAAATGCCTTAATAGAATGAGTCCGTCACATTGGTCATTGACTATTAGGGGTAAACACTTATGGTCGATAGAGAAATAGCTACTGGTAATAGTTAATCTGCAGCCACCATGTGCAGCTAAATAACAATAAAAATTGACTAATTCCAGTTCAGTATATTTGTTGAAATATAGCATGGAACGAAAATAATTGCAAAACTGCATTGATTTTATTGGTTTGGTAATAATAAGTTCTCGGAAGGCCTGCTGGAGATAGGGTGCCATAAACCGTAGAGTGTTGTGGGAATGGCCTAGGACGTCAGGCGAGGGGTGACGGTCTAAGACCGAAACGTTGCTTTTACCTCATCCCACGCTTTTTTCTTTATATTTACCTTGACGTAGCCTTTTTGGGGCTTTTTAGGGCTTAGACGTTTTAGTTTCTGGACTTTTGCTTTTTAGGCTACCAGTCTTTTAGCCCTTTACTGTATCATCTTTTTAGGGTCCTAGGCCATTCCCACAACACTCTGCGGTTTGGTAATATATGTATCAGTGAAAGATCAGTATTTTCAGTTATCTGCTGCTTTTCTGTTAGCCGTTAAACAGCATTCCGCTGCAGCCAGCACGGTAAGAGTTGATAACTAAACAGTGCCAGCAAGGTATCTTTAAAAGAAATGGTGGCGGCTAACTAAAATGAATGAATAATCTATCGTAATTATGGTGGTATAATTTTCACACATGGCGAATACAATCCGTAGGTAAGAGAAAGCTAGATGACGGTTGTCACGAAATCAAATTTTCAAGAATTCATACTGAAGCGCGTTTGTGAGGTACTCAATTTGAGGCTACAGCTCACACTAATCAATAATTTGTATATTCATGCGTTGTCACATAAAAATTGTGATGAAGGGCTGTGCATGAATATGCCTGAATAAACCCAGTGAATTCGCTCAATTCTGCATCCAGGATACGAGGAGACAGGCCAATCAACAACTTATCAACTTGTAAGTAGTAGATAAAATTTTCTGAATGGTATGCGTTTTAGGCAGTTGCATGTGCTCGTGCAATAGTACCTATTCCTTAGCCTCAGCTGATAAATCCCTACGTAGGAGTGGCGCCTTTAGGGGCATTTTTCATCATTTGGAGGCCTCTGGAGGCGAAAATAGACTCTTTGCAACTTCAGAACTGGGATCCCTGATGAATCATGCCATCGTGAAAGAGGCTTTGGCCTGCACGTGTTGTTCCCTGACAACAATAAACTTCTGACCTCAAGTTAAGACTGCATGTCAAATTCCAACAAAAACAAGTGCATTTGTCTCAATTTTTTTTTAACTGGGGATCAAAGAAATAAAAGGGCACACTTAGGGCTTCAAATGGCACATCTCGACAGTAAAAAGTAAATATCTGTTTTTCAGCGGGCACGTTTAAATGGCAATCCCTGTCTCAGTATATTCTGAACAATCCTGAGATTATTTTAGCTTAAAAACCCATGCTGCACTACTACACTATGCACGTCAAAACAAAACAATGAACACTCACCTCGTCCTCCCGAGAGAGCTCTAGGAAACCGCTCCTCGAAAATGCACAATTACAACGGGGCCAAGCTCAGGTCTGTTTCAGAAACACCAGCAGCAGTTTTATACCTTGTAACGATTGCTCCCACAGTTTACATAAATGTGCAGTTCTGTTTCACTTTTGGTCGGCTCGCCAGTTTTGTGCCTGTTCAGGTTTTTATCTTTTGGATGGCTTTCCTGTCATTTTGAGTCACGTCCAATATCAGCGGGTCGCGAACAGCATGCATACGTCAATATTTGTTGTCATTGCGATTTACAACCTATTGCCACGGGTATGTAATTAGGAGGTCATCCCAGGCAGGCGTTCCACGGTACGTCATGGTACCAGGGTACAAGTACTATGTCAGGTAACAAGTACTGTGTACGTACTGGTGTACGACTATGTGGCAGCTGGACCTCCATCGATCCATGATCTGTTTGCCTGAACAAAGCGAACAAACTCCACCGCTGAGGGGACATTTCTGACTCGACTGCCCGGGCGGACGCATCTCCCGTGGTCTCGTGACCACTGAAGACTGATAATGACTAAAGAACTTTGATTCAGGCACAGAATGGATCGGTGTCGTTTCGGCCTTGCACGTTTTGCCTGGTGTGTGCTGTTTTGTCTTCAAACGGACAGCATGGGTATAAATATAAATATCCAATGTATGTAAATTTGATCCAATACAACGCCGATTAGTGAACATATAAGTGTTTGGCCCACGCTGTTAAAGTATACAACTAGACAGAGGAAAACGGCACCGTACTCCCAGAAGAGGAGAACCAAAACACGGCACGCGAGAATGGTTGACAAGTGCGAACCGAAGTTCAACCAGAACCAACAGACACTGCCCCGTTACAACCTCTGATGGGTTTAATTTCCGCATATTTTTGTTTGCAATCAATAAGCAGTGGGGAAAACAACAGGAATCTAATCTTGGAGGTGATTAGATATGTAAAAAGGCAAAGCGAAGCAACTAAAAAGCCTCGTGACTTAAAAGAACTAAAAGTACACTCTGTCAGTATCCCCAGGCTTATAAGGTTATATAAATATAAAAATATAAAAGTGCGCTATATAAATATAAACACTTTTGACCTCAGGCTACCGAAGCCTAAATCACTAATATGTTTCTAACGCACCAGAACGGTTTGGTGACTGGCGTGTCGCACCTCGGTGTATTGAGTTATAAATAATAATCATAATCATAATATTTGTGAAGAGAGGTGGTGTTTGTGGGAGACTTGAAGTAAATATGTCTGTAAGTGTTACAGCTTCAAATTATTTGGCCAATGCCAAAGATAGGACTGAATTTTATTTTTTCCTGTCCAGACAACATTTATACCTACCAGGGCATGTCCTCAAACCAAGACAGTTAGTGCGCTGAAATAACTTCGGTATCCGTTTTGACCCATTTCAAGGTTTATGTAAACAAAGTTCAGTCAAACAAAAGAAGAAAATAGAACATTAGGACGTGCTCTCCAAAGAGTGAAAGATGGTGTGATCTTAGGACTTTGTACGTTTTGCACCCGCAGAATTGAAAATGTCTGATTTTGGGCCAAATAAAAATATTGCTGTATGATTTACATATATTATTGCTAAGATTAAACTCAAAACATCCAGTAAATAAGTGCCCTTTTAAAACTGTATACTTTACATGACTCATATTTGTTTTAATGACTGTTCCTGGCATAAACCTAGTGTGGGTACGAAAATAATGAATTGCCTACTATTGCCAAATAACAATGTGCAATCCTGTAAAACAATCAGTTCTGAATTTATTCAAATGTCAGCCGTGTGAGGACATATGCTAAGAAAATACAGTACTAAGTAGTCTCAACTCTGGGTCACGGCTTGTAGGCTGACCCCGATTCTGACTCGACTTAACTGGTCGATCAATTTAGGCAACTCTGGCGGAACCCAAATCCAAAAGTGAGTCAACTCAACTCTGACTCAAGCAAAACTCGAGTCGACTCAGAGCTAACTCTGACTCTAAGTCGCGACTCAACAAGCCTGACCTTGACTTGACCTTAGTGGTAAGGTCAGATAAACTTTAGGATTCAATCTGACAATATGATAAGATGCAGAATTTGATCAGCTTGACAAGAGGATCCTAATGGTGCATGCATATTTTCAATAGCTCCACTCTGTTCGCTGCAACGACACAAAACCTAAGTTTCCACAGTATTCCTACGAGAACATAATTCGGTCTCTAGTGACCTCAAAAGTGAAAAATTTGCATTTGTTATTTTCGGTATAGATCGAAACGAGCTGTATAGCACCACCTTCCGTTTTGTGTACCTTGCATGATTACTGACAACGTAGCTTGGGGAGCAGGGGGAGGGTATCGGCGAAGGTAGCGCGGAGCTCTGTGCCGGTGCGAGCTAGATATCGTATTGTGTTAAATAGCAGCTGGCACGTTTCCTTCGTCCCACCAAATTCTCTTGCGTATTCGTGGTTTCACTGTCGACTGACACGTTTAACGCCCACGTGCTTTTGCATGGCAATAACTTGTATTTGACCACATGCTCGTTCCGTTTAAGAAACCACACATTTTCAGTCTCATTTACATGCACGTTTACACTATTCTCTCTTTACTCTTGTTGCTACTGACAGTTTCTCATACTGTGTCTTGTTACATGCAAATGTGTAGGTGCCCGGGTTATCCATGGTGTACTGTCTCAGGAATTACAAGACACCGGAAGGCGCCCGGTCGCGCGACCATGCTACACAGAGAGTCGGCGGGAACGCCGTCCAGTGGCGGATATAAGGGGGGCTAGGGGCTCAACCCCCCATGACAGAGTGTTTATAGTTAATGCATAGCCGGAGGCTGTTCCCAGGCAATGGCAGGGGAGTCTCAAGCCCTCTAGCCCCCCCCCCCCCGCCCGAATGCAGTCCTGGATCCTCCATTGATCTCGTCTATTGCAGAAACGGATCCAAGACAGAGCATGCCATGCCAGAGGGAGCTAAAATCCAGTCTGGTCACTATCCGAACATTTCCCGGCAAATCCAGACCAATTGTTTTCACACCACGACTTCAATCTAGATCCGACTGGGCGGAGGGGTAAAAGGTAGGTATGTACACCACCCCACATCTTTCTCCCGAAGGCAACGTTCACGATAATGAATATTCGAAAAACAAACAGACAGGCTTATGGTGGCTTCCCTAATAACGCTTGCACGTGAGGACGGCTTTCAGCAGTGGTACGACTACAAGCTGACCTGGTCTCCTGACCCTTATTGCCAAGCGAGGTACGACTACAAGCTGACCTGGTCTCTTGAACCCTACTTTCAGGCGTGGTACGACTACAGGCTGAACTGGTGTCCTGACCCTGGGTTGCAGGCGTGGTACGACTACAGGCTGACCTGGTCTCTGGATATGTAATTTCAGGCGTGGTACTAGTACAAGCTGACCTGGTCTACTGACCCTGGGTTTCAGGCGTGGTACGGCTACAAGCTGAACTGGTCACCGGATCCTTAATTGCAGTTGTGGTGCGACTACAGGCTGACCTGGTCTCTGGATATGTAATTTCAGGCGTGGTACGACTACAGGCTGACCTGATCTCCTGACCCTGGGTTGCAGGCGTGGTACGACTACAGGCTGACCTGGTCTCTGGATATGTAATTTCAGGCGTGGTATGACTACAAGCTGACCTGGTCTCCTGACCCTTACTTACAGTTGTGGTGCGACTACAGGCTGACCTGGTCTCTGGATATGTAATTTCAGGCGTGGTACTAGTACAAGCTGACCTGGTCTACTGACCTGGGTTTCAGGCGTGGTACGGCTACAAGCTAACCTGGTCACCGGACCCTTACTTGCAGTTGTGGTGCGACTACAGGCTGACCTGGTCTCTGGATATGTAATTTCAGGCGTGGTATGACTACAAGCTGACCTGGTCTCCTGACCCTGGGTTTCAGGCGTGGTACGACTACAGGCTGACCTGGTCTCTGGATATGTAATTTCAGGCGTGGTACGACTACAAGCTGACCTGGTCTCCGGACCAGTATGGAGGTGTGGAGATGCTGCACGTGCCTTCCGACCACATCTGGCGGCCCGACATCGTCCTGTATAACAAGTAAGCTCACTAGAGGTTTCAGATAGCGGGCGGCAGGGTATTTTTTATGCGTCAACTGCGGACCCACCCGTTGTGCCCAGGGGTTGCATCGACTGGGGACCAGTCCTTTTCGTACAAGCAGTTTGCTTTCCCTTCATCAGAAATTAACTTTTCCTCATACATATATAACGGGTGTCCCAAAATAATGAATCACATTTTCTCCTTTAATTACTGAGTCTTCATTACCAAAATCATGGAAATTTTGTTCCACGTGCTGTAGAAATTTTGAAATTTTTGTTTCATATTCATTTCATTCTAAAATATGGTACCCTTGAACACGGAAGTAAAAACTACAATTTTTTCAGTTCTACCTCCAGATGAAGTTTGTAATCTTAACACAGCGAAAACTGAAGCGTCTTTTTCACTGCTTCAGGCCCACTACGAAGATGATTTTGAGATTGACCGAACATTTTCTAGCATTTGGAACAGTGCAGCGTAGGGGATCATCGAGAAGAAAGCTATCCAACGACAATACCGAAACCGTCGCTAAAATCACCGTGACCGTTCACAAGCAAAAGTGTACCATCCATGAGTAGAAACACGCACACACCTGAAGAGCAGCATCTGGAAGCAGGCCCGCCTTATCCAGCCTGAAATGTGCAAACATGTTTGTCAGGAAGTTCTTAAGTGGGCAGAGGTATGGGCTTCCAGAAACGGCCCACATCTGGACCACGTGCTGTGGGGACGTTATTGATGAGAAATCCATCAGTGTTATCGTGAAGCAAAAATACTTTGAAATCGAAATAATATGGTAAGGGTTTCTTTTTTTATAATTAATACTTTTGCAGGTATACATATTTCAAATGTGGTACTTTATTTTGGGACATCCGGTATATCAACGATTTTGTTCACCAAGGCTTCCAAAATTAACCGAAGGCGCTCCGAAACGAACTTTTCTCCGAGCGGAAAAGCCCTTAATTTTCATGCTATACATATATACAATATATATATATATATATATATATGTATATATGTATATATATATATATGTATATATGTGTATATATATATATATATATATATATATATATATATATATATCAATCAATCAATGGCTTTTTATTAGGCGTTCTATGCATAGCACCTTTGCCCGCCTCAAAAGGAGTGTGTGGGAGAATTTTAGAATTTTGTGTGAGGGCAAGCTACGTTAGTCTGTTAAAGCAATGGGAGTTATTTCAAGTAATGGGTTGCAAGATGTTTTAGCTTGCAAATGGACGGTCGTGGCAATGGCATAGCCATGCCAAGGAGGTCTTTTAATAAGTTTAGACCCGCAGAGTGTGAAGGTTATTTCTGTGGTTGATGACCTTAAATTTAGAATTTGGAATTTAGAATTTAAAATTTTGTGCGTCAGCTACTGATGTCCGCTTGTCTACGTTACTCGAAATCCTCCGTTAACTCAATAATTTCGTATTTTAGAAAGTGCGCTAAACACCTGGCCAGGGTGCCGCGAATTTACCCTGCAACCCGGAGGTGAAGTTGCAGCTCCCTCTCCGGCTGGGCAGCCGCCGCGCAGAGGAAAAGAAGTGTGAGAGGATAGTTAGATTGTTAGTAAGAGTATAGGTGTGGTTAGCATAGACCCGCAGTGAAAGGTATCACTGCGGTGAAGAAATCTAACCTATTTAACCTAACCTGATTTCAAAGCTAGCCTAACATAGCCTATCCTTAGCCTACAATGAACCATTTAAAGGTTAAACAACAATTGCTTAAATTTCGCAGTGGATCATCTATGATTGGAAAATAGGCAAGTCCTACTTTGGGGGTGCACCATGCACCCTCCATCATATATACTGGGAGGGGTGATTTATAGAAACTTCTCTAGCCCAGAGTCCTTTAGAAATGTAAAGACTTTTTGAGTAGCTCAGGATGGTCGTTACCGAGCAGAGTTTTTAGGTCTACAGGGATGTTTTGGATTCGGCAGTAATCTAGCATGGGTTGCCGATGGGTATTGTGCTGGGGACAATCGATGAGAATGTGATAGGGATTCTCCATTGCGTCGCAGGTACCACAGGTACCCGCGTTCCAATAGGCATTTAATTTTGTGTGTCCATTTCTGAGTCTGGTTAGAATAACCTCGCGCCGGCGACTCTTTTGGTTAGAACTGGGCCAGTAGCCGATGTTAGGCTTGATATAGAATAGGTGGGCGCTGTGGTTTGTGGTCCAGTTATTTTGAATTTGCTTCTGGATGCTGTCCTGGAGGAGAGCTTTGCTATCATCTCCAGACCACATTATATATATATATATATATATATATATATATATATATGTGTGTGTGTGTGTGTGTGTGGGTGTGGGTGTGTGGGTGTGGGTGTGTGGGTGTGGGTGTGGGTGTGTTTATATATTTCTGGAAAGCCTGGTGGGGGTGCTGTGCATAACCCGGGTGGTCTGCCTCTTTATGGCGGCGCGGATGTCGTCTCATCTTCAACGCTGACTCCTTCTGAGACTAACTGACTGCACCCACCCCGCCTTGCTGTTACATGCTGTTACATGCTGCTGTAGGATGGTGATGCCGCTGGACTGGGGGCGTTCTCGTTGTTGGCCCCGTGGTGGCGCGGGACTGTCTGGGCGGTGCTTTTAACGCAAAACAGGCTCTGATCAGCAGATATGTTCAAGGAGGGCTGTGCGTAGACACTGGTAAGCTCCAAGATGATGTTGAGGATATCATATATAACCAACCGTTGTTATAGTCATATAAGTATATGATCATGGACACTAATTGGTTAACTGCAAGTACCACCAAAACGCATGTTTATAAGCATATAAGCAAATACTTGAGAACAAGGACAAT
The DNA here is from genome assembly GCA_034440635.1 of Lepas anatifera. Classification (NCBI taxonomy): domain Eukaryota; kingdom Metazoa; phylum Arthropoda; class Thecostraca; family Lepadidae; genus Lepas; species Lepas anatifera. The sequence continues at coordinate 955,445 of JAOTON010000941.1, read as the reverse complement.
GTAGAAACTACTTATATCATGGTTGGAGATTCGGGGGTCGTGGGGGGGGCGTCAGGGCCACTGGATTGCGGGTCTCCCATAAGCTTTATGTAGGGCTTGTATTGCCGTGCCAGCGTTAGCCGGCCCAGAACCCCTCTCCCCTTGGATCAAGAAGACATCTCCAGCTCTGACTATTGCAATATCATCACAAGCTAGAAACTTGCTGGTTAACAAGTCATACAAAACTATGGGGAAACCTTCAACTTGTAAACACCTGTCTGATCAAAATCTGTAGCACAGAAAAATCATGTCGTTGCAGGCAAGGGTGAGGAGATCAGAGGTCTTGTCATGCTTACCAGACGTGGGCTTCCCAAACTACAAGCTGCAGGCGATGCGGTTTTTATTGTGGCAAGTTACGCGGCCATTCCTTGCCGGTTCGAGTTACAGTGCAACAGTACCACGCAGGCATCAGTGCTATCGTTTATGAACCCAGAGAAGTGCTCGACGCCGCAGTCACTCCGACGATTTACTCTCGAGTTTCTGAGTGCTGACTCCGTGCCGACAGTCATGATAAGTGGCATGGGCTTGGACCGAATGCCAATACCCGCTCAGCCGGTGCCTCACATCACCGATATGAAACAGAGCCAAATAAGATTATTTTATTAACTGGAGGCTAGGTTCACTGGCCTATCGAGCTGATCCTGGTGGTATTACGAGTAAAGTCGGCCATTTAATCAGTGTGAAGCGTTAAAACCGGTGGATTCCAAACACAAAGCAAGCACTCCATACTGAAGGTTTCCAATCTGGATGAAAACGCTGGATCGGTCGGTCGGACGTCGGTTTTCACGGTCCGTAAGCCGCTGCGTTGGCCGTCACCCCCAGTGGTGCGAGTTTCTTCGATGAGACCGTCTGGCTCTTAGGCGATTGCAATGCTGGGAACCTGTGTATGACAAATCGTTATTGTGGTGTATAGGGAATGAGAAGAGCCTTTGTTGTGGTGTTGATATCGCCTGACTGTGGTTTGGGAGCGATAAAATTTCATTATTGCGTACTCTTCGTTTACTGCATTCATCGGGTCCCGTGGGGCTCAAAGTTTTACTTACTAAAATGCTGGCATTTCTTACTAGTCAGTGGGGAACGCGTGTTAAAAGCTTGCAAATTAGGGCTTCAGGAGAGAGTCTTAAACTCTGCTCAGGCTCACAAAAAGCAGTTCTAACGAAAGCCAAAACATTAAATTCCATGTTTGGGTCCAAATCGCCAGCCGTGATACCTTACAGCGAGCGAGCCGGCGAAAAGCCGGACCCATGTCTCGGTCCCATTTTTGGGTGTGGGTTCGAATCCTGGGAGTGACCAGATTTTTCATATAGCCTGTGAATGTGCAAAACATGCTTTTGTTTGTTTACAGTTCACGAAATGATGTGCCCTTCATGCTTTTAGGTCTTAGGGAAGCTCCTACCTAATGCGATGGCAGATCCAGGAGGTAATACAGCCATGGCCCAGGTGCGGATCCAAGTGGGCAAGTGGCGATGGGGGCGACCGCCCTCTCCCTTGGCCTGAGCTTAAGCACTACAAAAGGTCCTCCGCAGAAGGGCCCCAGTTATGTTTGATGGTTATTCCGAAAGCTAATTTACGGAGCTTAAACGCGACGGATATTGATCTCGGGGGCCCCCAAGACCTGGCCTCGGATCCCTCGAAAACATTTAATTTATAACACATTAAAAACAGACATCTCGAAAGATTCAGTTTTCAAAGGTTTCACGTTCAATAAAGAAAAACATGGCGGCGCCGAGTGGGGACTCTGATATCTAAACTTGCCCCTCCTTTTGAGGAGATCTTGGATCCACCCTTGCCATGGATCCCAAAAGTGGCGAAATTGTATCCTCTTTTAGCAGATTGTCATTGGAACAACACCACGTCTTTCATGGTATTTCCTGGGATTACCCTCCCCTCAAACGTATGGCCCAGATCCACCCCTAAGCCGACCAAAGCAGCAGTGGCCACGAGCCAAGGTGAGCAGTGGCCACGAGCCGGTGCTCGGTGAACAGTGGCCACGAGCCAAGGAGACCGGAACAGGGCCACGAGCCGGTGCTCGGAACAGGCACGAGCCGGTGCTCGGTGAACAGGGTCACGAGCCGGTGCTCGGTGAACAGTGGCCACTAGAACTTGACCTAGTTCTTCTAGAAGCCGAGTTACATCCAGTGTTTCAGCCTCATTTTAGATGCACCGAATTGCCTTATTACATGGGCTTAGAAATGACATCATAACTTGTTGATCTCACCTGTTATGACGTCATTTGCCGGTCATAGGTTGCCAAATTGATCATCGATGATGATTGGTGTTTTAGGGCACGTATGCTTCTTTGTCTGTATATGCCCAGCCCAAATTGATCACCCTACAGGTGTGCAAGAATCACCCTACAGGTGTGCACAGCAATGCGTGTCTTATTTGAATCGGCTTTGAATCATTCGCAAAAAAACCGAGGGGGTCCGATCGAACCTACCAGGGTCTGCTGTTTTTATACATTGTGGGGAGTTCAGACGAAAGCTTAAGAACAATGAAACACGTATTTCTCTACAATTTTCATCGCATGCATTCTTGCACATCTTGGCTTCCCGTACTAGCTGTATATTTTCATAGAATGATCCATGATTATCGACGCTGAGACCATCCCATAAGAGTGTCGCACGGTTTATGCCGGCCACCAAGTGTTGGCGGCAAGACTGAGGATATGTCTCGGGTGGGGTAAAGGGGTTCTGGATGGGCGATGTCAAAGGCATTTTACCTCCGATGAACTCCAAGGGGGTTAGACCACTCCCTCCGCTGGATTGGCATCCATTCTTATGGGTTAGTCAAATTTAGCCCATAATCGACTCTAACTTACTGCCTCACCCAGTACCCCCAGTAATCCAGTCGATTCTCTTGCAAAGTTAGGGTGATTCAGAGTGATCGACTGGGGTGCAGATTTTCGAGAGAAAAATGTGGGATGGTGGGGGAGGGGACTTGAAACAAACTCAATAATCACCACATGAGAGGATTTAACTTCCTGGACAGCACCGCCGGTAAGGCACGGGTCGAACTGCCTTCCTTGAGCTCTTTGAACACGCACAGTGGAGAGGGACCCGACGTCAACGTACACTGGAGGGGGGCCCTAAACTGCCCTTCCCCTAGATCTAAAAAACCAGGAGGGCTGGAAGAACACCCGTTGGAGGGTGCGTGGGGACGATATTGATCTACATCATACTTTAGTTTCATTGTCCTAGGTCAATATCTTTAAGATCAAACAAGGCGGTAAATGTCAAATCTGACCAATACTAGATACCTGTTAAGAAATGCTGGGATTGTGAGAAAAAGCTGGGATTATACAAAAAGCGGATTACGGTCATAGAGGGAAGGTCCCATCAAACTTTATCTGATAGCTTGAGCTCAAGGTCATTGAAGGTTACTGGCCTACGACGCAACAATATCACATATTTAAGGTTAACATAGAATTTACAAGATAACCGGCAAAATAGAAGCCTTTAGGCCGGAATTTGGAGTTTGACCGTGAAAAACCTTTGATTATGACCTGCGACTTTCATGTCATCATTGAGTAGCCTTAACTATGAAGTCAAATTATAGCACGTCATTATAATACCGTCTGACCAAAACATTTGGGTCACTTACCTTGACCCGTAACCTTTTGGCCTTGATTTTGACCTTCATTTGGGGTGGCCTTGACATATAATCACGATTATGTTACGTCACCACTGCACTGCAAGGGAGCACTGCAAGGGAACTGGTGCGACCACGTGATTGCGACGATATCAAAATATATTCTTGGGATTTTAAAAAATTATTTCACCAATCGACCACCATAAATTTTCTCAAATATATAAAATATATCAAATATTCAGGCTCACACAAGGAACAAAATCAAACATGTTTTAACCCCGTTCTCCCTTTAACTGGCTGCAACGGCATAAATACGGATTTAGCAAATGGTGGGGAGATTAACAGGGCCAAACCCAAAAAACATAGTTCTTTAATATGGCCAAAGCCTGACAGGTCCAGCTACATATGTGGTCGCGTCGGGCCCTAAACGCAAATGACAATTTGCGCTATTTATTCCTAACTGCGCCAATACTCACATGCAGCTCACCTTCGCCAGCCGGCATGGCACCTGTGCTCACCGGTAGTGCACCCCTACCAGCCGGTCTAGCAACCGCCTGCACAGTGGCGGATACAAGGGGGCTAGGGGCAGTGGTGCATCTAGCCGCTAGCCGTTTGGTTGGGGGGGGGCAAGCCGGAGTCGAAAAAAGCAACAACAAAAAAAGTCACACAGTCAAAGATTTTACCACAGGTTAAGAGGACGATAGGTTTTGGGGGTAACCAAAGAAGAAAGGCCAAAAAATCACGGTGTGAAATATGCTGCCGCAAGATGCTTGTTTTTACTATCCAAGGTCCAATACGGCCCTACAGTTGACTGGTTCTGTTTGAAGTTGGGAGTTGCAGCACCAAAACCTTGCTTGTAAACTAAAAAGGACTCGGGGTAAAAAAACAGGTCGACACATGAGAAAGCATAGTTTTGCCCTAAGCCTTTCCGTTTGGGGGAAATGCCTTTTTTGCCCCCTCCTGGACCCGCCACTGGCTAGGTTTAGCTTAAGCCCCTTACCCGAAAGGTGCTGTTCCGAGGAAATTGTGGGAGGCTCCAGCCCCCTGGTCTCCACGAAATAAAGTCCTACATCCACCACTGCATCCTCACCAGCAGCGCATCGAAATCAAGCCGAAATCACACCTGTGCTCATGGGTAGCGCCCCCCCCTACCGGCCCCCATTGCAACCGTCCCCACCCGCAGCACACCTCTACCAGCCCACAACACACTCGTAATCGCGGTAGTACGCCCCTACCGGCCGACATCGCACCTGTTCTCACTATAGGACAAAACTACCTGAAAATAATTTTAATAGCATTGAGGGCCATTTGAAAACAATTAAAAGCAAATGCAGCCGTGTGTGTTTACTTTATAGGAATGAAGTATACTAACATAATTTCTAGCATATTAGTATATGATACTAGAATTGGTACTAAGCTATAGTTATGATAACTTTTGGGACAAAGCTTCGAAGTACCCGTGCTTCAACTGTCTTCTTTCAGTCCATACTGTGCCGTATGACACCACTGGGGTATATACTGTACCGCATTACACTTGCTGGAGTTATGCTGAGCCGCATGGCCTGTAAGCTTGGTAACCTCAGCTTTTCCGTCACGCTAATTCCCGCTTCCGTAGAATGCCTGCTCTTCCCGCTTTCCGTAGAAAACATGGGTGATTCTTCTTTGCAATCGCAAAAACAATCAGAAAATTTGTCCTCAAAGTTTGATAATTTCTGCGCCACTCTAGCTAGCACAGCGCGACAAGCATACCACGGAGAAATCCGTCAATCATAGATGATGTTATTGATGGCCATTCTTTCCTTTTTCATAACAGTTGCGAAGTTAATATAGCTTAAACACGCGCATTGATTGAGGTCTGAGACACCTTCACTTTGACGAGATGCGGGTACACGCCCCCCTAAGATCTCAAGAACCACGCTAGATAGCGAAAAACGGTAAGCGGCGTTGGGTAGCCCATCCACTTCTCTATGTGAAATTTTTTAACAATTTTTGTCGGGTCACATTTTAGGTCACTAGGGGTGCTGTTATAGGGATGACATGTAATTGAAGGTTTCGGGTCTTTATTTCTGATCAAGTCAAGATAGAGCAAAAATGTAAATCATTGCAATCCTCGCAGCAAGCCCAGTCGAATAACATATAATGTGACCTTGCTAGGCCAAATATGCAATTTCACCTGACCTGAGGTCAGGTCAAGGCCAAATTAGGTCAAAATGCATATCAATAGAACCACGAAGACGAGACTAATTTGATGAAGTTCACGTGAACGCTTTACCACCTTCCAATACCAAGTTATCTAGTTAAAACCATTTCCCATGCATTTCCAATGGAGAGGTTATGGCTCGTGCTTTACCTTAGGTCATCGATATAAAAAATTCCAGAACATATTTTAGGGAGATCGTCGGGCTCTTTCAATTGGATAAGCTCATCAAGTTCTGTTTTATGCTATCTTAAACTTCTTTGAGGTCGGGTCACTTGACCTGTACTGGTGACCTGACCTAAAATGACCTAACCTTAAAATGTTGACAAAAGTTGTAAAAATGATCCGAGAAAAGGTATGTCCGGTACAGCGTCGCTACGCGTCGCCGTTTTAATGCCATCTCCAAAAAATCGGAGGGAGGCGGGTACCCGCCCCCTCCCCATCAGTACACGTGTTAATATATGAAAATTTTCGAACAGAAATGATGAGTGAATGGTAGTCTTCGAACGGCTCCCAGGGCTGTGTAAGGCCCCAATTTACAGTCGGTCTAAATCTGTAGGGACGGTGGGGTGGTGGGGACGTGACCTAAGGGACATGGCTTTGTAGATCAGCCTTAGACAAATTTCCACTTTACATTAATTTTTCTATCAGATTGTGATTTAAAGATCTCTAGGATGAGTCCATTGAGAGCTGTACGGAAGCGTTGACCCCTGGCGAATAGAGCATCTCCATTGAATTTGCCGGCTCATTACGTGGCCCTATCTGCTTCGCAGTGCGGATGGCAATTTTGAGGTAACGCTGGCCACAAAGGCGACCCTGCACTATAACGGCCTGGTGGAATGGGAGCCGCCCGCCATCTACAAGTCGTCGTGTGAGATTGACGTCGAATACTTTCCCTTTGACGAGCAGACGTGTGTTATGAAGTTCGGCAGCTGGACCTACGATGGATTCCAGGTAAGACTCTGTGAAGTGCGGAAGCCTTGGGAGGTTCCTGTTACGTGCCTAATGCGGTTTAGCTAGCGGAATCGTGCCCTGTTGTCAATTTGTCGGAGTGGCTTCAAACGGTAAGGTTAGGCTGGTAGCGCTTGCCTGAGGAAATCCCCATGTGTGAGATTTCCTGAGTGCTAGTGCAAGGAATAATATATGTGTATGGTTTTTGGATAGGAATGTATCGATCCAAAAAAACTGCAATCAATTGAGATAAGGTTTGAATTATTCTGTTTATAGTATTCCTTCTCTTCCAGTTGCCTGAAATAACTTCCAGTCAAACGCTGAGCTTTATAGGAGCAATACATTGATTTTAACTGATCCCACGTATTATACACACCTGATCAATGGCAGATCCAGGACCTCATTTCCGGGGGCTAGGGGGCTCGCACCTCTCCCGTCATTGCCCCGGAACAGCCTCCGACTATGCATTAACTATAGGTGCCCGGACATTTGGGGGGACTTGAGCACCCTACCCCCCTCCCCTTGTATCCGCCACTGCACCTGATACTTTGTCGTGACGAAAAAGAAACGGCGCAGCGTCCCTTCAAACCTCGATTCAAGCAAGAGCAATACCCTGGCACAAGTATAAAGTAGCTCCAAATTCATCTCCAAACACCGACGCAACTCGTTATGTAACTGCTGCTTTCTCTACATCATCAAAGCTACTACCCATTACAGCTTTTCATGCAGCTGTCAGCGGTGCTGAGCTCTGACAAAAGCCGAGAGCGCTCGTTGCCTCTCCGGGCAGCGTTATCTACTGGGAGTCGTATACTAGCGTCCACATTCAATACCCGGCGACCAGCATCGACCATGCTGTGTATCGTATGCTGGCGCGGTGGCTGGCCTTGCTGGCACGGACAGTCGGCTCTGTAAAGCTGATCGGGTGCGCAATGAGCGGGCTCAGGTGCGCCCATTCGTCTGCGAGTCAATATGGGATCTGGGCGGACCGGGGTTGTTAGGTGCGTATCGCGGGTTACGACGCGGGTACTACGGACGGGTGAGACGTGCTGACGATCGGATCGGCTCATCAGGTGAACTAGCTCAGTTTATGTCGTGCGTGAAAATGGCACACTTAACTATGAGAGGAATGTATAATACTGGTAGCGCATTTGAGAAGAGCTGGTGGGGTCCGGGCTGTGTCTGCCACTGGCCGTAACCCACGGTAATTACCTTCCGGTTTAGTGGTACTGACAGCCACTGCAGCTTCCGCTGTAGACCAGGTCCGTACAGTGTTTTGTCTTTATCTTCTGGCATTTCTGATTCTTATCAATACTTATGCAAAGTGCGCACTGCCCAAGATATAAAATTGGGATATGACACGAATACAAAATAGAACCACCGTATTACATTTGATCGTTCCAGGTTTTTTCCTGGACGATAATAAGCTATGGCATGTTTGTTTAAGAACTCTGTCATTAAATCTTGCATTCTGTTGTATCTGCCTACCAGTGGTGACTCGCGGTATGGGCCAACTGAAGCCCTCAGGAGCTCCTCCTGGGGGAGGGGAGATCGCGTCCTCCCTTACTTTACCAGGGATCAGAAATTTTTCATGACATTCCCTGCAGTAATAGTGGATCCTGAATATTGGCATATTGTGGTGACTTTGATGTCTTACCTTATAGGTAAATTTGTTGACTCAGGTCATTATATTCAAGGTCAAAGGATATCATAGGGGTTAAGCCGGCACATATGGTGGACCTATTGAGAAATTTCTGGACAATACTGAAAGACGTCCTAAATACATTGAAAGCGGACTAAGGGCATGGTAGAAAGGTCCTATACGATGTTTGTTGCTGGTCAAGCTCATTCAAGGTCATTGATATATGACGTCAAAATATGAAAAATTTCCATAATATACACCACAACTAGCACTCTGGCAATCTTTGAATGGGAAATGACGGTTTGAAGTTGATCCATGATCTTGGCCTCAGCTTATGACCTTGACCCATTGAGAAAGCTTAGCTATGACATTATAGCTTAATGTTTGTACGCGATATTGGTAATGTCATCTGGCCGAAGTAGTTATATCAATGACGTCACAACTACAGGATTGACCTTGACCTGTGAGCTTTGAATTTGACTTTGGTATTCAACTTAAGTAATGCTGATCTATCCCAATTACATGGTATTGTGATGACACCAACCGGCTTACAATGTATACAAAAATGCGTGACTGCTTGATTCTGGCGATCTAAAGAATAAACGTAACTTTAAAAGTCTTTACGTTAAGAAATTTCAAGCCGATTAAAAAACACCAAATGGTAGCTCCGACCGACGCTCTCATAGCTTTTTTGAAGTAGCTAAGCAACGGTTGTTTCACAGCGAAATGTTCTCCAGCTCCTTGAAAAATTTGTAGGGGACACTTAATCACCCTTTTCACTACCCCTGTGAAAAGTGATTGATTTTCGCACTGGTTCCCAATTCAAACCATAGAACCAATTTCAGGTTCGATACTAGCTGTAGATAGCTGCATCAAAGCTTCAAAGGTGTTCACGGTGAGTTAGGTAAAATGTTTTCTTCAAAAGCCTGCCTGGAAAATAGCTTCACATTGCGCGAATTTCACACACAACACTTTACGTCTGCCGGTCTCAGTGAGACCCGGCTCGGTTTCATTCCTGTTTAGAATGTGGACGGCGGCATGGTGTTAAGCTTCCCGTCACGTGTTCGCCCTGCCCCGAGGGACACTGCGCTCGGTGACCTGCCCAGCCCGCGCCACTCTCGGCCTGGCTAATGTGGCGGGAAATCACCGGTGTGTCTCCTACCACCCACTGAGGCATTCGCAGAGTTTACGCGCCAACCATTGGCGTGGTTGCAAGTCTGTTTGCTAAGTTACCACTCATTACTTTCGGTGAGAACAAATTCAAGCTACCATTTGTCCCATGTTGCAGACCTAAACCATTTTGTTCCAGTGCGCCACTGAAAGCATAGGTAGGAGGATTGTTATTATTTTCGGGCAATGCAGAGAACTCATCACGAATCGTTTGCATGCTGGTTTAGCATGCCTCACACTTTGTGGTGGATTACCCCGATGTAGTTAGAGTGTGCCGGTGATAACTCCGAAACCCTAAGGATAGCTGAACATAGTTCATATGTGTGGGGAAATAATTATTAAAAATATTGTCCGACTTTGCACGTGGTCTCGTGTTTAGAGCAGAAAACAACTTGATTAGTATAACGGAACGTAACCCTCATATCGCAATAGGCAAGCCTTTCGATTTTATCGAATCAATTAGCTCACGGTGGCTAATTAAAGGGAAAAACCAGGGTGGCTCACGGTGGCTTAACACGCGCCCTACTGGGGGGTGAGATTTTCCCCCTCTCCTATTTCTCCCCAGACAACGCAAAAATGAAGAGACGCATAACAACGAAACTTACAGTACCTTATCCCCAATAAATATTTGCGCATGTGACAAAATTTTTGAGGTTAGGTCATGTCAGGTCAAAGAGCTATCCAAGGTCAAGTGACCCGACCTCAAAACCTAAAATCAAGAGTTTGAAGCGGCCCCTAAGAAACATCAGCCAACTAATCAGTATGTAACTTTCACAATATGATGTCATTAAGGTCTACAAATCTGTTATCTCGGAATTTTGATTTTGTTGGCCTAAGGTGGGGTCAATTTTTTGGTCGCCCATTATAAGTTTATGGTGAAAAATTGAAGTGGCTCGTATTCAGTAAATACAGGACAGATAAAGCCGAAAATCCTCAAACTGTGTATTCCTACCACGATCTTGACCATAAAGCTGAGTTTTTGACCATCCGACCTCTCAACGGTCATGTCAGGTTACAGGAGTATACAGTGATTGTTTTGCCAATAACTTATCACTGAATTGAGATAAAGCTCCAATTTTGCTTGCAATGTGCTTCTTTTCTCACGGGGAGTCGATTGATATGCAACATGACCATACCAGGTCACCATGTGACCTTGACTTACCTCGATGTGAGACCATTTTCATAATTTGACCTAGAAAGGTCATATTGTACATCATTCGGCTCGCCACGATGAGAGGTATCCAATGATGCATAAATACTTGCTGTAGCTTTTCTGAATAAAGATCTAGAGTGGTAAACCTTTACCGTCCTGTTGTAAGCCTATAGAACCTTCTTTGACCTTTGCTGACCTCAATATAGACCTGACTTAAAATGCTTCTTATAATTTCTCTTCGTCTCATCAAGAGCTTTCGAACTTAGTCCATCATTTTCCTTTAGCTTTTCCGGAAAATGAGATACGGAGATGGGCAAAAAACGCCCCCAGCGGGGCGCGTCATGCCAGGGACCCCAGTGTGGCGCGTGTTAAGTTTGTTTCGCATTATTACTAAAATCAAGATTCTGTTGTACGTTTTAAGCGATGGTGTCCTCCTAGCCAAAAGAGTCTAAGACTGCTTGCACGCGCAATGAGAGCAAATGGACCTCTCAGTAAAATTAAAATCACTTTTTTTCACAAATCCACCAGAGGATGAAACCAGATGATGCCCGGAGCCTATGAGTCTAGTTTAGCTTCAGGAGCACATCAAGAATCAAACACTTCACAATATACGCTCATTTTCTCCTCCTCTTGACTATTGGCGAACATGTTAATACTCCGTCACGTGACAGGTTTTACACGTGTCAGCCATAACGCCCAAATCAGAAATGACTCACCTACTGCCTTTGGCCATCATTATTACGCATAAAATAGGTTTAGAGAAGCTGTGTGATGTGAAGAGGGCCAGTGAAAATAAGCCGCTCTATAGAAAAAAACTGGAGGTGTCATACCGGCTCAGGGCACCACCGTACAAACGCCGACACCTCTGAGACAATGGACACGTGCGATAAGTTGAGTAGATAAGTAACTGAAGGCATTTTTGTTTTAGATACAACAATTGTAACTCATGAAGGGTAGCTGTACCGGCAAGCACCGTTGGGGAGAAATTGGAATTCCTCCGTACTGGAGGCATTTTGAACATATCGGCGTAACTGCTATCACAACCGTTCAATCTATATATCACTTTCTGGACAACTAAATTATGTTATATGCCTTCTACAACAAAATTACAATCAAAATGTTATGGCTCAAATTTAGGTTATGTGGTCATAAAGATAGCAATGTCACAAGTTTTTGGGTTGGGGCACAACTGCACGTGCCAAGGGGTACACGGAGCACGAGCTGTGACGCAAATAGCACCACAAAGAGTTCTGGTCTAGCTTAATATAATTCCGAAATTGCGTTAGTGTGGCACATATCAGAGCACAGCTATCGGCCCGAAAGGGCATATTTTAAAGCAGAGAATCTCAGACCAAAAATACTTTTCTGGCACGATCTCACAAAACTGTCGTCCGACACCAAGTTCACCCTGTTCTGACTTATGCTATCTTTAACTTTTTTAATTCAGGTCACTTGACCTGTACTGGTGACCTGACCTGACATGACCTAACCTTAAAATTTTGATAAAATTTGTAAAAATAACCAGGGAAAATGCATGCCGATGTACGGCGGCGCTGCGCGCCACCGTTTTTAGCCTATCTCTAAAAACCCCGAGGGGAGCAAGTACCCGCTCCCCTCAATGTGCGTGTTAGATGGCCCGCTTATCAATGTTCCAAAATGTAGCCAGGTAGCGTTTCTCTGCGGCGAACATTTTCCTCCCACCCCTGAAAAATTGGTGCGGGCAGGGAGAGGGAGGGGCACTTTAATACGCGCCCCGCTGGGGTCCCTGGCAAGACGCGCCCCGCTGGGGGGCGTTTTTCGCCCCCCTCCGTATCTCATTTCCCACGATAGCTAAAGGAAAATTACGTGCGGTGTTCGAAAGCTCTTGACAAGATGAAAAGATTTTATATCAAGAATGTTTATGTCAGGTCAATATTGAGGTCAGCATTGGCCAAAGTAGGTTCCATAGGCTTACAACAGAGCAGTGTACGTTTCTCTCTCTAGATCTGCCCTTAGGGGAGCTAGAGCAACTCTTTACGCCTCATTGGATTCCTCTCATTGCGGCAAATCGAATGGTGTATATGACCTTGCTAGGTCAAATAGTGAAAATGACCTGACCTAAAGCTAGGTCATGGTCCGTCCCAGAGTGCCCTGTTATGGCCATGTTGCATAGCAATCGACTCCCCGTGACAATATAAGCACAATGCAAGCAAAATGGGGGCTTTATCTCAATTCAGTGAAAAGTTATTGGCAAAACAATTACTCTATGCTCCCTTGACCTGACATGACCTTTGAGAGGTCAGATGCTCAAACACTCAACTTTATGGTAAAGATCGTGGTAAGAATAGACGGTTTGAGGATTTTCAGCTTTATCTATCCAGTATTAACTGAAAACGAGTTCATTATTTTTTCACCATAGATTTCTAATGGGTGACCAAAAATTTGACCCCACCTTAGGTCAACAATACCAAAACTCCAAGATAGCAGATTTGTAGACCCTAATGACCTTATCATATTGTGAAAGTTTCAAACTGATCGGTTCGTTGATGTTCCCTGGGCGCCGCTTCAAACTCGTCATTTTAGGTTTTGAGGTAGAGTCGCTTGACCTTGAAAAGCTCCTTGACCTGACATGACCTTAACACAAATTTGGTAAGATGTGTAGAATTATTCAGGGATAAGCTACTGTAAGTTTCGTTGTTCTGCGTCTCTTAGTTTCTGCGTTATCTGGGGAAAACCAGGAGGAGGTGAATTTCGCCCCTCCCCAGCTGGGCGCGTGTTAAGACTCTCTGCACCGCACATGTTAAGCTTGGTCGTGAAACTGTCATAGGCCTAGGAATTTGCCATGTTTTCAGGAGTTTATGAGTGTCATATCGTAATACATGTATGGTCAGAAAATATTTGTATCCAAAGTATTAAACAAATAGTCGCAGACACCAGTCTTCCAGTGACGCTGTCGCCTCAAGTTGGCACTTCCCCCTGAGAAGAACGGTCCTCATTTTCATGTTTCCAAAGATGCTACTTGGCGGCGGCGGAGGCGACGGAGCGGCCACAATATGGGCATCGATAAACACACATACGAACTAGCCTGCTGGTGCCGACACAAGGGAGCCGCACAATATGGCACGGCGGCTGTGGCAAACTGGCGCTCGTTCTGGCAGTGTCGTCGGTGGACAGCGGAGACGAGTGCAAATGCTACGAGTGTGGCACTGCGGGCCGGCGCGCAGATAACAACGAATTGGACGGAAAGGAACTCGTGCTGTTCCGACTCAGCGCGCGTTTCTCGTATGTTGGGGCGGTGATAGCCGTGGGTCAATCAGACTCTAGATGATCCAGTGACGTGGTCCAGTTCAGTCCACAGAGGTGCAGAAACTTGCCAACTCGGCTACCGGATTTTGTGACACATTTACGAAAATTAAGGTGCATAATTGTGACAAAATAGCAATTCTGACTGTATGGCTCAAAATCAAACCACATATTTTCGAAATAGAGAATGAAGCGTGTAGAGAATATTTTAACTTAGCAGCCCTGTTCTTCAATTGCACAGCGTACCATTAGTGATACAATATTGGTACTGGGTTCAGTTTCTACTAAAACGAGGGACCCCCGCTGCAGAAAACCCGCAAACCGCTGTCACAGTTGCCAGATTTTAACATGCAGCCCAATGGTGCCGATTGTTAGTAGTTTGCAGAAAGTTTGCACCTATATACCTGGAAATGTGACAGTCAATTTGTTCGAGAAATACACGATTTTCGGCATATTTAAGGCATTAACGATAACGCAGATACTGTATCAAGTACTTCTCTATCCATTTTTTCAGGTTAAATCAGATTTACAGTTTGAGTTTCTTCGATTTAGCGGCCCCTATTTCTTCGAATTTAGTATTAAGTACGCCTAAAAGCTACTAATAAAAGTACTAATTGAGTGAAAAAAATAAACATAGCTGGGCAGCAATTCTACTTAAACTGCGCAACAGCGACAAGACAAGTTAGAAATGTTTATGTGATGTAGAGGGAGCCTGCCAAAAATTTAAACAGGCGGGAAGCCACTTATTTTGAGGGCATATTCATTGGGTATATTTGAGATAAGTGCAGGCTAAAACTAGCTAGAATAAATATTGCTACCCATGGCTAATCTAAGATGAATGCAGGCTATTGTAAGACTGGTGCACTTTCCCATATCAAGCCTGGTTTTTCATTCCTTAGCCTGCTTGTGCCTTAGCTTATTTGTGCCTTAGATTGGTTAGATAGATTTGGAGCTGGAGGAAGTTGGGAGAGTTGGCGCAAGCAACAGGCTGGCAACAACAGTGATTCAGGTGAGTTTTCATGATCAAATTATCATATCAATATTGTACAGATAGCAAATGTGTGCTAATGCAGTCCTCCACAAAGTGTTAACACCCACACTGGAGAGGGGCCTGGAACTAACGTGCACTGGAGGGGGCCGAGTAGACCCCCTTCTTATCTCAGAAAATCACAGCAAATCTCAGAAAGAAATCGATTTCGAAAAACGCTGGTTGGGGGTGTGTTGCTTACTACCAGTGGTGGTAAGCAACGCACAGGAACTGAACTTCATGGAGTTAAAGCAGGATTTTGACTACACTGGATCTTTCTTTTGTATGTGAATTCCAATACCTCTGTACCTATTAGGCCAATAGACATAATTTTACATCTATGCAGGCTAGTTGCCTCAGAGTTTTTACTGCAAGAAGGAATGACCAGGCAGGTGATTATCGTGAGTGGGATGCAAATTTTAAGCATTTGATGTGTTTATAAAAATGCTACCTAAGGTCCACTTTACCAACACATTTTAGGTAGATCCGAATACTATGTTGACATTGACATTTTTTCCCTTTTGTTGATATGTGAGATAGAAGTTTAGTGGGGGGGAAGCTGTGGTTATGGTTCCCAATCGTGTGCACATGTGCGCTCCCATTAATAGATAGATATGTTCCCAATAATGACTATTTTCATGATAACTGCTAGATTTAATCATGTGGAAAAGTACCATAATTGGAAACACTCCTTCCAAAAATGGAAACTTCTTCAAAAAGGAAAATTTATGTCATTGGGGGAAACTGCGGTTAGAGTTGCCAATAATAGTTATGACCCCAATACTGGAAACAATGACCCATAATTGGAAATTTTCCTTCCAAAAACAAAAACATGATCTATAAATGAAAACTCAGTTTACTAAGTTTCATGCTGTAATGGTTTGGTGCTAGAACCTTGTCTGCTGCAAAAAGTAAGGGACAGGTAGAGGACATTCAGCATATTGGAAATAGTATTCAAGTATACAATTATTATTTCCAGCTCTGTGTGACAGAGGAGGCATACGTCGCATTGAGTTTGTGACAGACAGCATACTTTCTGCACCTCTGTCAGTCCAGATGGTGACGTGAAGCCCACATGAAGCCTTATCCGGATATATTTTGAAATCATTCGTCTTAGCACCATTGGCTCGGTGTAAGCCGGGGCTACATGGTGACAGAGATGGAGTGCTTAAACTTTGAATTTTTCTTGATACTTTGGAGTTAGTTACACTATGCATTTATTCAAGAGCACCTGGTAGCCGTGGCTTAGGAAAGACCGAGATGGAAGTTCTCGTCAATTATGAAGTGGATCAATAGACAATGACATCACATGGAGACTCCAAACACCAGATTACTCTGACGTCATCAACTGATACAGTTTGTCACACAGCACGCTGTCGAGAGATCATCAAGCTCAGCGCATGATAACCGTGGTAATTTCTTGGCCGGCAGTCGAACTCTGACATCAGTGTCGGTACAAGATATAGGGGGTTGTTGTACAAAACAGGTCGCCTCGAATCATAGGTGGATCAAGGATTTCTGACAAGAGGGGCGCCTTGGATCAAGTATACTCCAAATTCTATTGCAGTGGCGCCGATATTGACATCTTGGGGGAGGAGGGAGATGAAAAGGGATATTCAAGGTGGGCGTTATCGGGTTTTCAGGGGGCACCGTAACCATTTTAGGGGGCGCCCAGGTCAATGGGGGGCATTGTGCTCACCTTGCCTCCTGGATCCGCTTATGCCTCTAACAATACTGGGGCTGAGCGAGCAAGACTTCTCAGACATATGTCGTCTGCGTTTGTGCTGGTTATTGATTTTGGCTGAAACTTGCTCACCTGAAATTTGCCGCGAGATTGACTGAAAGCAAACTTTGAAGGCCATGAGATCAGTTTCAGACCTGGCTTGGAGTGTTCACCTAATTGCTCTGACACTAGCCTCCCAGATTACTTCCCTTCCGGCTACCTAGAAGACCAAGGGTAGGCAGGAAGTCTGGGGCTGTGAGCAGGTTCGAACGGACCCATCACAAAGATCAAAGTCAATGCAAGGACCTCACGGATAACTTAATTCTGTGCTTCTAGAAGTGCGCAGAGTGAAACGATGGCTATCTCGAGAATATCTCGAGAATATCCAGAATATGGAAGTGACGACTAAATAATTGTGTTGCTTCGTATCGTGTTGGTAACATCCTGGACTTCATGCAACCCAAATGTCATCCAATTCCAACCAATGAAACTCAGACGCGTTTTTAATCGGAAAATGAGGCCTGTTTTTATGTCGCCCTAACAAACTGCTGAAATGTGAGTAGCTTCGTGTTATAATGAGTGTTCGCTGAGTGTCCATCCCTCTCCCACCCAAAAAGAGGAGGCGTACGTGACTAGTTGCGCGAATAGCCGATCCACATCGATTGCGGAGGGCTAGGGTGGGAACAAAGCCACCATTGCCCGGGGAGTGTGCTTGGACTTGGCTCATTTTACTGCCACAACTCTGCTAATGAGACCACGCAGAGGATCTGCAGCATACTGCGCCCGCCAAGGCCTGGCAGGCAGTCAACAACGCAGATATTGGATGGTTCTAACAACGCAGATGGACTACAGACACCCGACCAGGATATGAAGTTTGTGCTTATATTAAATATCAATTAGGGGAGAGTGGGGTAAGATGCCCAGGGTTTAGGGAAATCCGTATTATGAAATAACCGCGGTAGCAACAGCGCTGATTTAGATGCCAAGCCGTAGCATGATCATTTATCTTTCTTATTGAGTCGATGAAATTGCTGATAATTATCATATTTTCAAACTATTATGATTTTACTAGAGGCTTGCAAAGAGGCGTCTTACCCCATCGGGTGGGTAAGACGCCCCTAGGGCTTGGTAAGATGCCCCACCCCTGGGAATCTTACCCAATTTTGGTCTATCGTTGATGAAGTAGTTTTTTCGTAGTTCTTAGCTTCATTGGTAATCATTGAAGTATTATTCAGAAGTCCGAATGTATTTAAAAGCGTCCACACACATTGACAAAACATGTTGGTGGTTTTCACGTTTCCACGTCAAATGATAAAACAAAGTTACGTAAAACTAACGATAAAAACCAAGGATAAAAACATACCATAAAAGTAATATAAAATCACACAAACACACAAACAACGAAGTAGGAAATGAAGTAGGTAAACTGGTACGAGGTTTCTGAGAACCTCCCCTAAATCCCCTACCTTGTCTTTTCTGTGTTCCCTTTGTTTCAATTCCTCAATTTAAAATAAATATGGGCCAGAAGTTGTTGAGTACAAAAACATTCACTTCAGACAGTAAAAATAGTTTGCGGCGACTCGAAGCTTCCTCCCACTAACCATCACAGGCTCCCAGTCTATCACTTATGGCGCACAACCACTTTAGCCTTCTCGTCAAGGTGCACAGGCCCAGCCTTCGCAGGCAGTGCACTCGATTCATTCTTTGCACGAGAGAACAAAACTCACTCCACAAATGAGATATCTGGTATCGTCATGCCCACTGTCTTTCATCCCTTAAACATCTTTTGCCTGCCTCTTCCACGTCTTTTTAGATATCGTTGCTTTCGGAACCCCTTTAACTAGTCTGTCTTCCAGAGCCTTTTTTAGATGCATGTTGTTGCAAGTTCGGATTTTGGAGTCGGAGTCTCACTAAAGTAATCAATGGACTAGTCACTGCATGTTCCTGAGCAGCGGGTCGAAGCCCAACGCTCTACCAACTGGGCTACCAGGATGGCAAATGCAGGGACGACGTAAGAGATCAGGTACGGAGATTTGCAGGATTAACCATGTGGAATATTTCAGGTCTAGCTCATTCATAGGGGAATCCAGGGTAAACAGTCCAGCCATAGCCCCTCCCTAATTGGCCAAAATTGACCGATTTTGGCCAGTTTTGTTTTAAAATATGTTTTACGGTTTTGTCCATTTCAATTTAACTGTTTTGTGCTTCCACCACACCAGTTTGATCTAAAACCGCCTTGAGGTCAGCTCCGGTTGGGTCATCAGGCCAGGTCCGGTGAACTCCCAAATAATTGTCTCAAGGTTTCAATGATTGAGCTGGGATTCGCTTTATCGAATGAGAGCACCAACCACAAAATTTGGCTGTTATGGGATTCCTTGCGTTAGTGGCCTGGTTTCAGGTGCGAGGCCTTCAATTGGAAAGGTTAGTCAGAAAGCGACAGATTGAAGTGTGCTCTTATTTAACACGTACGGTCATGCGCGTCGAAAGCAGAGGACAGGAACGGGAGGACAGATCCCCTAACTCGTCAATCTGTGAAGACGTCTCCCGACAGGTTTTGGGAATCGACCTAGGTTTTTATTGTCTCCCTGTTACCTACCTACGTTGATCTCCGTAAATTTGTTCATGAGCTTCATGGTCAATAGCTTTTTCAAAGACGGTCAATTTAAAGTTCACGTCCCCCCACCATCACCAGTCCAGGGTCCGTAGCGCCCAGTAACAATTCCGTGGCGCTGCCCGTAGGTAAGGTTTGGACTAACCCCAAGTTTAACACATAGTTGTTTACTCTAACAAATGGCATTATATTGCTCTGGGGAAAGACGCCCCCTTCCCACCGGGAAAGTTGCCCATGGGGCATCTTTCCCCATTCGTTGAGGGGCATCTTTCCCATCAGTACCCAAACTAGATAAAACCTCAATGGCAAAGATCACACAATTAATTCACTCAAGGAAAATACTCAGTTAATGATTCAAATATGCCAGCATTCATAATGTGAAGTCAAACAAAGCACGCATTCAATATTCTTCGAGATATCTGCAACCTATGTGGGCAATTTTTTCCTAGAAAAGCATCGAAACAAAGACTTACCCACCAGCTTCATGCAACTCACAGGAGGGAATTGAAATTTTGTGCAAGAAACAATCAAAGCCTCTGCTTTCCACCAATAACAATATTATTTACCAGTGGTGGCCCGGATTGCCAAAAGAGGGGATGGGGCGTCTTACCCAATGGGGTATCTTACCCCACTCTCCCCATTATAGGTAAAATAGCAAAACGTTTCAATGACAAAGCCTCTTCTTTAGTGGTTAGAAGAATGGCATAAGTTATATTGACATGATACACCTGAAAATACTATAATCAAGCATCAAACCATGATATTACAATCCCAATTCTGATTCTGAATGGTTTGATCGTTTATAGTAATTTCAGGTGTCTCATCTCAATATAACATGTGTCATTCATTTAGCCACTTAGGAAGAGGCTTTGTCCTTAAAACGTTTGGCTTTTATTTTCAATAATTAAACTTCCATATAAGTTTAAACTTCATAATCTGTCTTCTGTTTGTGGTCCAACAGCGCAAACGCTGCGTGGGTGTAAGAACACACGGCAATGTTAAACACACGTTGAACCCTCGCCCCATGGGGGTGTTTGAACGCCCCCTCGGGCTTTTCCAGCGGCATGAAAAAACGGCGGCGCGGAGTACTGCCAAACTTGGCGCATTTTATCCATTATGAATTCTGCAACTCTCACCAAAATTTTAAGGTTGTGTTATCTCAGGTCAGGTCACCAGTGCAGGTCAAGTGACCTCAACTCCAAAAATTTTTAAGGTGGCATAGGTAGGAAATGGGTTAATCTATCGAATTCAAACTTATACCTCATTTTGGGCCCACCGAGTACTACAAAGTGCATTCCAGGATTTTTCATATCGATGACCAAGGGTCAGATACAGATCATGACCTTTCCATTGGAAATGCGTGGGGTAAACAGGACTTGGGCTGTATTTGTGTAGATGCAGCTGACAATACCTTCATAGTCTCCAAATCGTAGTATCCTTGGCCCCTTTCAGGTTGATTTTGCAATGTGACCTCTGCGAGGTCATGTGGGATACTTAAGCAGCTTTTCAGGTTTGGGTCAATGACTTTGCAGCAAAGAACGATAATAATTTTATTTTTATACCATTACGTTTGGATTGTTATTGCAAGTTGATTGTCGTGCAAATTGGCTATGCTAGATCAGATAGTGACCTTGGCCTGACCTTTGTTAAGGTCATTTTTGTGTTTTGACGTAGTATAGTCATATCATACATCATTCGATTCACCGTGACGAGAGGAAGCAAATTGTGTCTAAAAATGATTCTAACTCAGTTCTGTCAGACGCTAGAGTCCAAAAAACTCTACTCTAAGATGCAACCTTCTTCGAGCTGTCATGACCTTATACGGCCAACAGAGTGTACTCGATATATTAGATTGTTGAACATGCAAGACGTTTCGCATACATAGCTTCTTCGTCTGTTGAATAGGCAGGGGCGAACACAGGAGCGCCGTTTTGGGGGAGCAACTTGGGAGAAATCTTAAAAATATAGTGTTCTTTTTAAGTAAAGCAATCAGAATTCCGCCATTTGGGGAGGGGCATGGCCCCTTGGCCCTCCTCTGCATCCGCCAGAGTGAGTAGGTATTGATTATGCAAACTGGATTGCACATTATCATATATAAATATGATGAAATAGAATTATGTGTACATATCAAAATGTTGTATCATTGAAAGATTTTGAATCACCTAGAAAAAAATTGATAGCGAAAACCATAGAGATGGACGATAACTACTAGTAGTAATAGTTCACATCGGTAGCGAAAATCTGTCGAAATTGCTCCTGACTCAAGACGAAGTGTGCTGCCACTGCAGACCAGCAAAAGATTCCGGATTCGGATTTGTCGGCCGAATGGTCTTGGGTTATGCATGCTGCCCAAAGTGTTCTTTTTTAATTGATTTGGTCATATCACTTTTTTAATTTATGTTTTTAAATAATTAAATACATCTCTCTCCTCCCACAATTGCGACCTGTCACCTACTATTCTGCCAGAAATACGAGATTGTTCATCCTTGAATGCTGGGTAAATCGGAAACCTTTACATGTGAGCTTTGACACGTAGCCCTGGCACTGGTCTTGTCCTTGTTCCTGTACCTGACCTTCGGTGAAACTCGCAGGTCGACCTGCGCCACTTTGACGAGATCGAAGACTCGGACCTGGTGGAGCGTGGAGTCGACCTCACCGAGTTCTACATGTCGGTGGAGTGGGACATTCTGGATGTTCCAGCCGTGCGGTAGGTTGCGGCTGATTCTAGCATTGCGATGGTTTTACTCTTGGTGGTGTCAGCTTGCCAGAATTCGTTGTTCGAGCAGCATTGGTCTGGAAAGAAAGTATGTTCGTTACCATGAGCAATGTTTCTTTTGTATACGTTTTGTTCAAGTTATTGCTGGTTCGGCTCCTGTGACCGAAGCTTTACTAAAGTCATCAGTGAACTTTCGATACGTTACCTATACACTCTTGTATATTGTGCCAATGTTTCTTATGTCTCTTGTGACATTAGTTCTACAGAACAATTGTGGGAATAATGGGATATTTTTGAGATTGGGTAGATGCAGACTTTGTAGTTATGTGCATTGCTAGGATTTTGGGTATTGGACGACCTTTGCGGCAATTTAACAGGTCAAGAAAAGTTATCGTGGTATTTGAAAACAATAGTGTTCAAATATCTACGGAACTGAGCACGAGCATCGGAGAAAAGCACACTGTAGTTTGTAGAATGTAATTCAATTTTGGTTTTTGAACCAAGCGGTCTTTGTTCCATAACTTCTCTTAGACCTGTGATCAAGAGAGGTTGGAACGAATAATTCTAGAGATGACAAAGTCAAGAATCTCTCATTTTCACGAAGCTCTTAAAGAAAGTGACACTATTTATGGGAAAAAACGAATGGGCCCTCGGCAAGTCTATAATTACTTGAAATAAGGCCAGCTGAATCAACAAAAAGAAGCGTTGACAATTATTCAATAGCTTATCTGAAAAGAAGCATGCTTGGATTGTACGTATGCTTCATACGGAATAGCTAAGTTTGGTGTGTGCATTCCGCTGTTACTGGACCAAGCGGAATATTTAGCCCTATGACCTTTTAGGGGTTATCTTGGGTCACTTGCGCAGACTGTCATGCTTTATTTGATACCTTTGCACTGAAATAAGTTAGGGCTTTTATTTTGATGGCAGTGGCTGTAGGTTTGAAGTAACTCCATATGGTTGCTCAGAGGTCACAGATAAAAGCCGTCAACATAAAACTCGGAGTGGCCTAATTTAAAATGATTGGGAGAGCACGAGGTAATGTTAAGCTGCTTTTAATTTTTTATTGTTTCCTATCCTTCAAAGTCGTCCTCCTTCCAATTTCTACATAAGCATTTATCAAAGCATGGGGTAATCAATTGACGTATTATCTAATTTTAATCCCAGATCACTAGATTTAACTTGTTTGCGTTCGTGCTACCTGAAATTTTTTTGGAGATGAGGTTACTTTACCTGAACTGAGACGACCCAGACTAGAAATTTGGGGAAAAGCTGCTAAAGTGATCAATGATAAGGTGGGCCAATTACGGTGTCGCTCCAGGGTGTTTTGACCGCATCGGAAAAACCCACTAGAGAGGTGTTTACACCCCTCTTTCCCACTGGGGTAAGGGTTAAGCAGCTTTTCAGGCTCGGGTGAAAAGTTTTGCTGAGAGTGGTTGTTGCGCTTTTATTGGACGCTGTTGTGCTCGTATAGCTATCACCAGTTGATTAAGATGCATTGTGTACACGTCAGCCCGGACATTTCCAACTTCCAACAAAATAGTCTCTACTGCCGCGGTCATAAAATGCACCTCCCAATGGCCTGATGCACATGCTGACACACCCAGTGTATTAGGTATTAGGTATGGTGTCCCAGTGTATTAGGTATTAGGTATGGTATCCCAGTGTATTAGGTATTAGGTATGGTATCCCAGTGTATTAGTTATTAGGTATGGTATCCCAGTGTATTAGGTATTAGGTATGGTATCCCAGTGTATTAGGTATTAGGCATGGTATCCCAGTGTATTAGGTATCAGGTATGGTATCCCAGTGTATTAGATTCATTTTGCATCCCGGATTCCAGGAGGCAGGCCAATAAACATGTTGTTAAGCTGCAGAAAGTATGCATTCCCGGAGACATGAATCACATTACAAGACATTTAGGGGATGGTTGGCTTCTACTAAGCCACCGGTCCCGGGTTCAAGTCAGGGCGGAGCTTCTGAATAAGTCGATCTAGTCCCCCGAATCCCTTCCAACACGGGGGGGGAGTTGGCGAAGTTGTATGACCTTAACAATTGGTGTGCTGCTAAACCCCACCAACTATCTTGGATTGATATATGAGGTGTGCAAAGTACGGCAGCCCTCCACGCTGCCCTTCTTTGGCAGCCTGAGAAACCTAAGGGGAGGGTGTTCACACCCACACACACACACACACACACACACACACACACACACACACACACACACACACACACACACACACACACACACACACACACACACACACACACACACACACACACACACACACACACACACACACACACACACACACACACACACACACACACACACACACACACACACACACACACACACACACACACACACACACACACACACACACACACACACACACACACACACTCGCACGCACCCACGCACGCACGCACGCAGGCACGGACACACACACACACACACAAAACACACACACACACACACAAACACACACATACACACATACACACATACACACACACACACACACACACACACACACACACACACACACACACACACACACACACACACACACACACAGACACACACACACACACACACACACACACACACACACACACCGCAATGGTGCGAGGTTTACCGTATAGCTACCAGATGGTTACTGCATAAGGCCACTAGATGACCTTGAATTGACGTCAGGCCAGGTTGCATCTATAATTTTTCCAATGATATTCATGCTGCATATTATTTTCGTCATGCTATGAGTACTTCAATAACGTGTAAATATGTGCTTGTTATAGATATGCTCTTTCTGAATATATAAATAGATCACAGTCTGCGATGTCCCCTTATGATATCATGGAACCTTTCGTTTTGTCAAGAACAAAATTTAAGAACGTAGTTTTACTCTAGATTTTCCAGGAAACGGCATGGACAGGGAAAGTTCGCCCCAACAGGGCGGGTTCTGACGCAGCGTTCCAACAGTTTCATTTGTGGGAGTTTGAACCAGTGGCGAGGGAAAACTATCAAGAACTTTGCAAATTGGGAGCGTCGTCTAAGCAGCCCGGCTGAGTGGTATGAAAGCACAGCTGAGCCGCACCAAATGTGTGTCGCAATCGTGTTGCTCTTTTTATGATAAGTGCTCGTTATGGTGTTTACAGTTCAGAAATTGAAACAAAGTAATCCACTCTACATTGTCTAGCAAATATGGTGATGCCGTTGTGATAGTATTTTAACGGACACGAACATTACCTGATGCAAGAAGTTTGACAGTATGTTGCATAAGTGCCTTGTGTATAGAAGTTAGTCAAAGCACAGCAATAATGTAGAATAGTAATACCGTACTACGTTATATTCTCTTTTCCTTTTCTTTTAATAACTGCTCAACAGAATGACGAACTTAAGTACTTGATGTCTACAGGCCAGCATAGATGGAAGTCATATCAATTTTCTAATCTACATTGTCGGGCGGTAGCCATTTGGGAACCATTGGGAAGCCGTTCGGGAGCCATTGGGCAGCCATTGGGGCGCCATTGGGGAACCACGCGGGGCACACAGCTGGGTCCGGCTTCACTTTGGCACTGTCATTTGGTTTAACCGCTCGTGGGGGAATTGGAAAACTGGGCTTCGTCCGGCAAATAAACTTTATTATTCGCGGCTAATCTTATTTCAAGCCGTTCAAATTTAATTCAGTGGAGACTCCGGGAGTTGGTGCAGCAAGGAAAGACAAATTGAATCTCGAAATAATCACAGAGACGCTCAGCACTGCCAATGAGCATGCGTGTTTGTCCAATCAATGCGCTGGCCAATTTCTAGACGCGTGGAAACATCAAGTATAGACTTCACAGCATATATGAAGTTATTAGAGCTGTAGATTAGATTTGTCACAAGTATCCCAGATAATTCTCTGTTTGGTAGAATTGCGATCTACGGCCCGTATCGAAAGCGGGTCGCCCATAACAGCCTCAGTTTAAACGTTAGTACGCATAGGTCGGAGGCACACAGTCTTCCAGTAATGCATTGTACATACATGTGCGGCTCATTCTATTCCCTTTTAGTCTTTATCGACACTGTGAATCCTAACATAATCGGTTTAGGGCTGTATAGCTTTTGCACACTACAGTTACAACTACAGCTGTAATTCGTAACTACATGTATCGCTTTGAGCGGAGGCTTGTTGTCTCTAATGGTACATATTTGAACACCATGTTAAAAAGTGACATAGTGTTCAAATCCAGAATTTGGAGACATCGGAATGATGAGCTATATGTATACAGTCTGTATAAATTTTAGGTATGTGGAAAATGTGTGCAGCTTAGGTCAGGATATGATGTTTTCAACTTTTATGGTATGGGACAGTGCCCGCTTACCGAGTCCGAAACAAGCATATACGCCTGTCTGTCTGTACACTAAAACAGTTTCGTGCCAACATCTCCGTTGTCTGCTGGGAGTGGACACGCGCGTCGTCACTGGCGAGTATCTGTTAACTGCAGGGGAGGGGGCGAGGTAGAACAATCTGCCAGCTCTCCAACAATGCTGGTGACAAAGTCGACGACAAAATAGGCAATATTGTGCACATCTCAGCGTCCGAAGCTG
Organism: Lepas anatifera; assembly: GCA_034440635.1. Classification (NCBI taxonomy): domain Eukaryota; kingdom Metazoa; phylum Arthropoda; class Thecostraca; family Lepadidae; genus Lepas; species Lepas anatifera. The sequence goes on along the minus strand of JAOTON010000941.1, from coordinate 928,749 downwards.
ACGTGCAGTCTGCTAATACGCTATTAAAGGGAATGTGGCACCTTCGTAACGTGATTTTAACTGAGATAACCAAGCTGTAAAGCATGTCGGAAAACCCGGTACTCCATATATCATTTGTCTTGGAACTCGATATTTCCGTAGAAAAAAGCTAAAACCTACCTGACACCAGCCCCCTCATCAGCCCCTCGCCGGGCGGCCATTTTTGTGAGCTGCTGGTGTGACGACATATGCTGACGTCACGATAAGCATCAGCCAATCGAAGCACTTGAAGCTTTTCAAGTATGGTAGTGGTTGCCAGATTGTGACATCATCCACAGGAAGATATTTATTTCTTTTTCTAGAGGAGCATTTTAAAAATCAAAATATTGTGCCTATTGTACATTTATCAGAGAAATCATGAGTGGTTTCATAATTTTCAGCTAAAAGTATGCCTAATTGCACTAAATTCCAGGATTCGACCAAGGTGCCACATTCCCTTTAACCCTTGCCCCGGTGGCGGGTACGAGCCACCTTTGCCCTGGTAAGGGGGGCTAAAAGACCCCACGATCTCAAAAACTAAGAGAGCTAGAAAAAGTGCAACACGGCAATAGAAATCTCTTAAAAAATGATGTCGAAATCACTTCGGTCATTTTTCAGGTCAGGTCAATATCAAGGTCACCAGAGGTCAAAATAGGTCAAAATCGCCAATATGAGGTGTACTAAGAAAAGCTCATATAGCTCAGAAACTATGATAGCTAGAAACATTTTTCTAACACCATTCGAAAGCTCTTGAGTTTCTCTTTCATAAAATTTCTATTCATATTCGTGTCAGGTCAAAGCCTAGGGAGCTACAGGTCACTAAATATTGGGCATATTCTTGGGAATATCCATAGCCACCCATGCATAAGGGCGTTTACTTTTTCGCTAATAGCTTCCAAACCAAACAAGACACCGCCATAGCTTATGCACCATTGCAATCCTCTCGTCAATACGAATGGAATGATATATAATATTGCTATGCCAGGTCAAATTTAAGAATTTGACCTGACACAGGTTAACGGTCTGACCCAACTTGACCTGGTATAGTCATGATGTATATTATTTGACTTCCAGTGACTATACAAACACTTCGGTGACAAAATAAAAGCTCTATCTTAGTTTATTCAAAATGTATAGAAGAAAACACCAAAAATGCTTATTTGACCTAAGGTGACCTTTGAAAGGTCGCAAGTTAAAATGTTTGGCATCAGCTTCAGAAATGGGCTAAGAACAAGTCGCAACCGATGTTTGAAGTTGATTCCATCCATACTTACTGAGAAAAGCTCATTCCGTGATTTTCCCCATGTATTTACAATGGGGAGGTCATGCTCTGCACATGACCTTAGGTCACCAATATAAAAATCTCGAAACAAATGTTGTAGCTCTTGGTGGGTGCAATATGTGGTATGAGTTTCAACTTGATCTATTAACCCTTCTTTTAGTTATGCGGTCCTAAGTATTTTTTGAGGTGAGGTCACCTCACCTGGCCTGGTGGCCTGACCTAATATGACCTTGGGCCAAAATTTTCAGGAAAGATGTAAAAATGATGAAGGAACAGCTAGACCAAGTTTGGCGGCGCTGCGCGCCGTGGTTTTTTGGTCACTTTGGAAAAACCCAAGGGGGAGTCTAAAAAGACCCCCACCCGGGCGAAGGTTAATGGTTTATAAGGACCCAGATTGTCTGGGAAATATCCCACTTTGGTACCAAAGCTCAGTATGCTTGAATACCTAGGTTCGGTTGGAAAGTTCATTGGTGACACTTGTAGACTCTTTCCTACCTCGGGGAAGGCAGGCGAGGGCCAAACTTAAGAACCGTCTGAATGAATGGTTCTGAGACAGATTACCTGAAAATAGCTTAAGCATATTTTAGTAGACCTGTGTTATCAAGAGGGCCAAAATACTTCGATATTGACAAAGAGGGGAATTATTAGGGCGGGCTCTAACCCCTCTGGTTGGCTAGATGAGCGAGAGTGGAATTTTTAGGACGAGCCCTAACCACTGTGGCTAGTTAGGAGGATGCACCCCTAGTCCCCCGGCCCACTGTTGACGTACATGGGCATAGGGACATTACCGGAAAATAAAACATTTGTCCCTTCAACTAGCTGTTTTAAGAAAATGACGTAGTCATGGATGTGTTAGCCAAAGGCTACCTAAGGGTACCCGACAAAACATTTGTAATTTTAGATCTCTGAAAGTGAATGTGTTATCTTTACCTGGTGTTTGTACTGAGAAAGCCATATCATAGAGCACAAAAAGAGGTACTTTAATTGATTTTTAATTAGTCCCAGAGCTCAACTTTTGCAGTAAAATGTATGCATAGAGTGGAGTCCGGCTCTGCCCTATTCCCCGCCGCCGAACGGCCGTCATCAGCCGCTAGCACACGGGGGAGCGGAGCTTAATATCCGTGCGCTTCAAGTAGTGCGCTCACCAACTATTGTTGCTCCCTAAAAGAGAGAGTTGCAAGAGAAACGAAATGTGAAACTAATTTGAAATCTCATGACGGTGCTACATTCCCTTAGAGCGTTTTTCTGGTCTGCGGTTCGGGTGTGAGTTGATTAATTATAGATATATTTATTCATAGGTACCTTCCTTTGCAACCCCACACGTGTTATGATATCCTGCCGTTTCGTTTCTGTGTTTATATTTATATTTGTGGCTAGGTGCTATCTAATTTTTGTTTTAGCCGCTACTCCCCTACTTCACAATCGGTTATCATTTTCTGAGAAGCACTACTGAAGCACTGCTCAATTTTTCATCATTGTTTATCGATTTCAAAGAAAACCGTTGCTCATTGGCATATTTCATAACAAAAATATTGGTTTGTGGTAACCTGCACAAACAAAATCATACAGCAAGATATTTGTTCAATCCTTTTTGTTGTGGGGAAATATTGCTTTCGATCTCCATCTTCTAGTGTTTCGGGAGGTAGTCACCTTTATAGACTAACCATCGCTGGTGGCAGCGTAGTTTTTAATTCTTTTGAGTCCGCTTCCCGCTACTCCGCCGCTTTTCTTTATAGAAAACGCTGCCGTTACACTGATGCCATCTAGGGGATCCGTAACTAGTCAATTAGTGTAGCACACAACCCCTGCCATTTAGCAGTGTATGGAAGTGAATCCACCCACTCCTGGGGTTCGTTTGGACGGCACTGAAAAGCGGCGCATTGTTGGGGCGCCGTGTAGCACACCTTATCCGTGATCGATTCTGCGGCGTTTCCCAACACTTTACGCTTGGGTCATCTCAGGTCAGTTCACCAGGCCAGATCGAATGAATTCACCTGCAAAAATGATTCATGTCTCACCATGAAAGTAGTTTTATTATATTGATTTGATATTCATATTAGAAAATCAATAGATAATAGAATTATGTCATGTTAGATCGAGTGCCAAAAGTATTGGTACTGATATTTTTGTATCGTTAATCTATGGTCAGGCACGGGGCATAACCTCTCCGTTCGAAATGCATGGGAAAACGGTAAAAAATGACTCTATTTCTGAAGGTACAAATTAGAATACCCTTCCATTGTTCAAATCCTGGTATATTAGGCCCCTCTCTAGGGTCACCTGACATGATTCAATATTGACCTCAATCCAAAAGTGGCCGGCAATGTTTATTAATTATGTATTGTGAACTTCACCTTTTTTGCTCTCCCGCACAGGAGCCGAGATCAGGGGATGGGGGTCTGAAAACTACTTTCACTGGGGGGGGAGGTGACTCAGAAGTAGATGTTCTATTTTTGGTCCCGGCGTCCTGGCGGCGGCACTTGATGCTGGTCCCGGTCGGGACTTTGCCGGGGCCAACTGGGTATGTTCCGATAAGGACCTGTGTTATTTGGAACCCATATCTGATTGCGATTAACTAATTTTGAATCAACTGAGATAGTTGTCTTTAGCATTCTGCGAATAAATAACCTAATATGCCTATGTACGCAGAAATATATTATTACTTAAACCTATATGCGGCTGTTCGTGAAAAAAGTCACGGGGAGGGTGTCAAGCCGGAAAGTGGAATACCATACCAAGGGTTAAGCATTTTATGACAACGATTATTTACTGATGAGCTCTTTTTCGGCTTGTGGGAGAAGGATGGGTCTGTCTAGAATTCTAACTGAGACCGGGTGTATGAATAAAGTGGCAAAATGAGGGAAGGAAGGGGTCTAGAAATCCATCCAAAAGGCCACCTCATTTAGGAACAGTCCCTAGTTATACTGAAATAATACCAATTTTCGGGCTAATTTTTCCATCTAAGATGAGCTTGAACTTTCCAAATAGTGAACACTGTTAGTACACTGTCAGCAAGCTGTAGCAGTTTGCGTTGAGTTAAATTCCGTCCATAGACCAGAAATGTTCGAACTTAGTTGTGAGAAGTTGTTTTGAGAATGTAATTGAATTGAAAAATACACATATTTAAGGAGGAAATAGGAAAATCAAGTCACTGGTTAGGACGTATTGGATAATACTGCAATTGCCTTTCCTTTGACCCGACTTTTTCAGGGCCCAATGCCGGGACCACGTTGGATCTTGTCGGGACCTTGTCGGGACCAGCTGAAGCCTGCTGGCAGCGGGAGAAATAATTTAGAAAAAATAGAGCCTCTACTCGGAAGCCCACGTTGGGGCGGGTGTTTAATGAACCGCTCGGCATTGCATCTTCGAAGTTTCGCACAAAAGCAAATAATAAGACCGATTTGGAGAATAAGCTTTCTGTATGTGCTTTAAAAAAATCATCTCAAGATGACATGATACAATTGTGTCTCGGACTCGTGTCGCTGAAACAAGGTTCGGACCTCCCGAAATCCTAGCCCGGGCACTCTGTCTTTTCAAAGTTTTCCCATCTATTGCTCCGACTGGAACGGGTAGAAAAGCTGCAGTGATAAATCTGGTGGCGCGGCTTGTTGAGGCTGCTGGGCCAAACAACTGATCCGCAGCTGCGTCAACCGAACGGACAGCTGACGCTCCCGACCAGACAACAGCTGACGCTCCCGACCAGTCAACAGCTGACGCTCCCGACCAGTCAACAAAGCACGGCCCTCACCACCCAGGCGTACCTGGCACGGCAACTGCATACAGTCCAACTTCGGATTAGCTAACTTTCTGAGATTTCGATGCAGTCATTGATAAACTCAAACCGATACGGGCACTTTTTGGGGGGGGGGAGGGGCTTATTGACGCGCCAACTACCAGGGTTATATGGCATCGTCATCCTTTCCCCTGTTGGAAGAACTCCGCGGGAGCCAGATGGCTCCTTGTTCAGGGTTCCGCCGGGGCTTGAACCCGGGTCAGCCGTGTGGAAGTCCGCTTCACCCTCGCCGTTACACGAGGAGCGGGTACCCGACTCCCTACAATATCAGAAGCCATGCTAGGTAGCGAAAAACGGAGGGTGGCGTTAGATAGCGCGTGTTTATTTGTACCGAAAATTGCTTATACATTTTTTGGATAGGTTACTTTGGAGGTCACTAGAGGTTATAGTATGTTCTCATTTGAATACATTGAAAACTTGGTGGATGGCAGCACTATTTACTTCCAACCACATGAGCAGACACATTTTGGTGGATGTCAACGCTATTAAGTTCCGGTCACATAAGCAAAGAGCTTGGTGGATGGCTATGTTATTTAGTTCCATTTAGCTGTTTAGCTGTATTGCTGAGCAGATATTTTGGTAGATGGCAGCGCTATTTTGTTCCGACCACATGAACAAACATTTTTGTGGATGGCAACCACTGCGGCGGAACTGGAGGGGGGAGGCACCGCTCCTCTTAAATCATAATTTAACACTAACCCGATGGCGTTGACTAGAAAGAAATGGGTTGAAAGTCCCATGGTGTCCCCTTAAATTTCGGACATTCTGCCGTCACTGATCCCAGCCCTATTTAGTTCCGGCCACATAAGCAAACAGTTTGGTGGATGGCAGCGCTATTTTGTTCCAATCACATAAGCAAACAGTTTGGTGGATGGCAGCACTATTTTGTTCCAATTACATAAGCAAACAGTTTGGTGGATGGCAGCGCTATTTAGTCCCAACCAGATGAGCAGATATTCTGGTGGATGGCAACACTATTTAGTCCCGGTTACATAAGCAGACAGTTTGGTGGATGACAACGCTATTTTGTTCCAATCACATAAGCAAACAGTTTGGTGGATGGCAGCACTATTTTGTTCCAATCACATAAGCAAACAGTTTGGTGGATGGCAGCGCTATTTTGTTCCAATCACATAAGCAAACAGTTTGGTGGATGACAGCGCTATGTTGTTCCAATCACATAAGCAAACAGTTTGGTGGATGACAGCACTATTTTGTTCCAATCACATAAGCAAACAGTTTGGTGGATGGCAGCGCTATTTAGTCCCAACCAGATGAGCAGATATTCTGGTGGATGGCAACACTATTTAGTCCCGGTTACATAAGCAGACAGTTTGGTGGATGGCAGCGCTATTTTGTTCCAATCACATAAGCAAACAGTTTGGTGGATGGCAGCGCTATTTTGTTCCAATCACATAAGCAAACAGTTTGGTGGATGACAGCGCTATGTTGTTCCAATCACATAAGCAAACAGTTTGGTGGATGGCAGCGCTATTTTGTTCCAATCACATTAGCAAACAGTTTGGTGGATGGCAGCGCTATTTTGTTCCAATCACATAAGCAAACAGTTTGGTGGATGACAGCGCTATGTTGTTCCAATCACATAAGCAAACAGTTTGGTGGATGGCAGCGCTATTTAGTCCCAACCAGATGAGCAGATATTCTGGTGGATGGCAACACTATTTAGTCCCGGTTACATAAGCAGACAGTTTGGTGGATGACAACGCTATTTAGTTCTAACCACATGGGCAGACGGTTTGGTGGATGGCAACGCTATTTAGCTCCAACTGGAACTTGATAGCGTTGTTTCGAGCTGGAAAAGCGCATTTCATATCAAGTTTCGAGCTTGAAAAGTGCACGGTGAGGCTGTCGCAGTCCCTTTTGTGGCATTACCAATAGTGTCGTTACCATTATCTTTTGTACCATTACCACCTCTCTCGATGGTGAGCAAGGCTGACAGCATCAAATAGTGAAACCCTTGTCTCCCAAGTTCAAGCCTTTCTTGTTAAAAGTTTTCCGCCTGCAAAATGTGCCCTTGTGTGCTGAGATTTGATGCTATAAAGTTTCGATAGCATGATTATCATGTCCGTGGTCCTTTCTCCCCTCTCTTGATGAGCGACAATGTGCACAACAAAAATGTGCTGCCAAATTCCCCGCCTTACGAAGGCCTGCCGGAGGAGTTTTTTTACCGCACTACCAAGCCAAAGTGAATACATTACAGCTCATGTCCCTTTGACGACTGGTGTGGCCATTTATCTGGCTCCGAGGCATTCACAGACGTCGTATTGAGCCGGCGCGGTGCCGGCTCTGCCATGCGTGAGGCGGCCCCCCCGAGTCGGGCGGGCCCGCATCTGTGACGGATGGCTCGGAGCTGGTGACCAATCACCAACCGCACGTGCATACTGGCCACCAGTGTTGCCTGAAGGGATGTCCCCATACATGGGCCTGATGTTCGTTAACTTTGCGTTAGCGCCAGAGCGGCAGCGTGTCTCCTGGTGTGTACTAGAGCTCTGCACGGGACGAGACGGGACGGGATAATATTTCCCAGTTTTCATCTGGGACGAGACGGGACTGGAGGCATGTTATGAATTTTGCGTATAGATTGGCTCAATTTTTTTCTTTACAAAACTCATACCGCATGTCGACCATCAGTACGCTTGCTATTAACACCTGCACTGGAGAGGGATGTGGTACTAACGCGCACTGGAGGGGGGCCTGGTATGCCCCCTGAGATCTCGGAAACTAAGCGGCGTAGAAAACGCCGGTTAGTGGGTTGATGGGAGCTATGGTGATCTACATCGTAGACAATTTTCATTGACCTAGCCTTACAACTTGACCCGCGCCCCACCGGGGTCCGGCGCCACATTCGCCCCACCGGACCATCGATGGCCCCTTTAACTCCGAAAATATGGGGGTTAGCGCAAATCTGCAAAGTGCATTAGAAAGCTCGCGTGAATTCAGTAAGAAACTACTTCACATGTTTAAGCGCTCAGGTCAATGGTTTGACCTCCATAGGTCAAGTTAGGTCACGATAGGCTATTTTCACTAAAATATGCAATGCTTAAGAAAACTGGGCATAACTTTAATGTCCTTAGAACTATTACAATTTGGTTAATTGCATTTGATAGGAAAATTTCAGACCTTTTTCCGCTATGTGGAATGTAATGACCTCCCGCCAGTGGTTTGACAGTGGTTTGACAGTGGTTTGACAGTGGTTTGACAGTGGTTTCCAGAGGTCACCTCGTGACCTAATATGACCTGAGGCCACGAAAGGTCAGAAAGTGACCTTGCCGTATATCAAATGAAAGCTAGTGACAAGACATACACGATGGTGTTTGATTCAGCGCTCTAGCTTAACCAGGTCAATAGTTATTGTCAAAATACTATTTTTGACCCCTGGTGACCTTGGATGACCTCGAAGAGTTCAAAGGGCAAATATGGCCCCGGGAGCCGTCAAAGGGTGTCCAAGAACGCTTTTCTGAGCAAGCTGAGAATTTGGAATCGTTTTTGTTACTTTTAGATTATAAGACAGCTTTCACAATGCTTTTCAACGGGAGAGGTCACCTCGTGACCTAACCTCAGGTCACAAAATAAAACAATCACGGATATACAACTTGTAGACCCTGGAAGGGTCATGAAGTGTAGGACGTTTCAAATTGATCGACTAAGAAATGTAGCTCTTATAGAGGTTAAAAGTTGAAGTGAGGTGATCTTGGTTGACCTCGCCTGGTGACCTGACCTTGTGTGACCCGGGGTAAAAAAATTCAGAGATGGTGGAAAAATGATGGGGTGAGAGATAGAGCCCTCAACCGCGGTGCTGCGTCTCGACGTTTTTCTGCTATCCCGAAAAAAACCTTAGGGGGGCATTGATGCCCCCGGTAGGGCGAGGGTTAAAGGTCAAACGAGGTCATATAGATTGAAATATTGGCCGTGCTGGGGATCTATTGGGAAATGCCGTACTTATGCGGAATTCATAATTAATATGCAGTAATTATGCGGGATGTGTAATTATGGTATACTACACATCATGTACACCATGACTAACAGTATAGCAACTGTCTGGCAGCCTATGAGGATTTGACTTTACCTATGACCTTTGACCTTGTCCTTTGACCTTGGTCTTTATATTAAGTACCTTAACTATGAGGTCATAGCATAATATACGTCAGACTGGGTAACGCCATTTGACCGGAATCACTGGGTCAATGACCTTGAAAGTGCCGGTATGACCTTTGCATCTGGCCTTTGACATTGACCTTCATGTGAGGTGACCTTGAAATATCCCGGTTATATGTCGTTATGACGTCACCACTCTGTGCAGAATGCAAGCAAATTGATCTGACCGCGCGATTGTGGCAATCTCAAAACGCAGGTCTGACTTTGAAAGCCAATTAGTCGAAGAACTGAGGACCGATTTTCAAAATTCTGTCATCATTCGACGTCCCGTTGAATTCTTTCGAACGTGAAAAAGTATCGTTTTTGGCTGTGACAGGTTCTCCGGCTGCCTGAAAAAAATCTGTGGGGGCCTCTGAATTCCCCTCCAGTGCGCGTGTTGACAAAAAGCCCGACAACAGCTCAATATTAACAACAAAGCTCAACAATAATTCAAAAGTAACAGAAGCAGCCTCCAAAAATGTTTAAGGTGGCACTATTAAAAATAGGTGAATCTATCGGATTGAAACTTATACCACATAATGGGCCCACCGAATGCTACAAAACAAATTTCGGGATTTCATATCGATCACCTGGAGTCAGGTCCGGATCATGAACTCCCCATTGGAAATGCATGGAGACACAGGAATACGGCTGTATTTGTATAGATAGTCTCCAAATCTTGTGTCCTGGGCCCCTTTCCAGGTTCATGCTGCAATTTTTCACCCCTGACCTATGAGAGGTCATCACATTTTACTTGCCTTAAGCAGGTTTCAGACTTGGGTCAATAACGTTGGAGGAAATGATGATGAAGCTTTTGTTTTGATACCATAACGTTTCGATTGCTATTGCGAGTCGATTGATAGGCATATTGACTACGCTAGGTTGGGTGGTGACCTTGACCTCACCTTAGGTCAGGTCATTTTTTGGACCTAGTATGGTCATGTTATACATAACTCGATTCGCCGTAACGGCAGGAAGCAAATGGTGCCTAGAAATTACTCTAACTCCACTCTGTCAGACGCTAGAGCCCGGAAACTCTTTCGTAACATGCCCCATTCTTTGACCTATCATGACCCTAATATTGACCTGAGCCAAAAAGTGACCGCTTAAGTTTCTTCATGAATTTTTATGAGCTATCCAACAGCTTCGCGTTTTTTCGCTATCCCGCATAGGAGCCGAGTTTGAGGGGGTTGTTTGAACCCCCTCCCCACCAGGGCGAATGTGGTTCGGAGGCCCACTAGGCGGGTTTTAAGGGGAGTGCATAATGGGCACTCATGCCTATATCTGCCCGGGGCTGAGGAAATCACTAATTTTTACCTCATGATTCGTGAAAAAATCGGCCCGAGACGTAGCTGAGGGCAGGTTTTCATGGCGCACGAAGAAAAAAGTGAGTAAATTCCACAGCCTAAGGTGGGTCTAGTTTTGCCATACGTCGTTCTATCTTCGGATGACAACCGTGAAATTTACTTGGCCTATATGTTTGTAACGCTGCTATCATTATCAAGTTTTCAATTTTCGATGCCCAGATGGTGGCAGGAAGCTACTCAATTTTTCGAGATATAATACGCCCGTTGGCGAGAGGAGTGGGTACCCCCACCCCCGTCCGGGTTGTCACAGATTAGAACATCCATTCATATGTTGAATCCATGATGTGTTCTTCTTATTACAGGCACGAGAAATGGTACACCTGTTGTGACGAGCCGTACCTGGACATCACTTTCAACATTACCATGCGGAGGAAGACGCTGTTCTACACCGTCAACCTCATCATCCCCTGCATGGGCATCTCATTTCTCACAGTGCTCACATTCTACCTACCCTCTGACAGCGGCGAAAAAGTAAGCGGAGCACGTGACTTATCGTCTACTTGTTATCTCCAGCTTCAAAAGGTTTTAGCCAAGTTCATTGTTGCAAGCGTTACAAAGGCGCGAATGGGACTCTCCAGTGAATAAAACCGCTTCTCTCGCACACGCGTTCACAGCTAGAACGCCTTCTGTTAGAATTGTAGCGAGAATCGTCAAGTGTAGAACAGAAGCAGATAAAGCAGCCTCTGGGGCGTGCATGAGCCTGGACCAGTATAACTGCAATGCCAGCCTTTGTTGCATTGAAGATAGTACGTGTTCGAACGTTTCGAATTGACAATGGCCACGGTACTTAGAGGTCGGAACACATCCGAACTAGCCACCTTTGTCGAATAATATTTCGAAGTATCAATAAATCGAGGGAGTTGTTTTGCTTTGGTGGATAGTTGAAATGCTTATAATGTCATATTGTATCCTGGCTTTTTTCTCACTTTTTCCGTAACCGAAATTTGCAATTTGGTTTGCATTTATTACAAGTACCTTAGCTTTTTCGTGCTCTCTTTTCGACACGGCCTTAGGTGGAGGAGAATTAGAGTAAACATGGAACTGACCTTGGGCGATGCATCGACTTTTGAAACGGCATTCCCGTGAGTGTTTGCAAACTTTGCATTTGCATGGTCTTCAGGAACGCTTGGAAATTCTTAATTGTCCAACTCCGTGAATGCACCTTTTTCAATCCGAATAGACAGATCCCTACTTGATTGCGACAGAAATGCTCAACTTTCAGCGTACTATAGTTGGGTTTGGCGCTCTATTCCCATATTCCCAGATAGACAGTGTCGGGTCAGATGGAAAGTAGCCCAGCTCAGTATAGAAATAATGCAGGAAAGAACGACATATGTCGACTGATTATGGGAGGCGTCAAATGTTTCAGTAGCCAACTACTTTCAATATTGCCGAATCGTGTCAAAGTGTGCACATTGGAAATCGGCAAAGCCGATACGGGCGCGAAAATATTATTTTAATCGTTTATGGTCACAAGCATCCCTCTCTTTTACATTTTGTGTTTTCCCATTGCTATAGGGAATATTTTCTCAGATTAGTACTCTGCTTTGGCGGTTGATACCATGTAGTTTTCTGAGGAGGTTTTACGTATGGTACATACTTTTGTTAAGTCATGGTGCTCCTTCGTGAGTCCAATATCAATCATTTGTGACAAGTATGCATTGAGGAGAATCTAATTTGACATTGTAAGCTGCGTGAAAGAAACGTAACTTTCCAAATCAGTATGGCTCTCCACCATTTCTTTTCCCATTTTCATGCATTTTTATTTCAATCTATGTAAGATGATCAACGTGGATAGGCCGATGATCGCCTCGAAGAATCTAATTTTCAAACATTTGAATTATTCATTCGTATTCACAATTCAATTACTTTATCGGGATAGTCACATTCCATAGCCCAATTTCAAAGTCTTCACAAATTCATGATGATGATGGTGATTGGATTTGTAGGGCACCTCAGTGGCTAAGGCTGTATGTGCCCCTTTGCGAATTCAGTTCAACTGTGATACTATAAGTCTGAGCGAATGACTTTTTGGGTATGGCGCCGGCCGTGCAGCATTGCTTATTGGCCAAAGGTGTGAACTGCGAGGATATCAGTGTGAAATGATTACAAATCGAAGACTATATAGGGACACGCCACATAGGTAGTAGGGATAAAACCGTAGCCCGCATTGAAAACAGCCGTTGAAAAAAGTGGACATTGGTTACCAAATAGACTGGATCTCTAATGAACCTCACATTGTTTTTATTTTTTGACAATCTTTAAAGAACACAAGAGTAACAGTACCGCTATCTTAATAGCAATGTTTAGCACTACGGCAGATTGGCTGGTAAAGCAATCAGCATTGTGGCTTTATGACGCACCGACTGCTGATTTAATACGGTGTCGGCAACGCCCACCCTATTGGAAGGGACCAGGGGGATCGGAAATACGTATGCAGAATACCCGTCTGGGGATCTTAACCCGGGCCAATGGCGTGAAAGTCGAATGTCCTTCCCCCCGCCACCGCGTCCGCAGATTTGTCGGTATCAAGAGGGATTTTGAATCGGGGTAAATGCGAAGATGCGCGAATGGTGACAATAATTATTATTTCACTCTACCAGAATTCCAGAACTCCGTTTCTAGGGCCTTTTAACACGCGCAGTGGAGTCAAGTTCACTGCATCTGACGCCAGTCAAGGCGCAGTGGAGGGGGTGTCCTAAAATAGCACTCCCCACCACCCCCCGCAAGATCTAAAAAACCTATAGGGTTAGAAAAAACACCCGTTTAGCGGTTTGTGAGGGTGATGGTGATCTACATCATAGCTTAGTTTCTTAGTTTCATTGACCTAGGTCAGTATCTTCAAGATTAAACGAAATTGTAAATGTCAAATCTGACCAGTACTGGATACCTATTAAAAAATGCCGTGGTTATAGTTTATTACGTCACCTCTCGGACTAAAGTGCAGAGGACCTGGTGCGACCGCGCGATGGCGGAGGTCATAAGATATAGGTCTGACTTTGAAAACCTACCCGTAAAAATTAACCACCGGTTTTTTATGTGCTTTCGCCGATCGACGCGCTCAAATAATTGTCTCAAGGTAGTCAAATAGCGTTTTCCAGCTGCTAACCATTCTCGAGCCACCTCGGAAAGATAGGTGGAGGGGCAGCTTAGAAGCAGCCCCCTCCAAAGTTTTCTACTACAATTCTACTACTGGGCGTACAAATTGATCGCCGTCATTGACTTTGCATGTAAAATTGACTATTTTTGGCGGGCTCACAGCGCTAAACCAACAGGGGCTCCCTCACAAAAATAGTATCATCGGAACAATCGTGCTGTTAAATTTCCATTTCTGGGGTCCGATAAGCGGAGCCCATGGAAAATTTTGAGGAATGGTGTTAAAACTGGAGCCATGTTTGCCGGTCTCCCACAAAGCTAGGGTTCGAATCCAAGTCCAAGCCAAAGTTTTTCGCCGAGCACGATCCGCAAGTTCGCCACAATTATGGCAGGCCCCCGTTTTTCTTCTGAAATGGAAGTGTTAGACGAGTACAGATAGGACAAGTAAGGATGTAAGGACGAGTCAGGATTATGGTACAAATTATATGCCAACGAATGTTCTACTAAGTTCCGCATATAACCGAAAGCAGCATTTTCTGGTTATCGGAAAGCGGCCGCGCTCCCGTACTATCACATACGTGGATCCAGGGAGAAAAGGGAGGCATGTGCCCCCCCCGCATCAACCCTCACGCCCCCTTAAATGGTCACGGCGCCCTCTTGAAAAGTCGATGGCGCCCCCTGAAATGTCACCTCCCACTCCCCCAAAGATGCGAAAATCGGCGCCCACCGATAGGATTTTGCGCCCATCTGATAGGTTTTGCCGGTCAAAAGTGCCCCCCGGAAGGTACCCTCCCCCCGATTGGAAATCCTAAATCCACCTATGTGAAATCATATAAATTTTGCAACAGAACAATAACGGTAATACTCAATAACTATACCGAGTTCGAGAGGGAGGCCATTATACCGACTTTCCAAATTGTTCGCTCAGAGCCTGCTCAGGCACCAGTGCAATGCTCAAGATGGCCCGTTCCAATCCAACTGCCCTGGGCGCCCAAATTGTATAATTGAGAGGTGAAATTATAAACAACCCATAGAAGCTATAAACACCCCAAAATAGCTAATTATATTGGCGTTTATTAGCCAGGGGACCATATCCTGTCTGGATTATCCCCAGGACTGAAATAGGATTTGGCATGGGCAAAGCTGAACGTGTGCACATATTTTTTCTTTCCATCCAAGATAATTGAATAATACAAATGTGCCGAGTTTATCATGAAGTTTTCATGACAGGAATGCTGATTTTGGTCTCACATGATGGTTGTTTAATTATCGAAATTTATCAAATGAACTCCTCTATGAAATTTGCCACTCCCATTAACTAATTGCAGACAGAAATTCAAACCAATATCTATACAATAGGAAATATCTCAAGGAAGGCAATACAAACATGAATGTTGCGCTACTTATTGCAGAGAGAAAAGGGTAAAGTTACAACCGAAAGTAGTCTACTTTGATCCACTTTTTAACAAATTACCAACCGAAGTTTAAACCAATGTTCATATAATATAAAACTGTAATGTTAACTTCAGAATATTAAACAGGCATTAAACTCAGCAGTTAAGGCCTCAGATAACAATATATGGAGGTGGATGCAAGGAGTTGGGGCTAGGAGACTTAAGTCCTCCCCCAATATGCTGGAGCATCTATGGAAAATACATAGATGGAGGTTGTTTCCATGGTGATCTGGGGTTTTTGAAAATGTAAATGTGTTTATACCTACATGATTATTCATCTGAAATGTATTATCCATACTAGAAGTTTTAAACAGAGTCAGAAACCCAAAAATGCAAGAAATAGTTATTCTAAATGAAATAAAAGTGAAGAAAGAGAAAAAGTAAAACAAAGTAAGAGAAAGAGAAAGTGAAGACTCAGGATGAATTAAGCTTGTCAGAGAATGGAACCAATAGGCCACAAAGGCCTCCAAAATTTACTCAATAATTGTAGGTAAGGTAAGGTAAATGACCTTACAAATTAGCAATTACAGCACCCAACATAATTTTTGTACCCTAGACAGCAATAAGTTAAAATAAGATTAGAATGTGCCAGGAAAATGACACTTAAATGAATATCAGAGAATATTTAGACAAAATACCTACCAAACTACTGCGCCTTGCCAGACTGGTCTGGTGCGCCTTGCCAGATCACTGCTTGTAGTGATTGACCTTCTCTGCAGCCCTCAGCTAAGCAACATACTGGCGACCAGCGTTGAGGCTGCTCGGCCTCACCATGGTAAAGCTGAAAGCGATGTCTTCCTGAGGCTTGGATGGACAGCAGGAAACCTATCTTCCAGCACTGCGATGAAGTCATTCACCAGGCTTTCATTTCAATTTCACTTCAACAGTGAGGGTCTGAAGTACCCTTTGAGCTTTGTTCTAAATTTTTCTAAATATCAGAATATTTTAAACCCTCATTTTTTAGATTGTTTTGTGGCAAGATTAAAGGGAGATAGGCGAAAAAATTATTATTGTGGTGTTTTGCTATTTGAAAAATCCTGATTACGTAATTATCAATAATTTTTGTGTTTTCGGCAAAATTTTGGGAAGCCACTCACTTATTATCGAAATATGGTAACAGTTCCGATAAAATGCTGAAACCTTCACCCATCACTTACTTTTCGAAAACTATTTTAAGTTGAAAAGCAATGTTGTTTTGTAATACAAATGTCTGTTCTCCTGAATTTGTATTTGAATTAATTTTAAAAAGCTTTTAAAAACCACAAAACGAATAAGTTTGCCCTAGAAACGGAAAAAAACATAATTACTCAAGTCTTCAGCCGTTTCGTATCTCGGGCCTGGAGTCATTTTCTGCTTCAGCCCCAGGATGACAAAACTTTTGCGTCAGAGAGGTCTCGTGACCCTGGTTTGAGAATTCCTAGGCTTCTGATTGGTTAATTGTGATTTCTTTTAAGCCCTATCTTTCTGTTTCAAAAGAGTTTTGGAATGCTCTTTTTCTAAATTAATTTTTTTCTGTAGTGATCCAAAGTTCTACATCACTGTTTAGGATAGATATTACCTAATTCTTAGAGAAATTGATAGCCTTAGCCGTGTGTACGTCATATACATCGATATGAGGTGTTCCGGTAAAGTCGTCTAGAAATATTGACTTTGAGAGAAATTTTAAGGCATTTGCAGGCGGAATTCGCAAAAATGAGAATAGGACTTCTGAAACAACTTTTTAGTGACCTTTTGATCTAGCCAATAAATTTTTTTCGCGTATCTCCCTTTAAATAAAAAACGGGCAGATATTGGCAATACCGTCCAATATGCTACAGCCCTAGGTGAACCACAGCCAGATACTGCCCGTAAAAAGGCAGTATTAGCAGTCTGATTCCACTGACTATAGAAAATACCAGTGCACAATGGTCACAATAAATTTGTTCCGCTTCTTTTCTCTTGTCCTATAAACATGGAAAGACAAGAAATAACACTTGCCTTCTTTAAAAGCACCTATAAGCTAAAACAAACTCTTACCTTATAAAGAAACAAATTAATACAATAGACAAACTGAAGTGATTTCGCCGCAGAAATACAAATATGTTACATTGCAGCCGACCGCACTACTAGCGCATTTTGGTTGGCGTTACTTATGGCATTATTCCAATTGATTTCGTAGACAATGGTTTTCAAAAGAAATTGTTTACCTGCCAGAAGCAGCCTGAAGCTCCCCTACACCCTAACGGTGGAAAAACGGATCGTGGGGGAAATAGGACCCACAATACATCTTGGTCCACCACTATCAGGGGAAATATTACCCACAATGCATCTTGGTCTTCTGCGAAAAGGGGAAATATTACCCACAATGCCTCACAACTTTGGAGTACCCGTCCTTTACTACCCTGCTTAGTACCCCCTTCCCCTGATCTTGAATTTTAGAAACTATCAGAAGTTTTTTCCTAGAACAACAATTTGTCCATTAACGACTTTGGATGACTTCTGAAAATGCGTTTTGACTGAGCGGATTGCATGCCGTCTAAATTAAATGGCCCTTGCCGGTATGGTATGGTCTTGGCGAAATCTCAGATCTGACGAATGGAAAACTTACACCTGTCGTGGGTTGCTGAACATTTCCCCATTTTGTAAAAATTTATTCTACGTAAACTTCAATAGCGCTCGGGCAGAGCGCGTTAAAGATTCGTCGATTCGGACCGATGGATGCTATATTGTGGAGACAAATGTGCGTGCTGTGTGTCTTGCAGGTAACAAATTACCCAAACTGTGTGATTGTTCCGTTTTCACTTGCACTGTTTCTTTAGTAGGTGTGCGGTAAGCTCTATAGCTACTCTGTCCTCGGCCTATGTTGTGTTCATCAGATATTGAAAACTGCAGAATTTTCTCCTCATCAATTATGCTGTATCTGATTTAGACAATCCAGGGGGCAGGAGGGGATGTGCCCCCTCTCATCGGGTGCCCCTTGAAACCGTCCTAGCATTTTCGGAAACGTCGTCCCCCCACCCCAGGATGCAAGTACTGGCACTGCCACGATGAGATTTGGCTTCCCCCTAGCGCTGCTTACACCCGGTATTATCCACCAGTTGCCGTGCCGTTTTGTTCTCTCACGGTCTGCTGCGACAATGTGCGTGCACGATGTCAGGTCCGACTTTTTGTGGCACGCTGCTAGATTGGGCTTCAGCACGAATGACTAT
The DNA here is from genome assembly GCA_034440635.1 of Lepas anatifera. Lineage (NCBI taxonomy): Eukaryota > Metazoa > Arthropoda > Thecostraca > Lepadidae > Lepas > Lepas anatifera. The sequence continues at coordinate 910,396 of JAOTON010000941.1, read as the reverse complement.
TGCCCTCATCTGGATCCAACTCACTAACTTTTCATCTCACTCTTCGCAGAGCTTAACGCCCACGTGGCTTCCAAGGTTTCCTCGCTCGTGCTTGCCGCTGCAGCCGAGAGAGTCATACCATTTCGCCGTGTGGCGAGGACGAAGCAAGCACGCGTCTAGTTCTGCAATGAGTGAGGCACAAATACAAAATTTGGATTTTGCGTTCTAAAACGATGGAGGTTTAGTCGAGAAAAAGCAACAGCTATTCGAGCTAGAGCAGAATCTTACAGCACGCCCCAAAAAGTCTGACCCCAAAATGTCTGGCACATGCACACCTCTACCACAAATAATAGGAAACCAAACCATTGGCCAGGTCGTCGGTCAGATTGGCCAGGGCTTCGGCCAGATTGGTCAGGTCTTCGGCCAGATTGGCCAGGTCGTCGCCCAGGATTTAATGCGTGTAAATCGGACTTTTTTAGGTTAAAAAGTAGGTTCCTTGTTCGGTTCTTTAAGAACTGGCGTTACCAGCCCAAATGGTACCACTTCCAAACCCAAATGTTGCATGCTCCAGACCCAAATGGTGCGTCCTCCAGACCCAAATGGTGCATCCTCCAGAGCCAAATGGTGTATCCTCCAGACCAAAATGGTGCATTCTCCAGACGCAAATGACACCTCCTGACCGATCACCGAAGTGCTCCTTCCCACTGGAGACCCTGGATCCGTCTATGGTCTGCACTGTAAAAATTTGTACACCGTTGGTGCAAGCACAGACGGCTATCAGGTGTCAAGAAATCATAGCAGCACCATGTTGTCGGGATGTTCCGAGTCATGTGGTATGCTTGGTGCTATCCCTGCGCTTTAAAAGGCACAGCTACGCCCCATATATCTATCGGGAGTAAGGCCGCACCCTTCACCCGACCAGCATCAACGAAGATTCACAAGAGTGCAGGCGAGATCGCTTAGAAGTGCAACCTAAAACGCTCGAGTTGTATCGTGAACTATTATAATCGATCGCCTAAAAGCGAGGCGTGTAACGTTGCACTTTTTAAGGGTGCAACGCGGCACGGTTAGGCTCACGCGCGCCGTCGGTTTTACTGCACGTGCACCACTTCCGCACGCGTCTCCCCACTTTGGTTCAGGACGCGACACGGAGCGGATGGGCTCTGAGCTATACTACTATTGTTTTTTCGATCAGTTATTGATTAGGGCTTAACAACACAAGCTCACACCCTGTTGTAGGATTCTGGGTGCCGGATCATCGATTTATTTAGTGGAGCTGCTTGGACTTAAGCCTTGTCACCTTACTGAGCAAGAGAGCCCAGCACCACCGAGTAATTTTGCGCCTTTTACCTGCCAAGTAACCACGAGGACATTGGCAGGTATTCTGCCTTACCAAGACGAGGAAATAAGGTAAGGCAACCTGAACCTATGGTACTTGACCACCAACACCGTGGCGTTGCATGAAAATAATTGACTCTGAATTACCTACCTTCCTCAATTGTTTAGATGGTCTTACCAGGACGGTCTTCACCAGTGGCGGATCCGGATTGGGTTGTTTGAGGGAGGGGGTGGAAAATCGTCCCATGTCGTGATAAAACTTTTTTGAAAAAAAATCGGGCAAATAGTGTGGTTTTCAGGGAGATTGCCTCGCTCCCCCCTGGATCGGCCAGAGGTCATTACGGGTTTGAGTGGACGGGGGAGGGTGGGGCTCATGCACGTTTTGAAAAAATAGCTGATAGAAAACTATGCTTTCCTCAACAAACAAAAAGAAAATATTTTCGGGTGGGCTATTATTTTTTCCTGCTTCTTTTCCTACAAAGAGCGATCAAGCATCTGGTGCCCATGCTGCTTCGTGGCATTCCCGAAAGGCCTCAGCGCATACGCAGATCCAGGGGGCGTGGGGGCACGTGAGAACTTCAAAAATATTTACAACAAACTACAATACATTGGGAAGACTGGGTATGGTTGCATCACGGATTGAATGATTCTATGCAGTGCATTTTTCTCAAATTTTAACTGGGGACCGCAGAAGGAAAGGGCAATATCAGGACTCAAGGGGGTATGTTTCATTAGTAGAAAGGGGACTTTTGGCTCTTGCTGTGCACAATAATTCCTGCTGCATGCGCATTTTCGTAATATCACCATTGTCGTATACATCACGGCTAATGAAGGTCACTTCTATCCCCCAGCTGCCCTTACACTTCTTGGCATATCATACCATGCTCAAAGTGTATGCATTTCTCCCAATCTCCCTCCCTCTACCTGAAATTCTGAACAAGCTGCCTCAAACCAGCAAATTTACCAAAGGGCTGCCCTCACCAGATCTCGTCAAAACCTGTAATAGTTTGCAATCTAGAATTTAAGCTCCCCAACCATCTGGTCAAGTCTCCTGATATATGCTGCAGATTGGTTAAACGAACCAAAAATAGGGCACAGACACACGCACACATTGATGGCATGCTGAGATATTATGTTCAAACATAATGTTATTAGCTCTTTGCCCCCCCAGTTTAGATACTTAGCCCCTATCCTCATGGCATTGTATGGAAATAAATGCTTTAGAAAAACCCTTTGCACCTTCCAGTGCTGGGCACGCGATCCAAAAATAAGTGGTGTGCTATCGCTATTCCGCGATAGAAAAATGACGTTCCGCGATCTTGGAATATTTGTTTAAGTTTAAATCAAAATTCAGCAATTTTTTATTCCGGGATCTGTATTATGTTTTTGGTTGGAGTCCTTCATTATTCTGGATATCTATTTTACCTCACTTGTTCATTTATTTTAAAAAGGGGTCTAAATATGATAACTGAAATAGTACTGAGTGCTTATTTTAGTCCTTCTTTGTTTCAGGTGGCAGCGCAAAGGCAAGAGGAGAGCCAAATTCCCGGTACTTCATCAGAAGTTTCCGCCCCGAAACCGCGTTGGCGCGTTGGGGGAAAAGTGGCGCTATTCCTGCATCAGCACGTCTTTTGCCGGAAGGTTAACCAGGGTTTAGCGGTGGCTATTCAGGTCCACGTGGTGAAGCTGATGATGAGGCTATAGGCCAAGTGGAGGACATGCCACGAGGCCTGCGGTGTGGTGCAGAGGCCGAATAGCAGGATAGAAACGGGCCGGATACGTGTTTGGGTTATGTGATCGGTGTGGTTGGAGTATTTGCTTCGAGTTTTGTCGTAATATCGCTAATACAAGACTGCCGTTATTTGCAGTGTTACCTCCGAGTCGTTCCATGCAAGACAGTTTCGGGAAGGTCATGTAAAGGCCTGAAACAAAACATATGGTTTTGGAAACGCGTGTGATTGTACAGCTCTTGCTTTCTACCGGGGAATGCTATTCCATCTCCGAATTCAGAGGTTCGTTACTTGTAATGAATTTTAGTTCTGCAGAACAAAAATCATGGCCGGTGCTGGAAACAGTGCAGGTCAGCACTGGAAGTGTTACGTCACACTCTTGAGCGAACACAAACGCACGAAAGGTATGATGATACACTTCTAAGAAGCGCAGGGCAGTACTGGAGCAGTGCAACGTTACACTTCATAGGTAACCAGTAAAGTACGAAAGGTTTTACGATACACTGATAAGCAGAGCAAGCTAGCACTGAAGAAGTGCTACGTTACATTCTTTTGATCAACGGTAACGCACCAAAGGTGTTACAAGGTACAGTTCAGGAGCGTCGGTACACTGGATACCAGTGCATGTTACACCCTTTAGGCGAACGCATGTCTGTTTAAAACGTCCGTTCTCCCTCCACGCTTTAAAGGTGCGTTGTTGCACCAACGGTGTACAAATTTTTACAGTGTGTGATTAATCCGTAATTTCTCCGCCTTCAGTAGCTCAGTGCCTGTCCCATAGTAAACCCCGTGATTGCTTCGGTATCATCTGCGCGGCGTCAATCGCGAGTGAAGCCCTGTGACTGTGTGTCCTGACCTCTGCCGCAGGTGACACTGTCCATCTCGATTCTTATCAGCCTTCACGTGTTCTTCTTGCTGGTGGTGGAGATTATCCCACCAACCTCCCTGGTGGTGCCTCTGCTAGGGAAATACCTCATCTTCGCCATGATCCTGGTGTCAATCAGGTATGTTCCTGCTGCTGATCTAATTTAGCTGTTAAGATGACACGTTTTCGTGAATGCACATCGTCAGGATTATGCTATTATTATGGAGTTGTGCGTCCGATCCAACCCAGCTATTTTCACATCTGATGTTCTAGCTAAATCAGGCGTGGTGCCGCCGGCACTGACGCGGCTGGCCACTCCGCCACTGCCGCCGGCGCTGCCGTGGCTGGCCACTCCGCCACCAAGGCTGGTGCCGCCGACTCTGACGTGGCTGGCCACTCCGCCGCCGCAGCTGGTGCCGCCGGTGCTGACGTGGCTGGCCACTCCGCCACCGCGGCTGGTGCTGACGTGGCTGGCCACTCTGCCGCCGCAGCTGGTGCCGCCGGTGCTGACGTGGCTGGTCACTCCGCCGCCGCGGCTGCCACACCAGCCATCAGGCAGTTGTCGGCTCGACCCTTGTGTCACATCAAATGTCCAACGAAGATATCCCGGTCGCCCTGTGTACAGTACATCAGTCGCCCTGTGTACAGTACATCGGTCGCCCTGTGTGCAGTACTTCGGTCGCCCTGTGTGCAGTACATCGGTTGCCTTGTGTGCAGTACATCGGTCGCCCTGTGTGCAGTACATCAGTCGCCCTGTGTGCAGTACATCGGTCGCCCTGTGTGCAGTACATCAGTCGCCCTGTGTACAGTACATCGATTGTCATGTGTACAGTACATCGGTTGCCATGTGTACAGTACATCAGTCGCCATTTGTGCAGTACATCGGTCGCCCTGTGTACAACACATCCTTCGCCCTTTGTGCAGTACATCGGTCGCCCTGTGTGCAGTACAGCGGTCGTCCTGTGTGCAGTACATCGATTGCCATGTTTACAGTACATCAGTCACCCTGTGTACAGTACATCCTTCGCCCTATGTGCAGTACATCGGTCGCCCTGTGTGCAGCACATCGATTGCCATGTGTACAGTACATCGGTCGCCCTGTGTACAGTACATCGTTCGCCCTGTGTGCAGTACATCGGTTGCCATGTGTACAGTACATTGGTCGCCCTGTGTACAATACATCGTTCGCCCTGTGTGCAGTACATCGGTTGCCCTGTGTGCAGTACTTCGGTCGCCCTGTGTGCAGTACATCGGTTGCCCTGTGTGCAGTACATCGGGCGCCCTGTGTGCAGTACATCAGTCGCCCTGTGTGCAGTACATCGGTCGCCCTGTGTGCAGTACATCGGTCGCCCTGTGTACAGTACATCGATTGTCATGTGTACAGTACATCAGTCGCCCTGTGTGCAGTACGTCGGTCGCCCTGTGTGCAGTACATCGGTTGCCCTATGCGCCGTACATCGGTTGCCATTTGTGCAGTACTTTCGTCGCCCTGTGTGCAGTACATCGGTTGCCCCGTGTGCAGTACATCGGTTGCCCTATGCGCCGTACATCGGTTGCCATTTGTGCAGTACTTCAGTCGCCCTGTGTACAGTACATCAGTCGCCCCGTGTGCAGTACATCGGTCGCCCTGTGTGCAGTACATCGGTCGTCCTGTGTGCAGTACATCGGTCGCCCTGTGTGCAGTACATCAGTCGCCCTGTGTGCAGTACGTCGGTCGCCCTGTGTGCAGTACATCGGTCGCCCTGTGTACAGTACATTCTTCGCCCTGTGTGCAGTACATCGGTCGCCCTGTGTGCAGCACATCGATTGCCATGTGTACAGTACATCAGTCGCCCTGTGTGCAGTACGTCGGTCGCCCTGTGTGCAGTACATCGGTTTCCCTGTGTGCAGCACATCGATTGCCATGTGTACAGTACATCGGTCGCCCTGTGTGCAGTACATCGTTCGCCCTGTGTGCAGTACATCGGTTGCCATGTGTGCAGTACATCGGTCGCCCTGTGTACAGTAGATCGGTCGCCCTGTGTGCAGTACATCGGTTGCCCTATGTGCCGTACATCGGTTGCCATTTGTGCAGTACATCGGTCGCCCTGTGTACAACACATCCTTCGCCCTTTGTGCAGTACATCGGTCGCCCTGTGTGCAGTACAGCGGTCGTCCTGTGTGCAGTACATCGATTGCCATGTTTACAGTACATCAGTCACCCTGTGTACAGTACATCCTTCGCCCTATGTGCAGTACATCGGTCGCCCTGTGTGCAGTACAGCCGTCGCCATGTGTACAGTACATCAGTTGCCCTGTGTGCAGTAGATCGGTCGCCCTGTGTGCAGTACATCGATTGCCATGTGTACAGTACATCAGTCGCCCTGTGTGCAGTACATCGGTCGCCCTGTGTGCAGTACATCGGTCGCCCTGTGTGCAGTACATCAGTCGCCCTGTGAGCAATACATCGGTCGCCCTGTGTGCAGTACATCAGTCGCCCTGTGTGCAGTACATCGGTCGCCCTGTGTGCAGTGCATCTATTTCCATGTGTACAGTACATCAGTCGCTCTGTGTGCAGTACATCGGTCGCACTGTGTGCAGTACATCGATTGCCATGTGTACAGTACATCAGTCGCCCTGTGTGCAGTACATCGGTCGCCCTGTGTGCAGTACATCGGTCGCCCTGTGTGCAGTACATCAGTCGCCCTGTGTGCAGTACATCGGTTGCCATGTGTACAGTACATCGGTCGCCCTGTGTGCAGTACATCGGTCGCCCTGTGTGCAGTACATCGGTTGCCATGTGTACAGTACATCGGTCGCCCTGGTGCAGTGCATCGGTTGCCCCGTGTGCAGTACATCGGTCGCCCTGTGTGCAGTACATCGGTCGCCCTGTGTGCAGTACATCGGTCGCCCTATGCGCCGTACATCGGTTACCATGTGTGCAGTACATCGGTCGCCCTGTGTGCAGTACATCGATTGTCATGTGTACAGTACATCGGTCGCCCTGTGTGCAGTACATCAGTCGCCCTGTGAACAGTACATCGGTCGCCATGTGTGCAGTACATCGGTCGCCCTGTGTGCAGTACATCAGTCGCCCTGTGTGCAGTACATCGGTCGCCCTTTGTGCAGTACATCGATTGCCCTGTGTGCAGTACATCGGTCGCCCTGTGTGCAGTACAGCGGTCGCCATGTGTGCAGTACATCGGTCGCCCTGTGTACAGTACATCGGTTGCCATGTGTACAGTACATCGGTCGCCCTGTGTGCAGTACATCAGTCGCCCTGTGAACAGTACATCGGTCGCCATGTGTGCAGTACATCGGTCGCCCTGTGTGCAGTACATCGGTCGCCCTGTGTGCAGTACATCGATTGTCATGTGTACAGTACATCGGTCGCCCTGTGTGCAGTACATCAGTCGCCCTGTGAACAGTACATCGGTCGCCATGTGTGCAGTACATCGTTCGCCCTGTGTGCAGTACATCGGTTGCCCTGTGTGCAGTACTTCGGTCGCCCTGTGTGCAGTACATCGGTTGCCCTGCGTGCAGTACATCGGTCGCCCTGTGTGCAGTACATCAGTCGCCCTGTGTGCAGTACATCGGTCGCCCTGTGTGCAGTACATCGGTCGCCCTGTGTACAGTACATCGATTGTCATGTGTACAGTACATCAGTCGCCCTGTGTGCAGTACGTCGGTCGCCCTGTGTGCAGTACATCGGTTGCCCTAGGCGCCGTACATCGGTTGCCATTTGTGCAGTACTTTCGTCGCCCTGTGTGCAGTACATCGGTTGCCCCGTGTGCAGTACATCGGTTGCCCTATGAGCCGTACATCGGTTGCCATTTGTGCAGTACTTCAGTCGCCCTGTGTACAGTACATCAGTCGCCCCGTGTGCAGTACATCGGTCGCCCTGTGTGCAGTACATCGGTCGTCCTGTGTGCAGTACATCGGTCGCCCTGTGTGCAGTACATCAGTCGCCCTGTGTGCAGTACGTCGGTCGCCCTGTGTGCAGCACATCGATTGCCATGTGTACAGTACATCGGTCGCCCTGTGTACAGTACATCGTTCGCCCTGTGTGCAGTACATCGGTTGCCATGTGTGCAGTACATCGGTCCCCCCTGTGTACAGTAGATCGGTCGCCCTGTGTGCAGTACATCGGTTGCCCTATGTGCCGTACATCGGTTGCCATTTGTGCAGTACATCGGTCGCCCTGTGTACAGTACATCCTTCGCCCTTTGTGCAGTACATCGGTCGCCCTGTGTGCAGTACAGCGGTCGCCCTGTGTACAGTACATCAGTCGCCCTGTGTGCAGTACATCGGTCGCCCTGTGTGCAGTACATCGATTGCCATGTGTACAGTACATCAGTCGCCCTGTGTGCAGTACATCGGTCGCCCTGTGTGCAGTACAGCGGTCGCCCTGTGTACAGTACATCAGTCGCCCTGTGTGCAGTACATCGGTCGCCCTGTGTGCAGTGCATCTATTTCCATGTGTACAGTACATCAGTCGCTCTGTGTGCAGTACATCGGTCGCACTGTGTGCAGTACATCGATTGCCATGTGTACAGTACATCAGTCGCCCTGTGTGCAGTACATCGGTCGCCCTGTGTGCAGTACATCGGTCGCCCTGTGTGCAGTACATCAGTCGCCCTGTGTGCAGTACATCGGTTGCCATGTGTACAGTACATTGGTCGCCCTGTGTGCAGTACATTGGTCGCCCTGTGTGCAGTACATCGGTTGCCATGTGTACAGTACATCGGTCGCCCTGGTGCAGTACATCGGTTGCCCCGTGTGCAGTACATCGGTCGCCCTGTGTGCAGTACATCGGTCGCCCTGTGTGCAGTACATCGGTCGCCCTATGCGCCGTACATCGGTTGCCATGTGTGCAGTACATCGGTCGCCCTGTGTGCAGTACATCGATTGTCATGTGTACAGTACATCGGTCGCCCTGTGTGCAGTACATCAGTCGCCCTGTGAACAGTACATCGGTCGCCATGTGTGCAGTACATCGGTCGCCCTGTGTGCAGTACATCGATTGTCATGTGTACAGTACATCGGTCGCCCTGTGTGCAGTACATCAGTCGCCCTGTGAACAGTACATCGGTCGCCCTGTGTGCAGTACATCGATTGCCCTGTGTGCAGTACATCAGTCGCCCTGTGAACAGTACATCGGTCGCCCTGTGTGCAGTACAGCGGTCGCCATGTGTGCAGTACATCGGTCGCCCTGTGTACAGTACATCGGTTGCCATGTGTACAGTACATCGGTCGCCCTGTGTGCAGTACATCAGTCGCCCTGTGAACAGTAAATCGGTCGCCATGTGTGCAGTACATCGGTCGCCCTGTGTGCAGTACATCAGTCGCCGTGTGTGCAGTACATCGGTCGCCCTGTGTGCAGTACATCGATTGCCCTGTGTGCAGTACATCGTTCGCCCTGTGTGCAGTACATCGGTCGCCCTGTGTACAGTACATCGGTCGCCCTGTGTGCAGTACAGCGGTCACCATGTGTGCAGTACATCGGTCGCCCTGTGTACAGTACATCGGTTGCCATGTGTACAGTACATCGGTCGCCCTTTGTGCAGTACATCGGTCGCCCTGTGTGCAGTACATCGGTTTCCCTGAGTGCCGGGCATCAGACAGAAGTAAGTTCCCGGGGGGTTGAAGTTGACTGTACGATTGGATTTGCTGACATTAAAACTGGAGGTATTGAAATAAAAACCCCATTAAAATTTTAATCCTGCAGCTAAGCCAGGTACATGCATTGCTGGTTTGTTTGTAATCGTTTTGTATGGATCAATCATTGCAATCAGTCACTTTTGCTTCGAAAATAATACTGTAATATGTAGAAACTGATGTGTTCTATGGTGTTTAAATCATCCCAGTGAGAGGCTCTCCTACAAATCGTGATTATTTGCTGTGACAGAGCATTTGGTTCTGAAGCAGACTGCGATATCAGACGTCGGGATGCCGGCAGTACCGTTTTGCCCCGTGACTCCTCCCCCGGCAGTACCGTTTTGCCCCGTGGCTCCTCTCCGGCAGTATCGTGGTGACAGTGCTGGTGCTGAACGTGCACTGGAGGTCGCCGCAGACGCACAGGATGGCGCCGTGGGTGAGGCGTCTCTTCATTCAGCTGCTACCCCGGCTGCTGGTCATGAGGCGGCCCCGCAGGCCTAAGCGAAGGTCAGAGTGCTGTGTCAGTGTAGCAGTCTCTCAAATTGGCTGCTCACTTGCTGGAATGCATCTGTTTTAGGAAGTGAAGTTCGTTTCATCTGTCCACACTGCCGCTGAATGTGTTTTCACGCCGTTTATTCCCGAAGATGGTGCCCGATGACAAAGATGAAGTCACTGACATTATTTTTTTAACTGCAATGAGCTGGAGTAATGGTGGTGATTTATGGACGCTTTTTGCAGCTTTGAAATTGAAGCACCATTAATATTTTTTTCTGGATGGAGATGTCTGGAATATAAATATTAGTTTAGATTATGTTCTAAAATGTTCCACTAGCAATAAAAGCATTTCAACATACTTTCATTGAACCTGCATACCGTAATTTGAACTGAGGTAGCCAGGAGATAGGGCAAATTATGAAACCTCATTTTTATAATTTAATTTAACTTAGGGATTTTTTTCTTGCCTCAACACACCTTTCACGGAAAGGTAGGATATGTTTTGAGTGGAATCGGGCCCTACCGGATCCAGTTATTACCTGACGCCACCAGCGACGGGTGGATTCGTAGGGGGACGGAAGGCCTGAGAGTGGGACCTTTAAATGGAAGTACGGTCATGAAGCGCTGCTACCTCGCAAAACGTGAACTCAGAAAAGGAGGCATGAATCGCTGGCTTTTCAGTACGTTCTGCCTGAAATATAGCTCGAACGTGACGTACTCGCCTTTAAATGAGCCGTTTTAAATGACGATGTACTATTGGGCTTATACCCATGCATCCGCGAGAGAAAGTGTCTCCTGCCCTGACCTCGTCTAACCCTCCTTACTAAGCAGGACTTTGGTACTGCCAATTTTAAATGTGTTAAACTTGCTTAAATAGCTTGTTCCAAACGTTAAATATGTTCTAATGTGTTGAGAAAAATACAAAATTGTCTTCACTTTGGCTTCTTATAATAGCTTCTTTTCTTTCATTCTTCCATTTATATTCATATTCGTTGGTTGCACAAATAAACCTAATTATTTTATTTTAGCATTAAACATTACCAGATCCCGATGTCACGCTCATGTAAAATTGTTCACCCCTAGGAAGGAAAATGGAATAATGTGAAATCTTGGTATCATTGGTCATTATTTTCAGCAGAAATCAGGCCTAATTTCCTAAGAGACTTAAAACACACAAAACACGGAAGCTTACCTCTGGCCTCTAGCCACCTCTATCTTACACTCATCGCAGCTTGCCTGGCTCCTAGCTTAAGCATGCCTAGTTTGCTGTTTTAACGAGTCAGTACTCGCTTCCGAATGAATGAGGTATTAGAGTTGTCAATCAAAAAGCACGCATTTGATTCATCATGGGATGAAGCAGATTCAGCTGAATGGCGAAGTGTCTCACCTCGCATTTGTTGGCGGTAGGAGCTGGGAACGGAGATTGTCAGTGATGCAAATCATCGGCTCTTCGACCCAGTAATCCGAAAAAGGAGTATTCTCTGTATTTAAAACATCAAGTCAAATTAGATTTATTCCTCGTAAAATACATACCCGCTTCGACTTTTAAAAGTGGCTAGGCAGTGCCTAATCTGCCTCTACGAAAGCGCCGCCACTGATATACCCTCATTGTTAAACTAACACGAGAGACGCTATATCACCCGGGTATTGACACGCCCGGAGTACTAAACAGCCAGCTGAACGTTGAGCGGAGCTGGTGTTGACTGGCAGCGGCTGGCGTCCAGGGCAGCCTCTGCCGGGGTCCTCTGTGGTGCTGCGTTCTCCCGTGGATGAACTAAGTGATACTCAGTCAATTTCCACCTCCGAACATTCAGCACTGACGCCATGCGCTGACAGGTGAGAGTTGGATACTGACTGACAGGTGAGAGCTGGGCACTGACTGACGGGTGAGAACTGGGCACTGACTGACGGGTGAGAACTGGACACTGACTGACGGATGAGAGCTGGACGCTGACTGACGGGTGAGAACCAGGCACTGACTGACGGCTGAGAACCAAGCACTGACTGACGGGGAGAGCCGGGCATTGACTGACGGGTGAGAACTGGGCACTGACTGACGGGAGACAGTCGGGCATTGACTGACGCACTTGGTCTCGCTGGCTGGATACACTGCAGTGTGATTTCGGTCACTTTGATTTGTGTGCATTTTATGAGTTTAAACTTTTTAGGATAGTATGGCCAGTGCATTAGCCCTCTTTTGTTTTTTAGAGGCTGCATGTGGACTAAAACACCAGCTATTCGTGTTGCTGCCCAGGTTTGCATTTCCTCCACCCATGCAATACTAGTCTCACTGTGCTGGCCGGCTCAGAAAGACGGGAAACTCGATAACATCGAGGGTGATTGTAGTCATCGTGTCACCGTGTCATAGTGCCACTGTGTCATACCGTGTCATCGTGCCACCGTGTCATCGTGTCACCGTGTCATCGTGCTACCGTGTCATACCGTTTCATCGTGCCACCGTGTCTCGTGCCATCATGCTACCGTGTCATTTTGTGTCACCGTGCCACCTTGTCATCGTGGCACCGTGTCATCGTGTCACCGTATCATAGTGTCACCTTGTCATCATGCCACCGTGTCATCGTGCCACCGTGTCACTGTGTCACCGTGTCATCGCAACCGGAAGATGAAAGGCTGTGGTTTCAGTATACCTTAGTTAGTTAAGGGCTTTTTATAACGCGTTCTGAGCAAATGCGATATACCTAGCAGCTGCGTTTTTTATTTCCAATTATGTCGTTAACTATCAAAAAATTAAACTATACAATCAGAAATAGTATTTCGGATAATCGTCAGCACTTTTTTTTGCCCAGAGCGGGTTCTACACTCCCAAGTTTTTAAGCCACCTTCTGTTGGGCGAGAAGTACCTACCTGGGCATGGATGAGAGATACCTATATACCTAACATAGAGTAGGTATGGTTATGTTATATATTTAATTTATATGCCTGAGTAGGTACCTACCTTCTGTAAAGAGGGGATGGGTGGCTTAGTGGATAGCATCTCTGTCTTCTAAGCCATCGGTCTCGGGTTCAAGTTCCGGCGGAGTCTCTGAATGAGCTGATCTGATTCCCCAAACCCCTTTCAACAGGGTGAGAGTTGGCGACGCCGTATGACCTCGGCAGTTGGTGCGTCGATAAACCCCAATAATTACCATTATTACCGTAAAGAGGCAGAGGCACTATGAATGAATGAATTGGTGATGAATGATGACCAAGAGTTTCCTCCATGTATATTTGCAGTCATTTTCTCAACTCCGCCGTCAACCCCTCCTGTCAGCTACACGGGTTGGAGCCAACCGACTGGAGCACGGGATATGACAGCAGCGCCACTGCTGGCCTTCAGCAGAAGTTCGGCTTAGGGGAATGCTCACAAGATGTTCATCGCGTCAGCTGGTGTGTAAGCTTCATTGCGGAGAATACAAAACAGCAGGAGGATCAGCAGTGGGTAAGTGTTCAGTGTGCACGTGGGCTTCGCTGCCGGGAAGGGGGGAGGGCTCGAACCTACCTTGTGATTGCCTCGGATCAGCATCTGGCTATATAATTATTAAAGGCACCCTGACATTTCGAGGACGGTTTGAGCCCCCTCCCCTTATAGCCCCTTGTATCAGCCCCGACAGAATACAAACCGCAATACAGTCCTGCCCCATAGGCGGATCCAGGGGGGCAAGGGGGCACGTGACCCCCCGATCGACCCTCGGCGCCCCCTGAAAGGTCGGTGACGCCCCCTTGAAATGTCGCTTCCCATCCCCCTCCAGGATACGAAAGTCGGCGCCCACCGATAGGATTTTGCGCCCACCTGATAGGTTTTGCCGGTCATAAGTGGCGCCCCCTGGTCGGGAAGGTGCCCCCTCCGATCGGCAATCCTGGATCCGCTTATGTCCTGCCCTGCACGCGTCGATTGGTATTCGTCGATGTCTTATTCACTTATAAGCTCTCAAAGTCACACCAATGTTTTGAGACCGTTTCAACCGCGCGGTTGCACCAGTTCGCCTGTACTGTACAGGATAATGTACTGTATACCGAGTGGTGAAGTAATAACGTCATATTATCTGGTTATATGCCAAGGTCACTCCACATGAGGTTCAAGGTCAATGGTCACGTTTAAGGTCATTGGCCTGAGCATTCCAGTTAGATGACATTATTCAGTATGACGTATGTCTTGCTGTGATTTCATAAATAAAGCTACACACTCTTAAAGGGAGATACGCGAAAAAATTATTATTGTGGTTTCTTGCTATTTGAAAAATCCTGATTACGAAACTGTCAATTATTTTTGTATCTTCGGCAAAATTTTGGGAGGCCACTCACTTATTATCGAAATAGGTTAACAGTTCCGATAAAATGCTGCAACCTTTACCCATCACTTACTTTTCGAAAACTATTATAAGTTCAAAAGTATTTTTTGTAATAAAAATGTCTGTTCTTCTGTATTTGTATTTGAATTAATTTTACAAGGCTTTTAAAAAATACAGCATGAATTAGTTTGCCCTAGAAACGGAAAAAATATAATTACTCAAGTCCTCAGCCGTTTCGTACCTCGGGTCGTGAGTCTTTTTCTGCTTCAGCCCCAGGATGACAAAACTTTTGCATCAGAAAGGTCACGTGACCCCCTATGAGGTGGCTGTACGTTATGAGTCCTATATTTTTGTTTTAATATTATTTTTGGCTGTAGATTTTTTTAAAAATAGCTTTTTCTTTATTAGTTTTAAACTTTCAAGTCACTGCCTAGGAAACATGGGACCTGTTTTTAGAGAATTTGATAGCCCTAGCCGGGGATACGTCATTTACATCGATAAGAGGTGTACCGGTAAAGTTGTATAGAAATGTTGACTTTGAGAGCAATTTTAAGGCATTTGTAGGCCGAATTCGCAAAAATGAGAATAGGACTGCTGAAACAACTTTTTGTGACCTTTTGATCTAGCCAATACAATTTTGTTTCGCGTATCTCCCTTTAAAGGGAATGTGGCACCTTGGTCGAATCCTGGAATTTAGTGTAATTAGGCGTACTTTTAGCCGAAAATGATGAAACCACTCATTTTTTCTCTGAAAAATGTACAATAAGCTCAATATTTTGATTTTTAAAATACTCCTCTAGGAAAATAAATAAATATCTGCTTGAGGTTGATGTCATGATCTGGCAACCACTACCATACTTTGAACGCTTCAAGGGCTTCAATTGGCTGATGCTCATCGTGACGTCAGCATATGTCGTCACACCAACAGCCATGACAACTGTGGCCTGCTGCTAGGGGTACAAGAGGGGTACATTGCAGGTAGGTTTTAGCCTTTTTCTACGGAAATCTCGAGTTTCAAGACAAATGATATATTGAGTACCGGGTTTTCCGACTTGCTTTACAACTTGGCTATCTCAGTTAAAATCACGTTATGAAGGTGCCACCTTCCCTTTAATGTCAAGTTCAACGGTCTGTTCTCAAGGCCAAGACCTCATTTCCCGCCCAAAGGCTACTAGGAATAATGGTGCCAGTTATATTGCAAAGTATTGGAAATATTTCATATTGTTCCGTCACAGGTCAATGACCTTGGAAGGTGAGTGACCTTCCAGGTGAGTGGGGGTCGTTCTTCAGCAGGCTCTGACAGCCTGGCTGACGCCACCCTGCCGGCAGGTGCGGGAGGACTGGAAGTACGTGGCCATGGTGCTGGATCGGCTGTTCCTCTGGGTCTTCCTTTTGGCCGTGGTGGTTGGCACTGCTGGCATCATCCTTCAGGCGCCCTCGCTGTACGACGACAGAGTGGCCCTAGACCAGAAGTACTCAGAGATCGGACGGCACCGCAGGAAAAAGTGATGACAGCGCCTCTGGTGGACAGTTGTAAAAACATTAGCTAATGCTCAGTGGCTCTTGTGGGACTGGTGTACCTGTAGTTGTCAGTTCAATTGTGGACGTTGA
Organism: Lepas anatifera; assembly: GCA_034440635.1. NCBI lineage: Eukaryota > Metazoa > Arthropoda > Thecostraca > Lepadidae > Lepas > Lepas anatifera. The sequence goes on along the minus strand of JAOTON010000941.1, from coordinate 894,452 downwards.
TACAGCTCTGATGAGCGATGTAGTGTTTACACGAATTAGATGCGAGTGAATGGCTTAAGAACTTTGAAAAGACATAATGTGGAAATCTGATGGCCTATGCAGAATGTTGGGGCATATTCAACAAACATTTTTAGATGCGGAGATTTCGAACCGTGTACTACAACTACAGTATCTATTTCGAAAGCTAGAGATATCTCAAGAGTAGATGAAATGTATACATTATGTATACATTAAAGTCGATAAGAAAACGTGTAGTACCTTATCAGTTAATACGTCTCTCCCTGACAAAGTACTGTATGTATGAACGTGCGGCTCGAGAGCTCCCAATCCTGCAATGCTTGTGGAGTAAGTCCCATCATTCCTTATATAGCCTCCGAACAGCATCGAAAACGTCACATTTATATCTGTGATATCACTCCCTCGTTTTCCGGTGAACACACCCTCGGGTTTTTTCATTGAAACATTGACGTGGAGCGCCGTGGTACTTACACACCATGTCAGAGACCATTTGCACAACTGGCCAAAATATTTCAGACGTATGTCATCTTATGTCAGGTCACTAGCTTGGGTCAAATGACTACCTCCAAAAATGTTCTAGATAGTAATTCCACCAAGCACTCAAGTTGTGGTAGCGGGATTTTGTTAGTATCGGTGACCTAGGGTCAGGTATGGAACGTGACCTCTCCATTGGAAATACACGTGGAAACAGAGAAATACTCTAAAAGTGGCTCTATGACTGAAGATAAGGCTTGAAATCAATTATCATCCTCAAAGTTGTGGCATCTTAGTCGCACCCAAGGGGCAGGTTTAAGGCTTTAACCTGTGGCCTAGGTTATTTCAGCACCAGTCGAATAACAGTGCCGAGACGGCATCTCTATTTTTCCCAAAACATTGCATGTTTCGGTGGCCCTTGAAACCGAATTTAAAGTTTTAGCTCGATCACATAGAAGCTTTGCAAGCCATAGTCCCAAAATGTGTTCGTAGATTTGCTTACGGTGGGTTTGGAATGCTTTAAAACCATGAGAGGATCCAGTTGGCAAGGGGGCAGGTGCCCCATTGATCCATCTGGCGCCCCCATACTACGCCCGGCACCCCTTGAAACGTTTGTTTCTCCCTCCCACGAGAAGCGCCCTCGATGTACAATTAGGCGCTCCTCTGATGGTTACACCTTCAGAATCCGACCCCTGGCCCAGATGACGGTTCCTGAAGCCCCAAATAGTGCCATGCGAACCAAGGCGCCCTCTCCCATCAGAAATACTGGACCCGCCTTTGAGAGAAATAAAAATAAACAGGACACCTTACCCAGGTACCCCTACCATCGGAAACCCTGGATCAGCCTGGATCATGAACACAACAAAACCCCACGAATCATGTGCCAAAAATACATAGACTGGTGAAAAATAAACCGAAGATCTGGAATCAATAGTTAGTTTGACCTTAGGCCACCCTTAGAAGTGTTTCAATGTGGCCCTGGCCGAAGTTTAAAGACGATTTCTGCTGGTACACACAATTTTCTTTTTCACTTCTTTTTTCCAAGTTCGGGGCATCTCCCTCGGACACGTCAGATAAAAATAGGTTGTTTATATTCTCGTTTTCAATACCCTTAATACTATTCTCTGATCGTCATATGGAAATACTCAATCAGGTTTTCAGACGTGGGTCAATAACTGGGCGGTGAACGGTGATAGGGCTGTTATTTTGATGTCCTTGTGCATGACCTGTCATTGCCAGCCGATCGATATGCATAATATCCATATTGCGTCTGATTTAGGCATTGACCTGACCTTGGTTCAGGATATTTTTCATGTTGATCTAACATGACCATATTATATATACATCATCCGAATCCTAAAGGTAAGAATCGGACAATGCACAAATATTGGCTTTAACTCCCAGTCAGAAGCTAGAGTCTAAAATAGCTTACTAACCTATACCCTTTTTAACTTGTGACTTGCCATTACCTCAATACTGATTTCAGCCAATAGGTGACCAATATATGTTCACAATTATCTCTGGCGGACTATTTTTCACCATTAACATTTGTTTCGTAATATTTCATAGGAGCCGAGATGGAGGTGGGTTTTGAAACCCCAGCTACCGGAGCGAAGGTGGAGTGGAGCCCCAGCGGCACAGGGGTTTCTGACAGAGTGACGACACTGTACTTGGGTCAGTTGTAGCTGGGCGGGTTTATGAGGGACAAAGACAACTTGCTACGCCTCCTCGGCTGATGCCGCACTTCGGAAATGCATAGTCTGAACACGCCCAATCAGATGTACGTTCTTAGCCGATTAGCGTTTTCATTTTTTATTCGAGATCCTCGAAATTCGCACTGTCCTTAGAACTGAGCTGATCGGTGAATAAAGCACTGGCACAGCCAGGGTGGTCGCTGCGGAACTCGTGAGGGTCTTGCTAGTTGTTGTGTAATGATAGACTTGATCTGCAAGTGATGCACAGCTATGTATTTCACACACGATCTGAACAGTGAAGCATGTTGAGCGATGCGGTGTGTTACGGGGAATTACTGGTGCGATGACGTGCCCTTTACACGTGGGGGCCCTGTCGGAAGGTACTGCCATGCAATACACTCACCTTGGACAGTGACGTATTTAAAAATCAGCAGAAAATTCAGGCAACTGGTCTTCAATGGGCACCAAAGCTACTAGAAAGCCCCTGCCATGCAGGCAGAGGAGAGTGCAGAATAGGTGTCAAACGAGGTCACAGTTATGTATCAAACTGAAAGCAATTAAACACTTGAAGCGACATGGTGCAGAGTTCGGACCTTCGGATATGGTCGTTCGGACTTACTCCACCAAATGTTTTTGGGGCCGTTCTCGACCCCAAAAAGACTTTGTGGAGAAGTCCGAACGACCACATCTGTGCAAGTAAACAATCAGACACACGTGGCTTTTTTAATGGTAAAAAACAACACGCTGTCGCCGATTGAATTCTGTTAACACGCGCCCCGCTGGGGTCCCTTGTATGACGCGCCCCGCTGGGGGCGTTTTTCGCCCCCTCCTCATCTCGTTCACCACGAAAGCTACAGGAAAATTACGGTCGGCGTTCGAAAGCTCTTGACAAGACGAAGAGAATTTATAAGAAGAATTTTTATGTCAGGTCAATATTGAGGTCAGCATAAGTCAAAGAATGCTCCATAGGCTTACAACAGAGCAGTGTACGTTTCCCTCTTTAGAGCTGCCCTCAGGAGAGATAAAGCAAATCTTTATGCATCATTGGATTCCTCTAATCGCGGCGAATCGAATGATGTATAATATGACCTTGCTAGGTCAAATAATCAAAATGAACTGACCTCGACCTAGGTCAGGGTCACAGAGTGACCTGGTATGGTGATGATGCATACCAATCGAATCCCCGTGACAATATAAACACAATGCAAGCAAAATGGGAGCTTTATCTCAATTCAGTGAGAAGTTATTGGCAAAACAATCACTCTCTGCTCCCGTGACCTGATATGATCTTTGAGAGGTCATATGCTCTAAAACTCAACTTTATGGTCAAGGTCGTTGAAATAATAGATAGTTTGAGGATTTTCAGCCTTATCTATCCAGTATTTCCTGAAAACGAGTCCATTCTATTTTTCACCATAGACTTATAGGGTAGAGTAATACTTACGTTGTAAGACAATTCAGTGACAAAATTTGGTAGGGTGAGCAGATTTACATCGCATAGAGTACAATCGTAACTTTAAGACAGATTGTTTTTATGTCCGGAGAGGCAAAAAGTAACACATTTTTGCTGAAAAATACTGGAGTTTACTGGGCGCGTCCAATCATGCCCAGGTTCGGATCAAAAAGGCTGCTACCAGAACAAAATATTAGATGGATGCTACAGTTCTTACATCAGCCTGGACATAGTAGTAGGCGTCTTACCCAGGTGGGCGAATTTCGCCCCCCCCCCCCAGCGGGGCGCGTGTTAACCTTCGACCGGGGGTCTTTTTAGACCACCCTGGGGTTTTTCTAGGGACCAAAAACAGCGGCGCGCACCGCTGCCAAACATAGTGTAGCTGTTCCGTCATCTTCTTTACATCTTCCCTGAAAATTTTAGCTCAAGGTCATATCAGATCAGGTCACCATACCAGGTGAAGTAACCTCATCTAAAAAAATGCTTGGGACTGCATAACTAAAAGAAGGGTTAACCAATCAAGTTGAACTCATATCACATATTCGGGCCACCAGGAGCTACATCGTATGTTCCGGGATTTTTATATTGGTGACCTAAGGTCATGTGCAGGGCATGACCTCCCCATTGTAAATACATGGGGAAAACCACGAAATGAGCTTTTCTCAGTAAGCATGGATGGAATCAACTTCAAACATCGGTTACGACTTGCTCTTAGCCCATTTCTAAAGTTCGTAAAAGAATTTTTGATTTGTGACCTTTGAAAGGTCACCTTAGGTCAAATAAGCATTTTTGGTGTTTTAATCTATAAATTTTGAATAAACAAAGAAAGAACTTGTATTTCGCCACCAAAGTGTTTGTATGGTCCCTGCAAGTCAAATGATGTATGTACATCATGACTATACCAGGTCAAGTTGGGTCAGACCGCTGACCTGGGCCAGGTCACATTTTAAATTTGACCTGGCATAGCAATATCATATATCTTTCAATATGTATTGACTAGAGAATTTCAATGGTGCATCAACTATGGCTGGCTGTATTCTGCTTGGATTGAAAGCTATTAGCGAAAAAGGAAACTCCCTCATGCATGGGTGGCTATGGACATTCCCAAGAACATTCCCAATGTTCAGTGATCTGCAACTCCCTAAGCTTTGATCTGACCCAAAAATAGATGTACTATGATGAAAGAACAACTCAAGAGCTTTCGAATGGTGTTTCTAAAATCAGGGCCTCGTCTAACATAATTTGACTGGGGGGGCTGGTCTCCGAAGTCAATTACATTTACCACACAGAAAGAAATTTTTACAAGGGCAAACCTTGTCAGACCCCTGTTTACATGGAAAATTACTAGGTTAAAACGTAAAGCTTGTACGTTCAAAATCTGTGCCACGAAAACAAGGGAAATACAAGGAAAAACCATGTAGAACAATGGTAGAATTATAGTACGGCAAGGGTTGCTAGAAGACGTTTTACAAACCTTGTAACTTAACTATGGTTAAGCTACATGGCAAAGACAATGGCTGACAACGTCCGCATAAGCCCTCTACTAGGTCATGATTACCCCATAACAAGGGTAGAACAAAGCCTTGTGTCCGCCTTGTACGCAACCGTAGCCTTCCTACAAGAGCGTGACGAGATTAAAACCTTGCTTACACAACCGCTTTACCAGTGCGTAACGGGGAGGGAACAAGGGTGTTGCAAGGCTTCTTACAAGGGTAAAACGAGACTCAGATTACGTTTTCACAACAGCTTCAGATCCAGGACTTCATTTCGGGGGAAGCTTGGGCGCTCGAGCCTCCCCGCCATAGTGTCGGGACAGCATCCGACTACGCATTTACTTTAGGCACTCTGACATTTCATGGTGTGGAAGGGGGCTTGAGCCCTCTTAGCCCCTCCCCTTGTACCTACCTCTGCTTCAAAAGGAACTGTTCAGTCTCAAATTTCAACCCTTACAATAAGTTGCAAAGTCTGCCCCAGATGGGAAGGAATTTTGTTGGTTAAACATTCTTCAATAAATCGATACTGTTCGCTTGGCTAGCATTTTTCAATCCTAGCCATTCAAAAGGATTAGCAGCAATATATTTACTAGAGATGCTTCCCTCTCATAATTTAATGTTGTTTTAGCTTCTGTGCTTGTCCCAGTCCTTCTACCCCTGCCCTAAATTATAAGCAAACTTCGTTAAACCAGAGAAAATCCATCTGAAGACACCAACAAGATCATATTGGAACTCACCCTACTTTTCAAACGGGCCCATAAGGCAAACACAATTAAGCTCTACCCACTGCAGGTACCTAAGCCTTATGGTCAAATAGTCTGTGCTTGTTTGACACGAAAATATGAGCCTTAATACCAATATGGTTATACATGCCGAAGTAACCACAGACCTTAACTTACCTGGGCCTGGATTGACCATTCCAAAATGCCTCACTTTTCAATTATTGGAACAGAGAACAATACTTTCCACTCGCAGATCACTAACAAATATTCCAGACAGCTTCCAAAGTTCCACGATTGATTAAAATAAGTTACATTTATTCTAACCTACACGGTATGTGTGCCAGCCCACTGTGTATTGCCACGGGTAAACGAAAGCAAGATGGCGACCGTAACCCGAGCAGGTATTTGAAACCATAGTCAAACGACAATGGCCGAGCAAGGGTGCATCAACGCCCTAGCTTTACCTACCAGCTATTTACAATGCCACTACAACGCCTAGTATTCAGTAAGTACAGCGCTGGTGCGCAAACAAGGTATGAACCAGGTATGAACGAAGCGTGCACTATTGTGGCACAAGGCAAGGTTGTCATTCTCTAGTAATTGCATTGCTTTATGCTAGTGACGTAACCAGGGTTGTTTCACTTCGGTAATTGAATTACGGTGCAACTATTGTTCTGCAATGGTAAAACTTGTAGAAACACAATTTTAAGCTTGTACATTGTAAAAAAATTCTTCCTGTGCAATTTCCCGGACGTGCATTATATGCAGGGGCGTAGCAAGGATTTCGCTTAGAGGGGGCAGTGCCCAAAAACGGGCCCCTGCGACAGCGTCAAAAAGGCCTAAAAAATATCGCTGAGCAAAAAAGAAGAATATCAAGCGCAGTTTTTGCGTCAGCTAATAAAAAAACTCGCTTTAAGCCAGAACACAACTAGAATATCTCAACTACGCCATGACAAGCTATTTGATAATCATGCACATTGCGTAAGAACCAGTCATGTGCTCGGAAATTCAAAAAGCCTTAATGTGTTTGTTTACCTTCGGGAGAAGCTTGTTTCAAAGGTAGGTATATTTCGGGGTGCACACCAAGGAGCATGATTGTGCGTACAAAAAGAAGTTGTTTAGCATATCTCGTCAAATTCCGGATGCATAATAAAGCAAATACAGCGATTACTGTGAAATTCGGGGTCTCAGCTTATACCATGATCAAAAACTTCTCCAATTAATACATACTGTGGGTTACTAACCCCTACTAGCCACGATGAGTTCCACAGTTAACACGCGTCCCGCTGGGGGGCGAAATTCGCCCCCCTCCTGGTTTTTCCCAGATAGCTCAAAAACGAGGAGACGCAGAACAACAAAACTTACGGTAACTTATCCCTGATCAGTTTTACATATCTCACCAAAGTTTTTAGTTAAGGTCATGTAAGGTCAAGGAGCTATTCAGGCAGAGACGGTGGATTCCATTTTCGAGAAGTGGTGCAAGATTTTCTGGAGGGGGCGCCTTCCTCCCCAGGGGGGCGCCATCATCTCTTGGGGGCGCCTTTGCTATCCAATGGCGTTCTGCAGAAACTCTTTGGACTCGGCGTGCGAGGCCACTTGGGGTGGTTTATTTCTAATATTCCGAAAAATAGGTATTTTAGATTTCGCGTAAACACAGTCGTATCGGATTGGCATCAGCAACAGAGTAGCATAGCCCAGGATTCTGCGATATTCATAGCCTTGTTTGCAGTTATGACCAATGATATTGCAGACACTTCCCGCAAACATACGTCACGTGTTTTTCGTTGAAGACTTCACAATTTGTGTGACAGTGTCTACTACAGCAGCTGCGCAGAGGCGGCTGCAGCTTGGCCTTGACATATTGCAGCAATGGATCACACGCAATGGACTGAAATTTTCAAGTTCAAAGACATAGTGCATGCACTTTTATAATAGACATTGAGACTGAATACCCGATTTTGTAAATTCGCGGAAATCCGAGCGACGTTGTAGCAGAAACCAGATTTATCAGGCTCACACTCGATAAGCTTTCATATGTGCCACACCTGAAGGAATTCCGCAAAAAAATGTTTCGATACGCTGAAAATACTGAAGGTGTTGACGAGGATGAGATACCGTGCAGATAGAGAAATGTTTCTCATGCTATACACGTTATACGCTTATATACGTTATGCGCACGTTATACGCTCATTGTTATACGCTACGTTATAAGCTTCTTATGCTGTATAGATCACTTATTCGTCCGAAGATCGAGTACGGCTGTGTCAGAGCCGCATGACGAAATCCATGGAGCGAAGCGGATTGAGATTTCTCAAGAGGCTCTATTCTGGCCGTTTGGCGGTTCTGACAGTTGATACCAGGGCTCTGCAATTGTGTAGGGTGATTGCCCTTTTACGCTAGACGCCCAAACTAAGGCCCCCAAATTTAAATTCAAAATAGTTTTTGAGAAATTTTGGAACAAATGTTTTCAATTTTGCATTTTTATCATTTTTATTTCTTAAGCGACGAACTTGAAATTTGCCTCCTTTTGAATAAGCAACAAGGCCACCTAAGAAAAAAAGTTCGAACTGGTCCGACAATATTTATTACGCCAAAACGCAGTATTTCTAGTACAAGCAAAAAAGATATTGAAATTTGACAGCCGACTTGTAAGCTCGAAATGTCAGAAGGCACGCTTCAGTTAGTTTAAAGACAGCCACGTGGAGGCAGCTACGTCAATTTTCTTGTGCTTAGGCATAGTTTCCAGTGGAAAACGTAAAATTCTGACCTAGTTTTTGCCATTTTGCCGGAGGACTACATTTTTGCTCATTTCATTTAAATCTTAATCTCTCGCGATCTAATGCGCCGATTTGACTTTTCATTTCAAATAATGAAAGAACATTGCTTCCGCCTGATAATATTCGGAGATGGATATCGTGATAATAAAATTCATTGTCTTATATGTATAAATATAATTTTAGTAGAAAACCTTTTATTTGCAGCTTTTCGATTCAGAACACATGTCATTCACAAGCTCAGAATTGACATGGCTGAATAGGAAAATTAATTGCAGTCATTCAATTCATTTACACTACCCACTTATCTCCAACGGCTTTCGAGTAATTCGTCCGAAAGGGTATTTCAAGGAGCTAAATTTCTCGGAACATGTTTGCTTCTCACCATGGTTTCAAGTCCTCAAAATGAATGGAAGTGGATGCAATTTGGTATAAAGCTAGCTTAGGGTCCTGGGTCGCCGATACAAGTGATTCTAGGCGAATCTAATGTTTGGTTCGTCTTCTAGAAGTAGCTTTATACCATGCCTTTTCTGTACGAACACAACACCCGGCGCCATGATCACGGCATCGTTTTGATTGCGTGATACCGGCCAGTGACCTCCTGACGGGTCACAGGTGTAGGGTTAGTGGGAGTCGGTACAGTGTGGCGCAGTGGTCTAGTGGTTAGAGGTCCTGTCTCGTGATGAGGGGTGCGCGGGTCGAATCCGGGGTTGACTGCGGGATATTTACTATTTATTTCAAAGAAAAGAATGATGGCACTGACCTACAGGCTTATGAAGAGATACATTGAGAATGAAATATGGTTGATTTCAGCACATTGTCATGCGGCTCTCCTGCGCCGGTGGGGGTTATCCCAGGTCGCAGACCGGGGTTGCGTATGAGGCCACTCCTTAGTCCGCGAAAAAGATTATCGATATGTCCGTCATCTCGCTATCAGAATAGTAACAGGAGCGTTCCAAGCTTCACCCATAATAAGCATGCTAGTGGAAATTAATGAAATACCGCTACAAATGCGCAGTATGATACTCGCTTTGCATTAAGCCATTAAAAGGAATGTGGCACCTTTAGAACGTGATTTTAACTAAGATAGCCAAGTTGTAAAGCAAATCGGAAAACCAGGAGCTCTATATATCATTTGTCTTGGAACTCGATTTTTCCGTAGAAAAAAACTAAAACCTACCCGAAATGTACCTCTCATGTACCTCTCGCCAGGCGGCCATTGTTGTGAGCTGCTGGTGTGACGACATATGCTGACATCACGATGAGCATCAGGTAATCGAAGCCCTTGAAGTGTTTCGAGTATGGTAGTGGTTGCCAGATCATGACATCATCCAGAGGCAGATATTTATTCATTTTTCTAGAGGAGTATTTTAAAAATAAAAGCATTGAGCTTGTTGTACATTTTTCAGAGAAATCATAAGTGGTTTCATTATTTTCGGCTAAAAGTACGCCTAATTACACAAAATTCCAGGATTTTACCAAGGTGCCACGTTCCATTTAAAATAAGCCACCAACACGCCCCACATACCAAACATTTTTTTGGCGACGCCTACCTCATTCAGATAGACAGTGGCTCGCGTTTTGCAACCCGTCACCAGGGAGTGAGAGTCTGTGCCTGGCTGGCACAGGCTGGTATCGACAGCAATCTCGTCGAACCACATGAAGCAGCTGTTATTGAACCATAGCTCATCTCGACAGTTAACACGAACACAACCTACGCCAACAAAGCAAAAAGTTGCCTCATGAACCGACGCGCCAGTAATTTATGAACTTGCTTGCGGAGCCGTTCGAAAACCATGTCTGTTTCTATATAGACGGTTGCAAAAGAAAGTGACAATGGCACAGGGCGTGCATTTGTTGGTGACGATGTTGAGAAGTTTTCTAGTTTGCCTTACGAAGGATCCATTTTTTTCAGAGCTGTACTCCATTTTTTTTGCAGTTTGGACCAGGTGTCTAAGCTGATGGTGAGGAAGTTTGCGATTTTTACCGATTCGCTGTCTTATCTGCAGACATTGAAGCCATTTTATTTCTATAATGCGTCGTCACCTTGGCAGGCCATGCTGAAGATGACTGGATCTTCTGTGTGCACTGATTAGTCCAGTAGGAAGACACAGGCAGTTTGGATGGCTACCATCTCAGCCTGAAAACTCGAGCAGAGCGAGCCTGCTGGTCGCGTGAGCTCATGCTGGGCTCTGTCTGGTGACTCGATGAAGACCCAGCTCCCCCGCTCGTGACCCCTCCGTCCACCGACCCGTCGGTCCACACCCATGTGGCACATTGAGTCAGGGAAGCGAGGTGGGGGAGAGCTACTCGCTTCTTCCGGACAGGTGGCGCTCCTGATGTCAGTGGGCCCACGTCTAGTTGAAATGTGACTCGCTCTCCTGATACCCACAGTGGAAGACGTCGAGGAAGGAAAGACTCGATGGGGAGGGAGATGCCTGCTTGATCCCACATGTCTTTGCCCACCTGCCGCCACCCGGTCACGGAGGAGAGTCGGGAGGGCGCTGCCGCCTCCGCACGTCTTCACAGAGGGTCTTCAGGCGGCAGGGTATGGAATTTCACCAGTAGTCGGGTCGCGAGTACCCTCCTTCTGGCCGCTACGCGGGGAGTCTTAACTCGGCTGGGAGTGGAGTGGGTGCATCCTGTGATGATACGCGCCGACGCTCTCATTTTGCGTTCCAGCAGCTCGACATGAAATGGCGGTGTGGCGTGGAGCCACGCTGCGGCCGCTTACTCCATCGCTCCTCTCACGTAGCCAGTAGCGACGGTTCGGAGGTGCTGTTCATGCAGCCCCCAGTTGCAGCCGGACAGTTGACGTAGGTGGGAGATGCGGGGGTGGACCTTCTCCCACAGTCTCTTACAGTGTGGACCGAAATGGAGGAGCCGATCGATGGTGACGCCAAGTAGCTGTAGGGTGTCTCCAGCAGTGACAGACTTCCCGTCGACCTTAAAATTGAAGGGATCGGCGTCTCTGGCCCACTGGGACATCACCAGTACTTGGATCTTGGCTCCTGATACCACCATTTTGTGCTGTCGGGTCCACTTCATGAGGGTGCCAGCAGCAGCTTTATTGCGCCCGGTCCTTGGCGACTTGGATGTTGTTGCCCGTGCAGAGAGCCGCCGTATCATCGGCGTACATGTAGGGGAGCATCCGGGAACCGCGCAGAGTGCGTCTACCAGCCGAGCCGCCCATACAAAATAAAACTGGCGATAAGACACTTCCTTACGGCAGGCCAGTTCGGAAAATGCGCTCACTGGAAAGCACACCATTTAGTTCCACCTGGACTCTTCGGTCCCGGAGTCACTGCCAAATCCAGGCCACCGTGCAATTTGACAGCCCCATCTACAGCAGGCGAACGCGTAGCAGGTGGTGGTCCACTACTTCGTACGCGTGCGCGAAATCAAACGCGACGAGGACGTATTTCTGCGCGGTCTGTCCATCGGGAGGGCGGCTGTGTCTCGATTTGGGCATGCACAGTGCACGCTCACCTCTTCTCTTAAATGAGTCCTGAACTTGACCTGAAGGCGATGGTTGATGGTATAAGTGGATGGTCAGTGACAAAATATACTCGTTTTATCAATCTGAATGGTCTTTTCCCTTCGATCTGAACACTGCACATGATCATTAAACGCGCAAATTACAGCCAATAAACGAAAAAAAGTTATCAATTTATCAAGAGAGTACTCGGACACGTTGAAACTGTTTTCTTTTTATTCTAGTAGGGCCCATTTATGTCACAAATCACACATGCCTATGGCATTGTCTATTTCAGCATTCAATCACATGGCTACCGAAATTATCTTAACACCTCCGAAATTTCACGCACAAGAGCAATTCTCCCATGCTGATGAAGTGAAGAATATAGATAAAGGTCGATGGAAAATGCCCACATACTTCATTCTGTGTTTATCTTAACGTTTCAACTTCCCTTATATCTCCTTGAGTCTGCCATCTGGTTCAAACATTATTTTTTAGGAGCAATTAATAATGTGGGTTAAAGTCCGGTTTGTGTTTCCTACAACTTAAAAGCTTTTCCGCTGAGATAATTTTCTTGGACAGCGCACAGGCCAGGTTCACACTCACTGCGATTATTTTCAATGTCCTCTCACCATTATCTTACGAATCTTGGCCACGTGGAAAGGCAAAATGATGCTTATCATATTTGATATTAAAATAAACTTAACCCCTCTTCACTAATAGAAAAATCCTCAGATATATCTTTATTTTCAGCTGTTGCATCTTCCCAAGTGTCTTGAATTTCTCCATGACCTAGTGGCAGTTACAGATTTTTCAAGAGGTGCCGAAAAAAGTGTGGACTGAACTGTTTAGCAATTCATTGTTTCAAATATCACGCCAAATAGGCATCTTGCTTGGCTGGTACAAACTGTTATGGCTGGGAGAGGGTGGGATAGGACGTTGTTAAAAATACGATCCACCAAAATGACGGCAACCGAAAACCGAATACCATAGGCGCCCTTTGGGTGAAAAGTTGATGGTTAAGTGCCCACTTTGAGGCTCCGCGTTCCCCCCCCACCTTACTAAAATTCTAGATCCGCCCATACGCGGATCCAGGGGGCAAAGGGGAGGGGCAGATGCAGCCCCCCGATCGATCCTCGGCGCCCCCTGAAATGGTCACGGCGCCCCCTGAAAGGTCGATGGCACTCGCCTGAAGTGGCGCTTCCCACTCTCCCCCAGGATGCGAAAATCGGTGCTCACCGATAGGATTTTACGCCCACCTGGTAGGTTTTTCCGGTCAAAAGTGGCGCCCCCTGCTCCGGATGGCGCCCCCGGGAAGGTGCTCCCCTCCGATTGGCAATCCTGGATCTGCCTATGGATCCGTCACTGTTCAAGAGCAAACAATTCACAGAAAAAGCAGGAAGATATCAAATGTTAGCGGGGAGTGGTGCGGCCAAGATAATTGATGATGCTAACAAATTGTTTAGTTATGTGGATAAAATAATTGGGTCGCCACACGGGATTGGAAGGGGACTCCTGCCTTCTTATGAGATGGGCAGTGTGCTAAAAATATATCGTCAAGTCAATATCAAATTATCAACATTTAGTTTTATACAGTTTTATACAGTTCACTGCAGTGATACAAGAGTGCTCTGTCCTTTTTCTGTGGGTTTATGACACCCGGTAGGGTTCGTTTTAGCCTCAAATATGGCTTTTGTGGTATTTATTTGGCCATTTGGCCGCCCCGGTTGCTCGGTTGGTAGAGCGTCGGGCTCCGGCCCGCTGCTGAGAAGCATGCAGTGGCAGTGCATGTCCAGGCTTGAGATCGGTTCCCCTGAGACGCTCCGGCGCTCAATCGTTTGCCCGACGTAGGTCGGCTGGCAACTGACTGATGAGAGGGTGACCTGAGCGAGGCGGCCATCCCTGTGCTTTGTGGGAGGTTAAACTTTGGCTTCTAAATCAACCCTTCATTGTGGGCGTTACTCGTTCGGGTGGTGGGGTCGGGGTCTCCGTGACAAGTCCCTTGAGGACTTTAATGAGACTCCAACAGCCGTACTGGGAAGAACTTGGACGAAATTTATAAAAAACAAGATTTTTTAGTGCAAATACAATTTGAACCTTTTGGCCTTTTCGCAAACCCGGTTTGGCCTTTTTCCGTTGAAAAAACCCGCAGTCCTGGGCAGCATCTCTAATCTTTAGAATATGGAATAACAAAAATTAGGAGACATTTTTTTAACACTAGCACGTCTAAATTTTATTAACGCCCCCCTCCAAATGGGGGTTTGATCCCCCGAAGACATTATAATGGCCAGCGCAAGAAAATCTCCACCGCCCCCTCCACTGAGTTTTCCTTAAAAAATGTTCTGCTGTCCTTTCCAGGGGGCGCCTTTCCTATCCATGGGTGCTTATTCTTTCCAGAGGGGGCGCCTTTGCTCTCGGGGGGGCGCCTTTTGCTATCCAGGGATGCCTGTGCTAACCAGGGGGTGCATATGATATCAAGGGGCGCCGTTGATCTTCTTCGGAGGCGTCTCTGCTGTCCAGGAGGCGCCTGCGCTATCCAGGGGCACCTATGCTATCCAGACACCCGGATCCTTTACTCAGGGGCGGGGGCCGCCTTTTGCTGTCCAGGGGTGCCTGTGCTAACCAGGGGCGCATATGCTATCCCGGGGTGCCGTTGCTCTTCTTTAGGGGCGTCTCTGCCGTCCAGGGGTGCCTATGCTATCCAGAGGGTGTGTTCTGTCCATGGGGCGCTTTTGGTATCAAAGGGCGTATTTGCTGTTTTGGGGGCGCCTTTCCTATCCAGAGGGCGCCCCTGCTGTCCAGGGAGCGCGATTGCTATTAAAGGGAGCTTATGATATCCAGAGGGGTGCCTTTGCTCTATGGGGGAGGGGGCGCCTCTTAGTGTACAGGAGTGCCTGTGCTAACCAGAGGGCGCCTATGCTATTCAGGGGCGTCGTTACTCCTCAATTGGGGGTGCCTTTTTCTGTCCAGGGGCGCCTCTGCTGTCTAGAGGTCGCCTTTGCTATCCAGAGGGGCGCTTTTACTCAAGGGGGTGGGCACCTTTTGCTGTCCAGGGTGCAGCTTTGATGTCAGGGGGCGCCATTCATATTTGAAAGTGTATTTTATTTTACACAGAGGGTACTACCCCTTCAGACAGGCGATATGTCTGATTTTCTCTTGACCGGCCGGGGGCGCCGGCAAAATCCGGGGGGTGCCACCCAAATCCGTGAGGGCCTCCCCGTACGAGGTCAAAACCAGGTGTGCAAAAATATACTATTGTACACCATCATTTTTTCAAGGTGTGCAACTGCACACCCTGTCCTGCGGAATCCGCCGTCCCTGCCGCCGTTGTTCTCGGGAGGGGGGGGTTTCTCTCTTATCTCTCCAGGGGGCGCCTTTCTTATCAAAGGGCGCCTATGTTGTCCAGGGGGCGCCTTTTCTCTGCGGGGGGCGCCTTTTGCTGTCAAGGGGTCCCTGTGCTAACCAGGGGGCGCATGTGATATCTAGGGGCGCCGTTTCCCTTCTTCGGAGGCGCCTCAGCTGTCCAGGAGGCGCCTACGCTTTTCAAGGGCACCTATGCTATCCAGAGGGGCGCCTTTTGCTTTCCAGGGCGCAGTTTTGATGTCAAGGTGCGTCATTCATGTATGAAAATGTCTTTTTCACAGAGGATCCTACCTCTTCAGGTAGGCGGTAATTAGGCTTGATTTTCTCTGACCGGCCGGGGGCGCCGGCTGAGGCCTGGGGGGGCGCCTCCTGGACAAAGCCAAAACAAGTGGTGCAAAAAGATACTTTTGCACCACTTGAAAAAATCGAGTGGTGCAACTGCACCACTTGCACCCTGGAATCCGCCGTCCCTGTATTCAGGGTCAAGTAACCCGACCTCAAAACCTAAAATTACGAGTTTGAAGCAGCGCCCAGGGAACATTAGCAAACCGATCAGTTTGAAACTTCCACAATATGATAAGGTCACTAGGGTCTACAAATCTGCAATCTCGGAATTTTGATATTGGTGACCTAATGTGGAGTCAATTTTTTGGTAATCCCATTATAAGTCTATGGTGAAAAATAGAATGGACTCGTTTTCAGGAAATACTGGATAGATAAGGCTGAAAATCCTTAAACTGTCTATTCTTACCATGATCTTGACCATAAAGTTGAGTTTTTGAGCACTTGACCTCTCAAAGGTCATATCAGGTCACGGGAGCAGAGAGTGAGTGTTTTGCCATTAACTTCTCACTGAATTGCGATAAAGCTCCCATTCTGCTTGCATTGTGTTTATATTGTCAAGGAGAGTCGATTGATATGCAACATGACCATACCAGGACACTCAATGACCCTGACATAGGTCGAGGTCAGGTCATTTTGACTATTTGACCTAGCAAGGTCATATTATACATCATTCGATTTGTCGCGATGAGAGGAATCCAATGATGCATAAAGATTTGCTCTACCTTTCCTGAGGGCAGATCTAGAGAGGGAAACCTACACAGCTCTGTTGTAAGCCTATGGAGCATTCTTCGACCTATGCTGACCTCAATATTGACCTGACGTAAAAATTCTTGCTATAAATTATTTTCGTCTTAAAAAGAGCTTTCGAACACCACCCATAATTTTCCTTTAGCTTTCATGGGGAACGAGATACGGAGCGGGCGAAAACGCCCTCCCAGCGGGGCGCGTCATGCAAGGGACCCCAGCGGGGCGCGTGTTAACCGTTGCCCCGGTGGTGGGTACGAGCCACCTTCGCCCTGGTGGGGGCTAAAAAATACCCCACAAGATCTCAAAAACTAAGAGAGCTAGAAAAAAGCGCAAAAGGGCAATTGAAACCTCTTCAAAAATGATATCGAAAATACTTTGGTCATTTTTTCTTGTCAGGTCAATATCAAGGTCACCAGAGGTCAAAATAGGTCAAAATCGCCAATATGAGGTGTACTAAGAAAGCCTCATATATCTCAGAAACTATGATAGCTAGAAACATTTTTCTAACACCATTCGAAAGCTCTTGAGCTGCCCTTTCATTAGAGTGGTATTCATTTTCGTGTCAGGTCAAAGCCTAGTGAGCGACAGGTCACTGAATATTGGGCATATTCTTGGGAATGTTTATAGGCACCCATGCATAAGGGCGTTTCCTTTTTCGCTAATAACTTCCAAACCAAACAAGATACAGCCAAAGTTGATGCACCATTGCAATCCTCTCGTCAATACAAATCGAATGATATATAACATTGCTATGCCAGGTCAAATGTAAGAATTTGACATGACCCAGGTCAACGGTCTGACTCAACTTGATCTGGTATAGTCATGATGTATATCATTTGACTTGCAGGAACTATACAAGCACTTTGGTGACAAAATAAAAGTTCTATCTTAGTTTATTCAAAATTTATAGAGTAAAACACCAAAAAATGCTTATTTGACCTAAGGTGACCTTTTAAAGGTCACAAGTCAAAATGTTTGGCATCCACTTCAGAAATGGGCTAAGAGCAAGTCGTAACCGATGTTTGAAGTTGATTCCATCCATACTTACTGAGAAAAGCTCATTTCGTGATTTTCCCCATCTATTTACAATAGGGAGGTCATGCTCTGCACATGACCTTAGGTCACCAATATCAAAAATCCCGGAACATATGTTGTAGTTCCTGGTGGGCCCAATATGTGGTATGAGTTTCAACTTGATCGATTAACCCTTCTTTTAGTTATGCGGTCCTAAGCATTTTTTGAGGTGAGGTCACTTTACCTGGCCTGGTGACCTGACATGATGTGACCTTGAGCTAAAATTTTCAGGAAAGATGTAAAAATGATGAAGGAATAGGTAGACTAAGTTTAGTGGCGCTGCGCGCCGCTGTTTTTTGGTCACTTCGGAAAAACCCGAGGGGGGGTCTAAAAAGACCCCCACCCGAGGCTTCTCAGAGGCTTCTCAAGTGTAAGAGAGTCCTGACCGTCAGAGTGGGTCCTGTGGGCTAAAACGGTCCCTACTAGCCACAATGGCCTCATCACTGAAATAGGCCCCAACTGGTCAGACAGGTCCCTAGTGGCTATAGACAGGGCCCTGACAGCCTGCGAGTCGCACTGGGCCCATAGTGCCCAAATCCGGCCGGCCATCGTGACTTTGTTGGTTAAAGAGGGCTCAGCTCACCAGACAGGGGCCCTGTCCCTGTCCCTTCTGTGGACAAGGGCCCGGGTCCCCAGTGGTTCACAGGACATAATTTTACCAACAGTTCTGATGGGTAAAAAGGGCCCTGCTTGTAAAAGAATAGAGTGCTGAAGATGGCTTAAGAGGGCCCTGTCTGGTATAAAATTTCAAATTTGGCCACAAAGCATAGTACGGGCGGACCGTGCATTGCGCGGCCCGTGTCCTCAGGGGGCGGGTGTCCCTGCCGCCCCCACCCATGGCTACGCGTCTGCGCAGAAACCCACCAACTACACAAACAACTGTTTCTATGGCGATGAAAATCGCGCGGTCCCTTCTGGAAAACAATGCACAATCCAATTACAATAGATACCAACCTAATATGCGACCGCTAATCATAACATTCAGTGATGTCGAATTGCAATTTCTTGTTAATTTATGCGAAAACCCTACCGATGTTTGTTATTCATTTCAAGAAGTCTGATTTAGGTATGAAACCTCAATATATGCAAAGGTAGCAGTGGTGGTTCGCACCGTGCCAGCCCCCCAGTGGGCAATTTTCAGCTCGATTGGGGGGCTGGAGCCAGGAGTGTGGGGGGGTTGACCCCCCAGTTAACATTTTAGACGAGGCCCTGCCTAAAATCGTTCTAGCTATCTTAGTTTCTGATATATGAGGTTTTCATAGTACACCTCATATTAGCGATTTTGACCTATTTTGACCTCTGGTGACCTTGACATTGAACTGACGAGACAAACGACTTAAGTATTTTCGATTTAATTTTTGAAGAGCTTTCGATTGCCGTTTTGCACTTTTTTCCAGCTCTCTTAGCTTTTTAGATCGTGGGGGTCTTTTTAATCCCCCACCAAGGCGAAGGTGGCATCCCAATAGTATATATGAGTGGAATGTTGTTTGGAGCTAAGGGGGGCCCAGGTCCCCTGCCTACCCCCCTCCCCCCACTTGGATCCGTCACTGATGGCTGCTCATTTACTATCAGCGCGAAAGTCATGTGCCGGCGATTCATGAGCGCATGGCACCCGGCCAATAGATGGCACTCTAGCTCATGAGTCAAGGATATAGATGCCACTACAGTTCCACACTTTCACCCGTTTGTTCTACTGGACTCTACGGGTTTTAGTATGTCAGCCATGCAGCGGCTGGAGACGGTGACGATAAGCTGACGAGTATCTACTGCTCTACTGTTTGAGCACTGCTGATTGTGGGGAGTCCCCAGTGTGTGAGTTTGTAGTGGGCCGCCGCCTGACGGTTAGAGCGGTACGCTGCCCGCATCGTTAGTGTCTACCAGCCGTGCTGTTATTGTGGTGCCGAGACACTGCTACAGGCTGTGTTCCTGGCTGTCGGGCTGGAGGACGACGGCCAGCAAGCTCGGAAAGAAGGCTAATCATCCTCAGAGATTGCGGTGAGTGAAACATGAAACGTTTAGGGTACCTATGCCCGAAAACAGGTTTTGCTGGTGTTACGTTATCTTACGACCTTTCGTTACCTCAGGTCATATTAGGTCACGAGGTGACCTCTGGAGCATAGGCGGATCCAGGGGGCAAGGGGGGCACGTTTCCTCCCCGATCGACCCTCGGCGCCCCCTGAAATGTCGCTTCCCACCTCCCCCAGGATACGAAAGTCGGCGCCCACCGATAGGATTTGGCGCCCACCTGATAGGTTTTGCCGGTCATAAGTGGCGCCCCCCTGGTCCGGGTGGCACCCCCCCGGGAAGGTGCCCCCTCCGATTGGCAATCCTGGATCCGCCTATGCTCTGGAGGTCAAACCACTGGCGGGAGGTCTTTACGTTTCACATAGCGGAAAAAGGTCTGGCATTTTCCTATCAAATGTACTTTACTACATCTCAATAGCTCTAATGGCATAAGATCTATGCCCAGTCTGCTTAAGCATTGCATATTTGAGTGAAAATAGCCGATATTGACCTAACTTGACCTCTGGAGGTTAAACCACGCGATGTAATTTCTTACTGAATTCACGCGAGCTTTCTAATGCACTTTGCAGATTTGCGCTAACCCCCATATTTTTGGAGTTAGAGGGGGGCGTCGATGGCTCCGGTGGGGCGAAGGTGGCGCCGGGCCACCGGTGGGGTGCGGGTTAAATTATCACAGCGCTGGACCCTACAACCACTAAAAACATAGGCGGATCCAGGGGGGCAAGGGGGGCACGTGCCCCCCCGATCGACCCTCGGCGCCCCCTGAAAGGTCGATGGCGCCCCCTGAAATGTCGCTTCCCACCCCCCCCAGGATGCGAAAGTCGGCGCCCACCGATAGGATTTGGCGCCCACCTGATAGCTTTTGCCGGTCATAAGTGGCGCCCCCCTGGTCCGGATGGCGCCCCCCCGGTCCGGATGGCGCCCCCCGGGAAGGTGCCCCCCCGATCGGCAATCCTGGATCCGCCTATGACTAAAAACATTGTGTTCTATCCGACTGGAAGCCCACCCCCTCCCCCCAGCCAGTACCGTGGTTTTGCATGATGCTTTCAATTCATACACGCAGGGGCACACCCAGAACTTTGGTATGGGGGCACACGACCTTCGAGGGGTGCAGTGTCCCCAAACTTAGTCTAGCTGTTTCTTCATCATTTTTACATCTTTCCTGAAAATTTTAGCTCAAGGTCATATCAGGTCAGGTCACCAGAGCAGGTGAAGTGACCTCACCTAAAAAAATTTTAGGACTACATAACTAAAAGGAGAGATAATGGGTCAATTTGAAACTCATACCACATATTGAGGCCCACCAGGAGCTAAAACATATGTTCCGGGATTTTTTTATATTGGGGATCTAAGGTCATGTGCAGAGCATGACCTCCCCATTGTAAATACATGGGAAAATAACGAAGTGAGCTTTTCTCAGTAAGCATGGATGAAATCAACTTCAACCCTCGGTTACCGCTTGCTCTTAGCCCATTTCTGAAGTTGATACCAAAAATTTTGACTTGTGACCTACGAAAGGTCATCTTAGGTCAAATAAGCTTTTTTGGTGTTTTACTCTATAAATTTTGAATAAACAAAGATAGAACTTTTATTTTGTCACCGAAGTATTTGTATAGTCACTGCAAGTCAAGTGATATATATCATGACTAAGGCAGGTTAAGTTGGGTCAGACTGTTGACCTGGGTCAGGGCAAATTTTGAATTTGACCTGGCATAGCAATATCATATATCATTCGATTCGTATTGACGAGAGGATTGCAATGGTACATCAAGTATGGCTGCATTTTGCTTTTGCTTGGTTTGGAAGTTATTAGCGAAAAAGGAAACGCCCTTATGCATGGGTGGCTATGGATATTCCCCAGAAAAGTCCTACTATTCAGTGACTTGAAGCTCCCTAGGCTTTGATCTGAACCGAAAATCATTGCCACTGTAATGAAAGAGCAATCAAGAGCTTTCGAATGTTGTTAAATGTTTGTAGCTATCCTTGATTGAGAGATATATGAGGTTACATATTAGGTAATATGAGGTTCACCTCATACTAGTGATTTTGACCTATTTTCACCTCTGCTTATAGGGGCGCGGTAGTGGAGTGGTCAGCGTAGCTGTCTGCCACGCAGCCGACCCGGGTTCAAGGCCCGGCGGCTTCCCTGAATAAGGAGCAAGCTGGCTCCCGAGAAACCCTTCCAACAGGGAAAGAGTTGGCGACGCCATATGACCCTGGCAGTTGGTGCGTCGGTAAGCCCCAATTATAATATTCACCTCTGCTGACCTTGTTATTGACCTGACGAAAAAAATGAATCATGTTCGATATCATTTTTGAAGAGCTTTCGATTACCGTTTTGCGTTTTTTTCTAGCTCTCAGTTTTTGAAATCTTGGGCGGTCTTTTTAGCCCCCCCTCACCAGGGCGAATGTGGCTCGTACCCGCCACCGGGGCAAGGGTTAAGAAAATAAGTAGTGGAAACCGAGTACCTACAATTTGGGTAATCAGAATACGTATCCTGATCGAAAATTAACCGAATGCAAAAATTTATGGTACTGACACATTGCACGTGCGTATGTGAGGGGAGAATGCATTTCAATATCTGATCCGTGTTGTGCTCTAGCGCCGGCTCCCAGCGCATCCCGCTCTGTCCCGGGCCTAGTAAGCTCTGACGCGGCAGTGCGCAGCGAGGGCGTTGCGCGGCGTGTCCGTTCGTGTTTAGAGGCGTACCGGCGACTGAGTGCGGCGGTGTCGCGCGGCGTGTCCGTTCGTGTTCAGAGGTGTACCGGCGACTGAGTGCGGTGGCCTCGCGCGGCGTGTCCGTTCGTGTTCAGAGGTGTACCGGCGACTGAGTGCGGTGGCCTCGCGCGGCGTGTCCGGTGGTGTATCGGCGACAGAACGCAACACCTTGCCGTTCGCGAGCGCGAAAGGTGGGTCTGGCCGTGGACTCATAATGACAGACAGACAGACAGACGTGTAGTTTCATATTTGACACTTAAACACATAAGACATGGTACGCGATTGGCGCAAAAGCACGAATGCTTAAACAAGGCGCCGCTCGCACGGTTTGGTTCCTGACATGCCGCACCACCACGGAGGGAGCCGCCGAGTGCCGACCACGCAGCGCCACCTCTGCCCGGCCCGGGCTGGTCAGAAGCAGTTAATCGAAGCGTTTTGTTTTATGAATATATTTGAATATGATTGGGGTTACTTTGCTAGAGTTTGACTTATTTAATAAAGAACCATGAAGAATGATGTTTAGTTTTGATTGTTAATCTATGTTGCTCATGTTCATACCGGTTACAGAATCTATTTCTTGAAACATAGCCATTCTCGCGTGGTTAAATAGTTGACAGTTAAGCAAGTAGTGGGGTGTATCCTCTTTTGTATGGCCGCAAGCGCAGTGGGGAGTATCGGTTGCTTGTATTTGAAACTGGTGTGCGTTTAATTTGCTCATTCCTACCCTCAATCTAGTCAAAATATAGTTTTCTTTCTTTTGGCCCAGAGAGTAATAGAGAGGAGGAGGAGGTGTTCCTAAAATATGTCTGATTTTGTTTTTGAATTTCTTCTTAGAGGCAATATCTCGTATATTTTGGGGTAATAGGTTCCATTGTTCGATAGCGTTCGGAAGAAAGGATTTTTTAAAGCCGAGTGTTCTGTGCCGCGGTACTCTTATTCTTTCTGGATGTCTTAAGGCTCTGGGCATATGATTTTCTCTTGTTTCGGGAACGACGTTGCGTATAAATTGAGGTACGGAGGGGCTATTTAGAAGATTATGAAAAAATACAATTTTGTTGATTTTCCTTCGTGTTTCAAGTGAGCTCCATCCAAGGTCTTTTGTCAATTTATCCGTTGGTGTTCGTAGGAGAGTCCCTGTCACTAGTCTGGCGGCTCTATTCTGTAGTCGTTCGAGTCTAAGTTTGTCGTTTGCTGTGATGTGTCCGTCATAAATAATGTCGCAGTAGTCAAAGTGGGGCCTTACATAAGTCGTATAGATTTGATTTAAGATTGTTCTTGGGAGAAACTTTGCCAGAGGGTAGAATGTTATATTAATGTTATATTTACTTTTTTGATAATTTGATTTATGTGTTCTTTGAATTTTAAATCATGGGAAAGAGTAATTCCTAGGTGTTTGTGTTTTTCCACCACTGGTACTGGTTCACCACCAAAGGTGAGTTTTGGGACTTGTGGTTTGTTTTTTAAAGAAAATTTTTGCTGAACTGTCTTTAGTGCATTAAAAGTAATAAACCATTTATTTCCGTAACTATATATTTTGTCTAGGTCTGCCTGAAGTGTGGTTTGGGTGGCGATGAATGTTTCGGTAGAATGAGCCGCATACAAGGATGTGTCGTCGGCGAAGCAAAGTATGTCGTGGGTCGTTTGTTTTGTCAGAGAGTTTAAGTAGAGGAGGGCGAGGAGAAGGCCAAGAACAGATCCCTGAGGACAGCCTGCATTTAGTGAGAGTGTAGACGAAGTGGAATTTTGCAAGCTAATACGTTGTCTTCTGTCCGTGAGATAAGATGTGAGCCAGTCTAAAGCCGCAGTCAGTCCGAATTCACGTTTGCATTTTTCTAAAAGTCCTCTGTGCCAAATTTTGTCGAAGTAGCGCGAGATGTCAAGGTACACTGCAGTGAAGTCTCGTCCCTCATCTAATGACTCGTTTAGTTTGTGTGTCAAATAAAATACTTGCATGTGCGTACTGTGTCCTGGACGGTATCCACTTTGTCTGTCAGTAAGGAGGCTATTTTCTGACAAGTGTTTGTATATTTTTCGGAAGACAACTTTTTCAAAAACTTTAGATAGGCAGCATAGAAGGCTGATCGGTCTATAGCAAGAAATGTCGGATGGGGACCCCTTATTTTTGAAAATAGGTTTTACATTGGCGAGTTTCCATGCTGACGGGAAAATACCGAGTTGAAGAGATTTGTTGAAAAGCTTCGTAAGTGGGTCAGCTATGAGGATTGCGGTAAGTTTTAATAGTTTAGTTGGGATCTCGTCGGGACCGGTTGATTTATGGGGCTGTAACTTATTTAATTCATGTAGTACTTCGCGTTCGGTGACCACCAGGGGAGCAATTTCTGGGACAGGGGAGTCTGGTGGCTCAGTAATAATTGTCTCGGGCTCTTCTATGTCTAGTGTTGATTGGGAAGCAAAATAATTGTTTAACATGTTGGCCTTCTGGTCATCGTCGTTGATCAATGTTCCATCTTCTCTCACTAAAGGGGGATTTCACTTTTAATTTTACGGCCAGTCAGTTCTCGCAAGATAGAATGATACTTGTGAGGGTTGCTTTTATACTGAATGAGTTGGTTTGTTTTCAAAAGGATATAGTGGTTTTTAATTTG
The DNA here is from genome assembly GCA_034440635.1 of Lepas anatifera. NCBI lineage: Eukaryota > Metazoa > Arthropoda > Thecostraca > Lepadidae > Lepas > Lepas anatifera. The sequence goes on along the minus strand of JAOTON010000941.1, from coordinate 869,467 downwards.
GCGTGTGTCGTTTGTGACCTTGTTTCTCTGCGACCGCCACCTTTGCCAGGCAATTTTTGTCTCTGGATGATTTTGATCTTTATGCTGGGCCTGCATAGTTTTTGCTTGTTTAAATAGTCGGTCTCGTTTTCTCATCGCAGATTTAAGGGACTTAGTCATCCATGGTTTGTCTTTTGATTTGAAAGTAATAGTTTTTAAGGGAATTGTTTCTGCTGCCCCGTTTTTTAGGGTGTTTGTGAACAAGTTCACTGCAGTGTTCATGTCTTTGTCTAGTATGTCCTGCCAGTCTGTCGTCGTGAGAATGTTGGTCAGTCGTTGTGCATCAAGCTTACTATAATCCCACATTGTTTTATACTGTATCTGCGGGGCAGCAATTCTCTGTTTAATTGAAACATAGACCGGTAAATGATCAAGCGCAGAAAAAGATGACAGGACACCACCATTGGATATTATTTGTTTGTTGTCAACATAACACAAATCGCGTAAATTTTGAGTTTCTCCCTGTACTCTGGTGGGCTCTTCAATTACTTGAGATAGTCCTAGAGAGTCAGCTGTTGCCTCTAATTTCCGTTCAAAATGTGTCAGTGGAGAATGGGGTACATTTTTGTTTTTTAAATACATGTTACCAGCATTTAGATCCCCCATTACTATTATGCATGTTGGGTTGTATCCTTTTGCTTGATTTACACTTTCCGCTAAGTATTCAAGAAATAGCTCTTGGGCTTGAGCGTCTGAGTTTGGAGGAATGTACGTGCAACATACTATTAAGAGCATATCTTTCAGTTTAATTTTCGCCCATACCCACTCAATGTTACCTAATTCTAAATCTGGAAGTTTAACAATGGCAAGTGTTGAATGACAATACAGTAAGACTCCTCCTCCTTTTCTATTTCTATGACGTGCAAGGGGGCTATGAAAGTTACTTAAGTTATACATACAACTGTCGATAGAATCATCTAGTTTAGTTTCTACAAGGCCAAATACCCCTATGTTGTTTTGACTCACAAATGTTTCTAGCTCGTCCCTTCTATTTTCGGCTTTGATACTATTAATATTAATGCTAGATATTTTCAAATCATGCTCAGTTTCCATGAAGACAGGATTCGTAGCACCCGGGCCCGGCAGAAGCGGCGGCGCGGCAGCGGCAGCAGTTGACTGGTTTGAGTGGCCGCGAATCGGGTCGCCCCCAGGCGGGGGTCAGCGGCTGAGCATTCATGAGCAGGCACTGTTCATTTGCATCTGGTAGGCAGACAAACAATTGGTCACCATCACATTATCGGTTCAATTTTACACAGTCATCACAGACAAATAACACACAAGGTAAATTTCTGGGGGACCGGCTGGCAGTCTAAATGCAAAATGCAAAATACAAGCATGTGTTCGTATGTGGCATGTAGTTTCATAAAAAAACACACTGGCAACTCTTCGCGTTATGACCCAGTGTAAGGATTCTAGATTCATTTTAGAAAGTGAACGAAAAACAAAAACAGGAATTACTAGAGCTCGACACAACAAAAACAGGAATTACTAGAGCTCGACACAAGAGTGCTCGATTTGAATCGGTTGTCATCCACCAAATTCAAATACCGGACTTTTCCAACAAAAAGGAAGCAGAATGCTCTAAAGACTTGGCATGGCCTATCAAATCATCTTGAAAATATAACTTGCTGGACACTCGTTAGCACTTGTTCAACGATGAGAAGTGGGTATAGGTAGTTGTATGCATCTAAACACGATTATTTAACCTCAATACCAAATTAAAAATAACTACTTGCAACAGAGTGTGGAATTGCTGAGTGTAATGCAAGCCGAAATCCACGACAAAATGCAGGCGGAAAAACAAACAAAAATAAGTTGACACTTTACCAATAAACACCATAACTGCGATCTAGATTGACTTAAATTTGTCAATGAGAACAATCTGCATCCACAATACGTTTCAAATCTCTTAATCAGTTCAAACCAGGCTCAGCGGGGTTTTGTATAAATATCTGGGAAGCGTCGAATCAAGCGTCAGTCTTACCATCTGTCAGTGCTTCTCTTACTTCCCATGGTGGCGCCGTTTACCTCTGCCCCCACTGGCACCAGCGCTGCTGCGTCCGGCACCTCCAGCCGCGGACTGCCACGGTGCAGCTCTCACTTGGGGCGTGGCGTGACCGCCGCTGGTCCCAGAGGCGCCGCCAGCGCGTGAACGCGTGGCGGCCGGTGAGCCGGCGCTGGATCCACGACGGCCCGCTCCACTGGTCGCCCCTGTCGCCGCCCGTTCCGGTCCTGCGCCTCGGTGACCTTGTGAGTCCGCGGCGGTAGAGCCGGACGCCTCCGGCGGCGCTGGCGCTTCTTCCGCAGCTTGCATTTTGGAGATCCCGTAATCTGTCAATCCGAGGGATGGGCTGTCGCCAACGATTTTGTGGAGATCCCTGATGCCGCGTATTTTCTTGGTTGGTCCATCATTGCTTAAGCGGACCTTCATAGCACCGGCGTCGGTCCACGCTCGAGCAAGCACGCCCTCTCTTCTGAGCTGGCGGGCTACGAACATGATTGCGCTGTTGTGGCGCGTTAGGCAATCTGCCATGTAGATGCGTGAGAGCATGTTGGGGCCAAAACACGACTCTTGGTCTACTTTGGCCTCTCTGACCGACTTCCGTTCTTGATAGAACTGGGCCCGTTTGATGTGCCGCACGAATTTCACGATGACTGGGCGAGCCTTGTTTTCCCTTATTTTGCCTATTCGGTGGGCGTTGTCGATATCGGTCTCGTGAATTATTACTCCTATGAGCCTGCCTATTTCCATAATTAGGCCTAGTACATTTTCATCGGGTGTCTCAGGGATAGTCCCTAGTTGTCGGTCGCACGGTTTTATTGGAAATAAGTAAGCCTTTCATGTTTAGAAAATTGTTGTCCTAGCTTGCACTCCCCATGAATTTCCTAATATTTCTAATGGAGATAAGGGTCCGGAAGAGGTAAGTTACGGGTAATTCCGTTTAGGGTAGACCGCCGCTTAATTTTCTTGAAACTTTGGAGGCATGTGTACCTGTGCAATATAAGTAGTTATGCGCATTTCCAGACGTTTAGTCTCTGCTGCCAGTTGGGGTCAATTCTGCTGGCCACGAAAGATCACCCAATTTTTCGAACATTGCAGGATGAGTAAAATGCTCTCATATCCCAATTTTGCCACGCCTCCGCCCGACTCGGGGATGCGCGAGCCGCTGCAGTATCCCGACAGCTCGGCGAAGGCAGTGCCTACCTTTTCGGAAATACCCTTGTACTGTGTACATACGTGCATATCGCGCATGTGCGGAACACTCCTGGGGTCAGTGGGAGTGTGCAGGTGGTTGAACGGCCACCCATAGGCGTAGGAACGTCCAGAATATGGGGGGGCAGCGGGCAATTTGAAGTCATTTCTTTCCAGTCAACGCCATAGGGTTAATGGTTAAAAATCATGAATATTGGGGGGCCATGGCCCCCTGGCTCACCCCGTTCCTACGCCTATGCGGCCACCGACTCGCTTCATGTGATTGGAGCTAGCAGGGAGGCCAGGAGGACTGGGAGGCTCAGAAGGAAGGTGTGGGAGGCCAGAAGTGGGATATCCCTCTACAAATATCGGAATATGAGTCATCACCAAGACCGTGCGGTGGGCTGTCCGGCCTCCGTTAGTTAGTCCATAATCCAGAAGTTATTGCACAACACAAGGTAAAGCTCACCTTGTGAGATAGCATCACGTTTGCGAACCACTCTATATTTCGAGGACGTGCCTCCAAGTTATTGATTGTACATTAGAGATCCCCAAAATAAACACCTTTTTACCTCAATAGTTTTCACGCTTTGCCCCAGGAAAACAAGCATGCAAAATAACGTGACCTCAGTTTTCCTGTATATGTTCTGCCCACTTAGCATATCAGAGTTTTTTGGAGGCTATTTTACTAAATTTAAGCCTATTGTCGAGGTTTCATGACTCAATAACTGAAGTTTTAAAACATGTCAAGCGGCACCTCGTTTGGTTCTTTCATGAGATAAATCAACTGAGACACGTTTGGAGATTTTTAGTGATTATTTTCCTACACAATGAATCCAATAAATTTGAATTTTACCGCTGAAATTGACTCATACAACCAGAGTTGTGCGTTTCAGAATTTTCTTGAGTCGTCTCAACTCAACTTAAGTGCTGAGAGTGGTTGACTTAACTCTGACTCAACTCATGGTCAAGAGTTCAGTGAGTTGACTCAACTCCGACTCAAGGCTAAATCCATCCGACTCAACTCTGACTCAACTCACGACTCAACTCTAACTTTGAACTCGTTTTCAAAATAAAATAAATAAATAATCAATATATAAATAATATTAAAAAATTCAGAAATAAATCAATAAACCAGCAAAAACAAGCTGTTCAGAAAGTCTGACATGAAACGGAAGATTAATAGAAACAAAATTAATTCATTGGTATTCAAACATTGCTTAAAATTACAGTAACCATGAATAACCTTTTAATTCTTCCAGACTGTCACTGCCCAAAAAAGCTACCACATGTTGCAATTATTTCTAAAAGGAGCATTGCATATTAAACTAGGTAAATGGAATGGAAAGGAACCTAAAGGGGCTAAGGTTACACCAATACAGACAAAAATTGAGCGTTCATGCTGTCAAAAAAGGTCCAAGCTAAAAATATTATATAAACTGTATTTGTAAGGATGGTATAGGTGTTGCTTTTTTCTGTTAAAGAACTATGCTAGATAATTTGTATAAATGAAAATTAAGATGTCATGAGTTTAATCAAAATTTAAGCAATAATTACTAAAGTACCTAGTTGCAATTGCTAATTCTAAGAACTACAGCAAACCCTAAGAAAAAGTATACCAACATTTGCAAAAAATTCCTAAAGTACATTTTCAAACCACCTTTTGACGATGAAACATTATCGGACTTGACAGAGAACGCCGTTTACCAAAGATTGGTAGTGAGTAAAGCTTGGGCCAGACGGCCACCCATTCCAGGGGTGTGCGGTGGATTGGCGTTCTGTCAAGGTTTTCGCTTATCACGGCTAATGGTATATTTCAGAACAGTGGGCAGAGGCAAATATGTCCCCATTTACAAAAAGGCTTAGAAAAATCCAGAAAACTATCGTTCGGTTTCATTGTTGCCTCTGTGTGCAAAAGCGTTTGAAAAATTGTCACGATCAGATTTTCAACACGTCAGACCTCTCCTTTCGGAAACTCAACACGGGTTTATACAGCATAGATCTTGCGCTTAAATCGGCATCTTCCTTGCACATGGATGGGCGGCTATTCAACATAAATTCAGCTCGATGTGGTATAACAGATTTTCCAGTGCCTCCAAAGCGTAAATCATCGCCACGCCTATAAACTTCGATGTATGTATGGCCTGGATGGGCACGCTCGAAATGGCTCACATCATACCTCGGGAGGCGGAAGCAAAGAGTGTGTTAAATGGCAAGATGTCCCGTGGACTCCGGCTGTCTCGGGGAGCCGGAAGGCGGGCATATCTCACCTTTGCTGTTCCTTCTCTACGTGAATGATTGCCATCTGTAATCTCTACAAACTGTTTGATGTTTGCCGATGACGTGAAAATTTTCGTTCAAATTGACACCCAAAATGACGTCATCAGGCTTCAAATGACTGGATGCAGTTTCGCTGGGCAGCGGACTGGAAGCTGAACAAACGCATCGAAATGTAAAGCATTCAAAATCACCTAAACCGCAATTTCATCCCTTCGTCTTACAAAATCAACGGCGAAATTCTAGAAAATGTTGACAACATCCGAGATCAGGCGTTATTCGGACCAAAACTCACTTTTCAGGCGCAAATAAATTCCATAGTACTAAAAGCCAATAGGGCATTAGGCATTCTCATTCGAACCTTCCAGTCAGCTTCCCCAGATACAAACTGGACAAGCGTGCGACCGTGTCCGTATTCAACGCAAATGTTCGATCAATTCTGAATACTGCTCCGTCATTTGGGGCGGAGCAGCAAATGTCATCTCATTCGCGTGGAGAGGGTTCAGCATAAATTCCTCATGTGGCTAGCCAACCATACTGAGCCTGCCAGTGCTGTCCTGGACACAAGTCCTCCTTAGTTTGTACGATGTGCAATCCCTAGGCAGGCGCCACCAAAGTGATATCTGTTTTTATGTAAAGTTTTTAGAGGCCTCATCTCATCATCACATATTTTACAAGGTTTTACGGTACATGTGCCGGTCAGAACCACTAGGATTTCACGTTCTACTTTGTTTAGTGTACCGCCGGCTAGAGTGAACACTGTTGCTTCCGGAGCTTTTAATCGCTTACCTCGTCTGGTGAACAGCTTTTAAACGTGTCAACCCTCAGTGATATATTCTGTGATCCGCTCGGGGTACTGAAGAAAAATAAGCTGTGTTTGCGGCAGCCGAGCCAGTACTGGTGTGATGTGAGTATTTATGTTGTAGTTAGGCCTCCATGTGTTTTTAGTTCTTCTGACTTCACCTGTTATTGGGTTTTAAAGACCTGTTGGTGATTTAATACAGATACAACAGATACAACAGATACAACCATATATGACAAAGGACAATAGAAATTGAAATTCTATCCACGTGTTGGATTTTTCAGCTTGAGAACCTCCAATACAGTACATACCTATTGCTCTTCAAAATTGGAGCACGATTTCATAGAAATTGCTGATGTATAGCGTTCCAAATAAAACACAGACGCCAAGCAAGGGCCTCTGATCATACAAAAACAGTAACATGAAATAATTCCTCTGATTCTTGCGATAAAAGCCTCTCAAAATTTCTGTGTAATCAGGGGCCCAATTTTTCTATGCTAATATCCGTATCTGCTTTTAATAGGCAAAATGAAAAGAGCGGCGGCAAACAGCGCATTTAGGACAAAAGAACCAATATAACATGTAGGTATATAGATATTTGCATGACTTTATGAATTTATCACGTGATGTTTACACTTTTTGTCTTGAGACTAGTTAAGCTTGAACCTATACTCGGTTGAAGTGGTTCTTCAAAGACAGCAATGGCCACACTATTCACCAGCGACGACGAAGCGTGTTGTGTTGGAGTGGTTGAAGTAATAAAGAGGTAATGTTAAATATTGAAGATGAGAAGTTTTTGAGAGATTTGAAATGTATTTTGTGGTGTGCTCCACCGCTTCAAATATTTAAGACAAGGCCGGTGATAGGAACCTGTTTAATTTTTAGAGTACCTGTATTACTTGTGCCTAGGATTTATTCAGATCGGATGGGCCTTTAACACGCGCCCCGCTGAGGGGGCGGGCAAAATTCGCCCCCCCTCTCCTGGTTTTCCCCAGATAGCTCAAAAACGAAGGAACGCAGAACAACGAAACTTACAGTATCTTATCCCTAATCAATTTTACACATCTGACCCAATTTTTTAGTTTAGGTCATGTCAGGTCAAGGAGCTATTCAGGGTCAAGTGACCCGACCTCAAAACCTAAAATTACGAGTTTGAAGCAGCGTCCAGGGAACATTAGCAAACTGATCAGTTTGAAACTTCCACAATATGATCAGGTCATTGCGGTCTAAAAATCTGCTATCTCGGAATTTTGATATTGTTGACCTAAGGTGGGGTCAATTTTTGGTCACCCCATTATAAGTCTATGGGGAAAAATAGAATGGACTCGTTTTCGGTAAATATTTGATAGATAAAGCTGAAAATCCTCAAACTGTCTATTCTTACTACGATCTTGACCATAAAGTTGATTTTTTAGCATCTGACCTCTCAAAGGTCATATTAGGTCACGGAAGCAGAGAGTGGCTGTTTTGCCAATACCTTCTCACTGAATTGAGATTAAGCTCCCATTTTGCTTGCATTGTGCTTATATTGTCACGGGGAGTCGATTGATATGCAACATGACCATACCAGGTCACTCTGTGACCCTGACCTAGGTCGAGGTCAGGTAATTTTGACTATTTGACCTAGCAAGGTCATATTATACATCATTCGATTCGCTGCGATGAGAGGTATCCAATGATGCATAAAGATTTGTTCTAGCTCCCCTGAGGACAGATCTAGAGAGGGAAGCGTACACTGCTCTTTTGTAAGCCTATGGAGCATTCTTTGTCCTATGCTGACCTTAAAATTGACCTAACATAAAATTATTTGTATAAAATCTCTTCGTCTTGTCAAGGGCTTTCGAACGCCGCCCGTAATTTTCCTTTAGCTTTCGTGGGGAACGAGATACGGAGGGGGCGAAAAACGCCCCTAGCGGGGCGCGTGTTCTTCCATGCAAGGGACCCCAGTGGGGCGAGTGTTAAAATAAGCAATTGAACCAAATAATTATTGATATATTGAAACAAATTGAAACTTTGTTTTAAACAATTGAAACGCTGGAGGGAAAATGTATTTAAAGGAGGTTAAAGGAGGTTTGCAAAAGGTAGGCAAATTCAAACACTTTTACTTGACATCATGTTTACCTGTTGAGCCAACTTTTTTCAACTCATTTGACTCGCTGTCTTCACAACTCAACTCAACTCATTGACATGCTGTGAACCGACTTGAGTCTATCTCAACTCACTTGTCTGATTTTATCGACTCAACTCAATTCAAAGTCAAATGAGTCGGAAATTGAGTAAAACTCCGACTCTGACCCGCGAGTCGCACAACTCTGCATACAACGTTAAACTAGCCCATCACAACATCATAGACGTCAGTGAGGATTCGATCCCGAAATTTATGTAGTGTGCAAATAGTATGAAGAGAATTTAAAAAAATCACCTCTATGAAGATCAGATCGGATTTGTTTCTTTATCTCAATAAACTGTATATTATATCGTATTGTCCACATATAAGTTCACATCAATACAATCACTGGTCATACTCAACGAGTCAATCCGTCGCCAGGTATATGTTTCCCTCGTTCTCCACACTCAATTTTCTGTCTTTCAACATGTTTGCGCAGTATCTGCGTTGAACACTCGATGGAAATCCACGAAACCTTAGCAAAACACTTGCGCACTCATAAGATTTTGCCCCGCTCTTACTTAAATCCCATATAGGGAAAAACTTGACCAATTCCGGCTCTCAACGTTCCTTTATTTTTTAATTGAACGCTCACCTTGTTATTGGTGTTTGATACAAATCTAGCTATTGTGAAGTGTTCCAATGCAAAGATAATCCTAGATACCAACTTTGTTGGTCAATTCGTCAAAATACAAAGTTATTTCAGGAAGTTTGAGCTTAAGTCGTACTTAAGCTTCGAGAAACTGCTCAAGTCTCTAATTTCGCCGGAGTGGTTTAATTTCATTGAGCTATTGTGTGACCCCTAGGCTTGCACAGGGTTCCTTGGCCTGTCTTTGGGTCTCGGTTAGGCCCAGGGAAAGAATGCTTATTAAAAAATAGCATTCACAAAATGTAAAATATTCTAAACTCGACAATGGGGCTCTGTAATTAGGGCTGAGTACAACAAATGGGATAAATATAAAAATCCTGGCTTATTGGAAACCAAATCAACTGTTTTGTTTCAAGAAATACGGGTCACTAGCTGCAGCCGTTTGCGTTTGGCGTCTACCAATGTAGGTATTCTTATTCCTAGGATAATTTCTAGCCTATTCCTAGCATATGATACTAGAACTGGTGCCCAATGCACCCTCGCATTTTTGGTATAGATTTGTGAAAACCCGTTCTTACTTCTGTCGCCACCCTGATAAAAATATCCGGCAGAATCCACTTGTTTTTTTTTGAGGGAGGAGGCAGCAAATTGACGTGTTTGCCCCTTTATGGTTACGGGTGGGGAACACACTGCTCCCCCTGCCCCTTCCCCTGGCTTCCGCCGCTAATGCCAATATTATCTTACGGGTTTCATCACTAAGGGCAGGTCTCATCATTTATCTGAGACCCACATCGTATTACAAGGTCACCAACTGAATTGCGTGTAAATTATCGGTTATATCGATGCCCTGATGTCAGGTAGGGTCCTTGATCTCTCCTTTAGACATGTACAGGGAAATAAATTGCATGCACTTGGTAAGGTTCATTCGCGATAAGAACCGGAGTCAGCGAGGCTATTCTGGGACCCGAGGCAGCAAAGTCAAAGCGACTGAGAAAGCTAAAAGCGATGAAGTATCCACAGTCACGCCAGCATTCCTAAAGCAAAATGGTGTTTAAGCTCAGCACGATCAAAGATTCTAGTAGCGAACTGCATGTAACACACTTTTGTTTCATGTTTGAAACGGAATGTATATTTACATAAATACCGATGGCAAAGTGCTAAAGGGAATGTGGCACCTTCATAACGTTATTTTAACTGAGTTAGCCAAGTTGTAAAGCAAGTCGGAAAACCCGGTACTCAATATATCATTTGTCTTGGAACTAGAGATTTCCGTAGAAAAAAACTAAACCTACCTGCAATGTACCCCTCATGTACCCCTAGCAGCAGGCCACTGTTGGCATGGCTCTTGGTGTGACGACATATGCTGACGTCACGGTGAATATCAGCCAATCGAAGCCCTTGAAGCGTTTCGAGTATAGTAGTGGTTGCCAGATCATGACATCATCCACAGGCATATTTTTTATTTCCCTAGAGGAGTATTTTAAAAATTAAAATATTGAGCTTATTGTACATTTTTCAGAGAAATCATGAGTGTTTTCATTATTTTCGGCTAAAAGTACGCCTAATTACACTAAATTCCAGGATTCGACCAATGTGCCACATTCCCTTTAAACGTTGAAAAGATCGTCCTGTCATGGTGTCATATTCATATCAGTCATAGCCATGGTGTCTTCCTGCTCGGGCGGCCAGGACGCTCACTTACCCCTGATGCATGAACCGCTTTAGTACGCTCTATTTACGCACCAAGCTCGGGTACGGACTCATCGACTCCTGTAGCCGGGAGATTCTCGTTGAGACTTCCGGTTACATGATTCGATGAGTCCGTTCCCGCAGTCGATACGTAGATAGTTAGGGCGTACTGAAGCTCCTCATGTATTCGCGGTAACTGTTGTGACAAATCTGACTAGATAATGGTTGGGACACTAGGATATCGGACTAAATGCGATCGTGGTAGGAAATGGCGATAGAACTATTATTTTGAGGTCATTGCATTTAACCTGCAATTGTGGCTGAAATGAAAACGAATCGTCTGTATGACCAATGCTGAACATTACCAAACTTGGCGTCTGGTTTTATTTTCAGAATTTCACTTGTAAGGTCATATGATACTTAAACTGTTTGATGGAGCTTGATGGAAATTCCCGGTGCGAACGAACACCGCGCCGCGCCGTCGCGGCACACTCACTGTGTAGCTCTGGTTTCGGCTCAAAACGGTCGGTGACACTGCCAAAACAAGGAACAAGAGATTGATTGTGTTTGTCCTGTATTTCTCCTACAATGGTGGCATTTGGAAGAACGGGAGGTCATGAAATGGCCTATTGTGCTGCTGCAGCACTGTCTGTGCTCCCTCGGCGCGGCGCCTCGCAGGCGTTAGATGTATTCAATGTAGATATAGATAATGTGACTGCTATCCTGTCCATGGTGATGAGTTACCCCGGATACATGAGCAGCTTCAGTACGCTCTATTTACGTACCAAGCATAGGAACGGACTGGTCGACACATGTCACCGGGTGACTGCCTTCGGGACTCCCGGTTACATGAGCCGATAAGTCCGTTCCCACGGCAGATAAGTGAGCGTGCCGTGACGAGTAATGAGTGTTTATCCGGGGTAAGGGCCTCTTCACATATGACAGCGCCAACCAAAGGGATTTGGCATTTTCTGACTTCCTGACTAAGTGGGGAGGGGTGTGATTGTTCCAAAGATTGATGACCTGGGGAGGGGGGGCAAATTATCGGTTGTCGTGGAATTGTTTTATTTATCGAGAACTGTACAGGCCCGGGGGTAGTTGAAGTGCGGGTACGTCAAAGTTTAGTTCCCAGACATACTAGAATAGCAGTTTGATACAGGCATTAGTTTGATATAGGTTCTAGGAATACGCTAGAAATCGTGCCAGCCAAGTTCTTTCATACAATGTTAAACCACAGACGGCTGCTGCTGCCTTCGTTCCCAGAACAAATCATGCAGCTGTACGCTTGAAGAGAGAGAGTCTTTGTTTTTTATCCGTTATGAATAGTTTTCAAGCGGCGTTTATGTTATTACCTATTGTTCTTTTTCATATGTTTTTTGTAGTGAAGTGGCTGCGTTTCCTTGAAAATCATCCAAAAGCGGACAAAGAAACCACATATATCCCCTTTTGAAGGGTACGGCTCCTTGTTTTGAAACAAACAAAAAGACAACCATCAGCTGCAGCCATTTGTGGCTTAACATTGTATGAGAGAACTTGGCTCGCACTATTTCTGGCATGGAAGGACCAGAAAAACTTGAGAAGCAGCCACTTTGCTACAATAAACCATATGGAAAAGGATAATAGGTAATAGCATAAACGCTGCCTTGAAAATCACTCAAAAACGGATAAAGAAGTCACCGAGATCCCTATTCAAGCGTACGGATCCTTGTTTGTTTTGGAAACAAAGACAGCCATCAGCTGCAGCCGTTTGTGATTTAACATTGTATGAGAGAACTTTGCAGCACGATTTTTAGCATATTCCTACTATATCAAACTAAAGCTCGTACCATACTTATATCTTAGTGTTTAGGAGCTAAACTTTGAAGTACCCGCACTTCACCTTCTCGTGGCCTGTGCAGTTCTCGCTCAACAAAACCCCTCCCCCAGGTCATCAATCGCTAGAAAAAACCAGACTCTCCTCCGCACTTCGTCAGCAAGTCAGAAAATGTCAAACCTCTTCCCCCTTCGTCGCTGATGTCATATATGAACAGCCCCTTGTCACCAAGATAGCAGTCATATTTGCCGACTGCCAGGGGCTGCGTCCAGGAAGGTGCACAGATAGTGCTGCAGCTGCAAGATAGGCTGCACCGAGGTCGGGGCTGAATGGCAACATTCAGATTTCAGCGGGCGGTGGTATCGGTAACAGGTAGTCTTTTTAAATATAAGCTTCAAAATACCTGGCAACAGTCAGACTCGAAGCCGGAGTTGGAGTCGGAGTGGGAGTCGGAGTCGACCCCGATGAAATGCCTCCGACTCTGCAGCACAGATTATTATTCACCAAGTTCCCCACATTCAACCTACTGAGTCTACGTCCTCGTGAGTCTCTTTGCCAATTCCACATGTAACACCTCGCTCAGTTTTGAAACCCATTATGTACGATTCTGCGAAACTAAGTCGTTAGTAATTGGGATATAGTGTGGGTAAAAACTGATCAGTGTCCGACCATATGTATGAAGAACATTTTCGCAAAATGATGACCGGCCAAGCTCACACCACGATCAAATTTCGATCTGTTCCCCCTCGGAGGTAGCGACACGACACCAACTCGTACTGCTTGATGTGCCGACCTCCCTCCGATGGCCAACATCACTACCCGACCCGCTCCATCCCACCTTATGCCCCTCCCCTCCGCTCAGTCCTGATTCGGTGGTTGCTAATTCTGATGCTGATGCTGATGCTGGTTAAGCCATTCAGTTTTCCCATGCCCGTGAATTTTCTTTTCTGTGTTCTAATGCAATCATTGTGTGTATGCAAATGCTATAATTTTGGCCCAAGTGCATAGATATATCCATGAAGCCCTGCTCAAAAGTTGATTTTTACTACAGAAAGAGTGTTGAAGCAAAAAAGTTTTTGATGAGCCCAGTTCAAAATTGAACATTTCCAAGGAAAATTGTGAACCTAACAGAAACAGACACTGTGGATGTTTCGCCTTGCCCTGCTGCGTAACCTGTGTGTCATGTGGGCAGGTTCTGAACAGTCGGCATCTCAGCGAATATGAGCCACTGCTGGATTAGCCTGTGTGTCACTGCTTCACCGAGCCTCCCCACGTCCTTCAGTTGCAGGTCGGTGGAGCTGTGAGCAGCTGGTCTGCCGTCCTCCATGTTGGACCAGGCGGCGCCGGGTGGCGCTGCGTATTTCTGCCAGCACTGTCGGATATCGGTCAACGGACCGGCGCCATGGCAGCAGCACATCCAGAGTGCCAAACACCTGAAGAAGGCATCCCTGGCGGCCGGCGCTGGTGGCGCCACTCCGGGAACTGCCGCCAACGGCGCGTCCCCCGCCCTCTCCTGCAGGTGAGGAGGGTGGCAGCGCTGACTTAATCTGAGTGAGTTTGGTTCGTATCTGTATTATCCTTGATTAGAGATAAGTCAGGCTTGATTCCTGTAAACTGAAGCTTTACAGTCTGATGGCAATTTGCCTCCAACTGCTAAATTCTGCCTCAGCGTGAGCATGAAGGGCACACACACACACACACACACCCACCCACACACACACACACACACACACACACACACACACACACACACACACACACACACACACACACACACACACACACACACACACACACACACACACACACACACACACACACACACACACACACACACACACACACACACACACACACACACACACACACACACACACACACACACACACACACACACACACACACACACACACACACACACACACACACACACACACACACACACACACACACACACACACACACACACACACACACACACACACACACACACACACACACACACACACACACACACACACACACACACACACACACACACACACACACACACACACACACACACACACACACACACACACACACACACACACACACACACACACACACACACACACACACACACACACACACACACACACACACACACACACACACACACACACACACACACACACACACACACACACACACACACACACACACACACACACACACACACACACACACACACACACACACACACACACACACACACACACACACACACACACACACACACACACACACACACACACACACACACACACACACACACACACACACACACACACACACACACACACACACACACACACACACACACACACACACAGGGTGGGGACAAATTATTAATTTTGCAAGATATTGCAGATAGATGCTTGCTTAATGAAGAAAATACTTGAGCAAGACATGCACAAGTCCCGGGAAGAAAACATCAAGTCTGCCTGGAATAGTGATTTGATGCGGTATCAAACTCTGTAATTTCAGCTGTACAGGGACTGATCCGAGGGATCAGAGATCGCCCCCTCCCCCGCCCTGATGTTTTGATGAAGCTACCTCATCCCCCGCATACCACCCATCCCCCTGAGGACAACCGAAGGCGCTCTTCGCGCGCTTGAAATGCGAGAACCGTGCGGTACAGCGGCTTGAATTTGCTTTTGTAAGGTTACCTTGTCAGAGGCCCGCTGGTTTCTGACGTTTTGCATCGTTTGCTGCCCGTTCACTAACAGCCGACCGCTTCCATTTGGACTATGTGGCTGCCCTTCTCCAGACGGCGAAGTCCCAGCAGTCAAATTGGCTCTGCTTCCTTCCGGTATGATTATATTAAGGCCCTACGTCGGGGGGGCTTTCCTTAGAATCCAGAGATGGCGCCCTACAGTTGATACCTGGGGGATTCCAGGACAGTCGACCAAGGCTTGACACCACCATGTCTAGAAAAAATCTGAAACTTTGTCTCCGGGTTAGTTTTGGGCCAGGAACACGCCTGTGAGAATCTTAGCCCCCTCCGACCAACGGTGACCGAGATATAGCCCGAGGCATTTTCGGGAGGTCACCTTGTAGACTCTTGATGCTTCATAACTCCAGAACGCATTGCTTGATTAACAAGTTTTGCATATCACTGAACTCGTCTTGAACTATACATTATTTTGAAAAAGAAAATGTCAACATTTTTAAAAATTTTGACTTTTAATTCGTTTGACCTTTTTTACCTAGCTTGACCTTTTCGCAGTTGCAATTGCCCTTTTAGACACCTAAAAATTTTGCTTCATAAAATATATTCGATAAAAAATATAAAAGTGCGTTCTTGCTATAAATTCCGAATTTTAGCACCTACGGTAGGTATGCAGACGGTTTTTGACCACTGCGGTAGTACAGCCTTATGTTTAACACCGCAAACAAAGCGATTGCTTTTGTAATCGTTTGCTTGCAATCATATTGCATTGTCTTTGCGAAATTTTCATCGTGCAAGTGTCAGAAGTTATGAAAATTAACACGCGCCCACACGAGGAGGCGGGCAACTGGCCTCCTCAGGTTTCCACAGGTAGTTAAAAAATTCGTGCAGCGCCACCGTACTTCATCTGCCTCTAACTCGAAATTTTTACACCTTCTGGCAAAAGTTTAGGTCTGGGTCATACCAGGTCAGACCGTCAACCCGGGTCAAGAGACCTAACCTCGAAAATCTTTGGAGGTGCATCAGTAAGATCAAATTTAACCTATCGTGCTTAGATTCACATCACATAGCACACTGGAGCAACTGGGCTTCAAAATAGGCCAAAACCTCGTAACTAAAGAAATCCTTTTAATAGAAACTATTTTTTGGGCTCAAATGACAGCTGTTGCTCTGGACGTTAATTTCCAGCCATGAAAAATGGGGTATCTACACCAGGTCATATTAGGTCAGCCTTTTTCCCAAGACTTATAAACACCGGAATCTGGTTTTCGTTCTTTCCAATTGTGCAGACTCTCAATGAGACAGAATCAGATAAGATGGGTCCATTGACGGTTTAAATGCAAGAAAAATGTACAATAAATATTTTCGAAACGATCTGACTTATTCAAGGTCATCATAGGTCAGCATCCTTGCTGAAGCTTCACTCTGGTTTGACTATTATCTTACGATAAATAACCACACAAATTATATGTACTTCACATATCTAAATCCCTTAGCGAACCGTATCTAAAATTCTAGGGCCATGCACGGTCACCACCTTTATTGGCACAACAATGTTAAAATAAACGTGATTTTAGGGAACGATTACCGTGACTCTTCTCATAAAATGAGTACGAACATACATATGGAAACAGACAACACATTAAACTCGCAGGGAATGTTCATCTTATCATTCATCTCCCTCAGCATCTTTTTTTACTCTCCTTTTAACATCCCACGCCCCTTTATCCAGTCTGCTATCCATTGACCCACAAAAAGCAAAGTTGTCAGTCGAGATAATTCTCGTTCAAGTCCAGACCAGTTCTTGAATCAGGTTCACATCCAAGTACCCACTCACGCCTAATCGTCATCCTCATCGTCAGTGTCACTATCTTTCAGCTTAAGAAGAGGGTTACTGCCGGACTCGGAACCTTCGATGTCATGTGACTTCTGGCGTCTTCTGGGTTTGTTGATGTCATCGGAGATGATGTTACTTATCACGGGGTCACTGGTGATGAGCAGGTAGTGATACTGATCGGTGATTGTGTCGACTCTAGATGTTTTCCTGGCATGATGTTCCCTGAATGCAAGGTTATCTTTATTCCTTGCCTCCTGTGCCTCCTCACTGTATGCTCCTATGGGAAGCTCCAGGCTCTCAATAACATCTGCCCCATGCATTAGCACCTTATGCACGGTTGCCGGCATGTTGTACCATGGGTACAGGTCCACAAACAGTCTCGCTGTGTCAAGAGCATAGATCCGATACTTCTCAATGTCGATTGTTGATGATAATGATAGTGCTGCTAATATTACTGAGAACCTTTGAAGCAGATCCTGGCTTACCCCAGTCACCTCACTGAACTGTTGAACGTTTCCGAAAGCACGACGAGCTGTGTTGCCGTCGTTTGTCGTGCCGCTGCCCCCTGCTTTGGCTGGTCGACGACCAGATTCATAGTGGCACGAAAACGTTCCTGTACAACTGTTTTCTGTATTTTCACAGCGTCCTTCTGATCGTCATTTTGAGCCCTCCATGAACGAATGGGTAACTTGTATGAGATGTGAACTACACATTCGAAGAAACGAATCCAAGCGTGTAACGTGGATAGTCCGAATTGCATGGCTTTGTTGTCCACCGGACGCTCCTGTACAGCACTTATATTGTTCATGTCGCTGGGTTTTGCATTGCATAAGTTGCAGGTTGCACTTCCCGTTTCGGTCAGGGCGCCGACCACTTTCCCATCCACCATAGTGAGGTGCATCTGGTGGCTGACCTCTACGCGGCGACCGCCGGGAGTGGTCAGAACAGTTGGCTGTAGCTGACTGATTTCCGATTCAATACGCACCCGTTCCTGGCGAGAAAGACTAGCCGTTTCCCGGGCGTAACGTATACAGAGGGGTCGGCACAGTCGGGTGGACGACGGCTTTTCGTTTTTCCAAAGTACTTGTTCTTCTTTCCGAAGCCGCAAAGGCACTAGTGTGGTGCAGAAGAGACTCTCCTCTGATCCTCCTTCATACTCAGTACGCGTGGCCTGTTTATACACAGACTGTGATGTGGCGCCATCGAAGCCCCATTTTGACTCCAGGCGGCATTTTATTGGAGGAATGTTGCTGGGTCCTGGCTCAGTTACCGGTGAATCCATTTCTGCAAGGAATCCATGAGCCTGTGCAAGCCGTTCGGTAGTCTTGTCGAGCAGAGCTTGAAGCGTAACAGTGGCTTTAGAGTCGGTGAAAACCATCGACTCTTTCGTTGGATAGCATGACGCCTTTGCTGCTCCAATTTTCTTGTAGGATGGAAGTATTGGAGATTTTGCTGCGTCTTTAGTGGCATCTCTCATTTTTTGATAGCCATGTTTTGTTAAATCACACGCTACACCTAATGCAAGTGCTTTTTCATCAGAAATACATGCCGGCTTGGGGACGTGAGAAGCCTCACGCAGAGTACGACGGATTTTTGCTGGTCTTCCCGGGGACTCAATTGTCTCTTTCAAAACATACGCCAGGTCACTCGTCTTCTCTTCTCGCGCACTTTGCTTTTGCAGCATGCACCAACTTTTTGGGTGGAGTGACCTCGGGATAGGTCACGGGAGGCACGTCGCTTCGACCTTGAACTAAGGTGCTCAAAAGGCTTGGCTGGTCGTCCCCTGAACTCCTTGATGCTCTCCCGTCATTTTCCTCCTCATCGTCACTTTTTGACGTGCTCACCTGTAAGTGTCCTTCAAACTGGTGGGTGTATCTGTTGAAAAGCCGTTGCTTGCGCCGTCCACACCTCGTCCATTTAATTTGTAAGTCCTTAAAAAATGCTGCGAGCACTTCACCAAGTTTCTCCCTGCACTCGGCACTGAGCTCAGCTTCGCTCTCTACTTGAGCTAGAGCAAGACCTAGCTCAACAGCACGTTCCGTGCTGTTTTTCACCTGTTTTGAAAGAAGACCACTATCAGCAACAGCTTCTGTAAAAGCTCGTCTCTTGATTCGTGCCTCCATGACAGAATGTCAATGCAGAAGCCTAGCGCGAACAACTGTACGACCGAGCTCTATGGTGCCGTGGTTGCCTATGAGTGAGACCAAAGCCAACTGAAAACAATACCCGAGGACATTGCGTTTCATGCTACATCTACCGACATTGCGACCTGAGCTTCATGACTCTGCCCAGCATCTCGCATGTCCGCCTTCCCCTGTCACGACTCGACAACGGCACCCTGTCAGCCGTCCTTACTCCAATTGCCGCGCAACATGAGCCGGCGGCCGCCGCAGCCGCCGGCCTCACCGCGCTACTTGGACTACATTGCCGCACAAAAAGTATCATATCTCCCCTGGGACAACTGATGCCGTGCTAATTTTTTCACTGCTGGTTAGAGGACACAACACTGCACCACTAGATATACATTTCTAAGTGAAACTCGCTGTGCGTTTTTTTCGCGGGTCTAACAAAGTTAAGGTTTTGATAATAAATTCAAAGTTTTACATCTCCCGATAAACACAAGTACAATTAGGCTCTTATTGCCAAATTTCCTATTTTTCAACATTGAGCGTCTTCAGGGCGTTCCCAGCTTTCCATTGGTATAAAGAAGTAACGGTTTTGTGACTGTGACCATGGTTGAAAATGGATCGGAAAGTGCACCTCATCTCCAGTCAATTCGACGTCGGGCTGCGGCGTCTTTGATACGCGATGTTTCAGCATCTATGCAGGCGGCTAAAGAGGAGTAAAATGGATAAAATTATACTTTTCCTAGGCTTTGGACATTTTTCTGTCAGAAGCAAACGCTTGAATCCGATTTTGAAGAGGTCAAAATTGAGGGTTTTGGCCGGTTTTGAAGGCCATTTGCCCCAGTGTGCATAGTAAGGTCACCGAGCAATATAGTTTTGCGTAGCAGGATTTCTATATCGATAGCCTGGGAAAAAGTCAGGGTCACGATCTTTCCATTAGAATTGCATGGGGCAATTGGTAAATTTTGATAACTTGCGAGAATTGGGAATTGTCGAGAATTGCGATGGAGGTTTTATGTTTACGTTGTCGTGTCTAACTTGCCACTGCAGTTTGATCGATATTCTTTTTTATCATACAGACCTAAGCCCGGCTCCAGGTCAAGGCAGGTTTATTTTGAAATTTGACTAGACAAGATTATAAGATATATCATCCGATGGGGCTCGATAGGAGCATTCCACCCCTCAGGGGACCGATCTTCACTTGCCGGATTCGTCCGGCAGTAAAGATTGGAGCAACGGGGAGTGACGCGCCCGGGGCCCCAGTCAGCCCTTGGAGGCATGTCGACGCATCACCGCGGACACGTCATGTCTGGCTCTCCGGCGGCCGCCGGCTCTTCCGATCTCGGTCGGTTAGAGTCGGCTTCTGTCGTCGGCGGCCCTGGTGATGAGGTCTGCGGTGGTGCTGATGACTGCCTTACGGGCCCTTTGTTACCTGGTCGGTAACCGTATTGGATCGGGTCAGTTGTGTCCTGCACCTCCCAGTATGTAGCTCCTGTTTGTTTTTGTTTTCTCATTTTGTTGATTATGTTTAGTTCCTTTCCTCTTTTTACGCTTCAGTTATTGGTTCCACAGTTATTTGCCTTCTTCGGCCTTTTTATGGGTGTAAGGCGCCTACTCGAGGCCTATCTCGAGCCCCGGCGACGAGGTTGACGGGATCCTGGGGGGTTGAGGTCCCCCTCGGGCGGGTCAGTCCCGAGGGCTCCAACACGCCCCCTTTGGCCCAGATATCTCGATCCAACCGGGGGTAAGCCGTCCGTAGGCTGCCGCGGGCGGCCTAGCTACGCGGCAGTGTCAACGGGCACTGTCGCTCGGTCCAGCTGGGCAGGGGGATCATGTTTCGGGCGTGCGACGCGGTGCCCTTCGCAGTGGGGACTGTGATAGTTCTTGCCGGGCGTGACGCGGGCCGGGGTTTCGGAAACCGTCGTTTTTCGAGACCCTGGCCTGTTGCGCGCGCCTGGTGGACCGCAGTCTCCGCTGCGTGAGGGGCTGCCGCGTTTTGCTTAGTCCCGACTCATGGTCCTGCCGGCCCACTGGGCTGATGGCGTCAAGGGGGTGGGTGCGTTCTGATCGGAGGGGTTGTGTGAGTATCTCTCGCCCCTCTGAGACGGCCGCACCTGCCCCCGTAGGCACTGTACCAGCCCCTGGGCCCAGCTATTGACAGCTGGCAACCCGGGGGCCGAAGGTAAACTGACTCATCATGGCCTCTCCTACTTGTACACCAACTGAATCGACCGCACGGACTCCGACCCCCGCATTGACGCCGACCACCTCTTGTCCACCCACCGACGTCGCCGCCGCGATGGATTTCTCGGGAACTGAACCCCCGCACGAACTCGACCAGAGCAGACCACCCCCTTGACTCTCGTCATTGACTTCGAGGATAGAACAGTTAAGGTGAATCCATTTCAGATCCATGAAGCCCTGCGAAAGTTCCATCCAAAACGGACTTACAGACACCCGAATGGGCGAGTCGAGGTTGAAATGGGAAGTGAGCCCGATGCTAAGAAGCTGCTCTCAACCTCCTCCCTAGAAATCCGGACACCCAACAGGTCTCTGTCTCTACCGGTGAAGGTCTCTCCGCATGCTACCAAAAACAGCTGCAGAGGCGTGATCAGCTGCAAAGACCTACGCGATGTCTCTGAGGAGGAGATCCTGTCAGGCCTAAGAGATCAGGGCGTGTCAGAAGCCAAACGTATGCTGCGGAGAGGGGAAAGCCAGGGGACGGACAACGGCACGTTCATGCTCGTGTTTTCAGGGACTACCTTGCCTGAGAAGGTGCGAGTGGGCTGGATGACCATTAAGGTTCGTCCCTTTGTTCCTAGCCCCATTAGGTGTTTCAGGTGCCAGTCATTCGGTCATATCGCTGGCAGCTGCAGAGGTAGGGAACGATGCGGTAGATGCTCAGAGGTAGGTCACAGCTCCAGATCGTGCGAGGTAGAGAAACCCAAGTGTGCCGGATGTGGAGGCGACCACGAGGCGTGGAGCAGGTTGTGCCCTAAACTGACTGAGGCTAAGGAGACCCAGAAAAGAAAAGTCCCACTTCCTCCAAAACCAGTGCCGGCGGCCACACCCGTAACATCCCGGGCAAAGCCTTCTACCGACCACTCTCCTTACCGAGATGCCCTGGTGGGATCCCAGCGCAGTGTCGCACCAGCTGAAACCATCACTGAGACCCGTCCTGCACTTACCGTGGATTCGAAAATCGGTCAGTTCATGAATCTCTCCCTCCGCCAGTTCCTCGCGATGGTTGCTAAGTTCCTACCCAGTCAACCAGATGACTCCAGCTGCAAACATATGGGCTGTGGGGAGAAAGTCGACGCAGTGACGCAAACGTCATCACCACCACCACAGTACCGAGACGCTGCAGTGGGGACGGACCCGTCAGAATTCCGAGCGCTCAGTGCCGAGTCAGCCTCCCAGAGCTGCACAGTCAGCCGTGATCCCCCTCAAACTGAAACCTCCGGCAAGAGAGCTCGGGAAGCCTCCCCAACTCTATCACCACCTCCCCAACGCCCAGTCGTGCCGTCTTCCATGACGGAACACATCACTCCTACGCTTCCCCCTGAGGAGGCCGCAGGCACAAAGGCAAACCCCTATGAGGGGTGAGGGCCAAGCCCCGGAGGAAGTGGATGGGTCTGCCCTGATGCCCCCTCCGACCAGTGACAAACCAATACGTCAAAGAGTCCACCCACAACAGGCAGTTGAAGTCGCTCCTAGTACTGTAACACAAAGCAAGAAACGTAAGCTCACATCAACAACAAATACCAAAAGTAGCGAGGACACAATAAAAATAACACAAAAACAGCGTCCGGAGCACTCTTTCCGCTCCAGCAAAGGCCTCGAACTATCAATTCCTCGAGTCACTGTAAAAACACCAAAACAACAAATCAAACTCAATCAAACTCAGCGTGCCCAATCCATGGAGAATTTAGGGCCAGCTCAAGCAGATCTAAGGAACTCGGGAGACCTCAGACAGCGCATACGAAGGCCCATCCCCCAAGATGACGGGAGGCCGGGGTATACAGGCGATGCATACATGGTAGAGAGGCCAGTGTTTGCTAAACGCTCGCCCCCAAGGGACCCTAATAACCCTCCACGTGAGGCAAGGAACTGGAACTCCCGCGCTGCCTGGAGAGAACCAGAGATGTTCGACGGGAGGAGTTGGGAAACATGATAGATGACCGAGGTTTCAATCTAGGAAAGTTTTTACACACCCTACTCGTACTCTACCTAATGACGTTTATTTTACAGTGGAACATGAGAGGTTTTAGGGCAAATCACACGGAACTCCAAACATTGTTAGCACAGAAAACTCCTATAGTAGTTGCCTTACAGGAGACAAAGCTAAAACATGACCATCATTGCCAGCAAATATACTATAAAACATTTCGATACGACGTTCATTCCACAACAATTGCTCATGGAGGAGTAGCGCTGCTTGCCCATTTTAGCGTCCCTGCCCATCCGTTCCGCTTGAGAACAAGCCTACAGGCTGTAGCAGCGACCGTCGACCTACAACAATTTAAAGCAACCATCGTATCCCTATATCTCCCTCCCGGTGAGGACTTTCCTGGCGATGAACTCACAAATTTAATACAACAGTTGCCAGCAAATTATATAATATTAGGTGACTTCAACGCTTATAACACAACATGGGGCTGCCCCCGCACAAATAGGCGAGGCCGGCGCTTGGAGGAAATAATCCACCGCTTTAACATATGCACTTTAAACACAGGTCACCCTACACACATCTCATTGCCTTCAGGAACAGCATCGGCAGTTGATCTATCTCTCTGTTCAGCTTCAATAGCCGACCGCTTTAAGTGGCGAACTCATTCGCATCCGTGCAACAGCGATCACTACCCGATCTGGCTTTGGTCTGAGACCCCACATCCGGGCAGGAGAACGCCGCAGTGGAACTTACGGCGGGCCGACTGGCAGGGTTTTACCTCTGACTGTGTCCTCGATTTTACACCATGCGAGACCGAAACCGCTACAATATGCGAGGAGGAGCTGCGTGCTCGAATTCTAGACTCGGCTGAGACTTTCATACCTAAGACTAGCTCGCTCCCACGGCGCATCCCCGTGCCCTGGTGGACGGAGGAGTGCAGGCGCACCATTAGAGAACGTCGACGCCGTTTTAAATTATTTACAAGACAGCCGACAACTCACAATTTAATAGAATACCGACGTACAAAAGCACTAGCCAGACGCACAGTTAGAGATGCAAAACGAAAATCATGGCAAACTTATATTACAACAATAAATCGGCTAACACCATTAACAACAATTTGGCGGCGAGTACATCGTCTGGCCGGCCGTAGCTGTGCCATGTCCCTGCCGGTTCTGACAGGTTCCGGCGGAACAATTTCTAACCCCACAGAGGTAGCGAACGCCTTTGGCAATGCGTGGGCTGCTCGCTGGCGGCTGGCCTGTTCAGACCCAAGGTTTTTACGGCACAAAGAACGGAGGGAACGTCTCCCAGTGAGTTTTAGCTCCCATGAACAACTATCATACAATGACCCTTTTACCATATCAGAACTTAACACCGCACTGTCTCGGGCGAGAAGCACAGCCGCTGGCCCGGACGGTATACACATTGACATGATAAAGAATCTCAGCGAACGGTCTTCTACTGCTTTATTGTCTTACTTCAACTTCCTTTGGACCACACACGATTTTCCCACTGCCTGGAGAGATGCCACTGTCATCCCAGTTTTAAAAGCCGACAAGGATGGTAGCGACCCCCTTCACTATAGACCGATTGCCTTGACCTCATGTGTATGTAAACTCTTAGAACGCATGGTAAACGCACGTCTGGTTTGGTACCTGGAGAGCACCGGATTCTTTTCTAATGCTCAATGTGGATTCCGCGCAGGACGGTCTACTACCGACCATCTTACATCGCTAGATTCATCAATACGCCGTTCATTCGCCTCAAAGCAACACGTGTTTGCTTTACTATTTGACATCGAAAAGGCCTATGACACAGCCTGGCGCTACGCGGTTTTAGACAAGGCACGGAAAGCTGGGATCAAGGGTCACATGGGATTCTTTATTGACAATTTTATGAAGAGACGGAAGTTCAGAGTGTGAGTGGGCAACTCGCTATCTGATAGTTTCTACCAGGAGAGTGGTGTGGTCCAGGGCGGCGTTTTAAGCGTGACCCTGTTCGGTATCTTAATTAATGACGTCTGCGAAATTCTACCTCCCACAGTCGAGAAATCTCTGTTCGTAGATGACTTAGCGGTGTGGTTAAGCACCTCCACCTCGATTTCAGCACAGCGACAGCTCCAAATATGCATAGACCGGTTATCCGAATGGAGCCTGAAGAACGGTTTTAGATTTTCCACTGAGAAAACTGTGTGTATGCACTTCTGCCGCCGCCGCTCGTGTACTGACATCAGTCTCCGTTTATACGGCAGGAGAGTCCCAATCGTCCCGGAAGCAAAGTTCCTGGGCATGACGATGGATAAACGCTTGACATACGCCCCCCACATATCACTCCTGCGTGATAAATGTTTCAAACGGATGGATGTGCTAAAGGTGATTTCTCGCACATCTTATGGTGCCGATAGGTTAACACTCCTCCGTTTGTACCGTGCTCTCATTAGGTCCGTACTAGATTATGGCTCAGTAGTATATGATGGTGCTTTGAGCAACGTTAAGCAGCCTCTGGACGCTGTACACCACTCCTGTGTTAGAGTGGCGACGGGCGCTTTTCGCACGTCCCGCAGGGCAAGCCTTCTAGTAGACGCCAATGAACCTCCACTAGACCTGAGAAGGAAGCGGTTGGCATTATCATACGCTAGCAAAATCAGGCAGGATCCGTCCCATCCAACATACAGGTGGATTTTCGACGAAAATTTGACTATGCCCCTCAGAATGGTGCGACAGACATCTTCACGAGCTCTCTGTTTGCGTGTATCTCTGTGGTTAGAAGGCAGCGGCGTTGACCTGGAAGTAATTGCTGAAACGCGACCAGAACGTACGGAACCATGGCGACTCATCCCTGCACAATGCGATCTCGATCTGATGCGCCATAAAAAAGCAGCAACACTACCCTCAGAATTTCTGGCCTTAGCGCTGCGCAAAATCGGCTCCTATGCAGCTCATGCCCGGTTCTACACCGACGGCTCGAAGTCTACCGGCGGTGCTGGAAGCGCCTTTTTAGGGGAGGGACTGAGTCAGGGGTTTAGCCTACCAGGGTCTGTTTCGGTTTTTACCACAGAACTATATGCCATTCTCCGGGTTTTAAGACACATCAAGCGTTCTCAAGAGGATCGATGTCTTATCATAACGGACTCTGCTAGCTCACTGACAGCACTCCAATCTCATCACCCACAGCAAAACTGGCTTATACCATCTATAAGAAGGCTTCTGTCAGCGATCTCCTCCAGAGGGACTGATGTGCGCTTTCTTTGGGTACCGAGCCATATTGGAATTTCAGGGAACGAAAAAGTCGATAAGGTTGCGAAAGAGGCGTCCGTACTACCCCCTTCGCGTCAGTTTAGGATTCCGGCTTCAGACCTCAAAGCATCGTTCAGAACACTACAGGAGACTGAATGGCAGTCAAGGTGGGCTGCAGAGCCAGAGTGCTTTATGAAACGCCTGCGCACCTCCATTGAGAGATGGGACTCGAGCAACAGAAAAAGCAGAAGAGAGGAGGTGGCCCTCTCTAGACTCCGCATCGGGCACTGTTATGCCACTCATGCCTACCACCTGAATAGCTCTACTCCTAACCTGTGTTTACATTGTGGCAACCGCCTTACTGTCCAGCATGTTTTATCCGAGGTAGACTGCTGTGACAATCTCAAAAGGCAAATGCGTCGGTTCTTCCCATCGGTCTCTTTAGAGCAGTGTCTTGGAAACGATCCCGTCGTAGACATCAAAGACGTTTTATCTTACCTGAAAGAAATAAAGTTTGACATCGTTTATAGCCCTCACAGCACTTTTTAGCGGTGACACCTCCGGCATAGAAAATTCATAGCTAACCAAGATCATTTTGAACTGACCTAACCTGACAATGCTGGGCACATATAGCCAAAGAAGCTGAAGTGCCCTTAAACACCAATAATCATCATCATAGGAGCATTCCAATAGTGCTGAACATTTTTTTCTACGGCTCCTCTGTCAGCTATTATGCCACAAAATTTAGGTTTCCGCTTAGTTCCTGTAAGGAATGCTTTGACCTCGAGCAGCCTAAAAGGTGACCCGACCAAACGCTTGTATGTAGCATTGTCGGTAGTGATTAAAACTGGCTATTTAGTGGCGTCGCTCCCAGTGCACTGTTCGTTCTACATGGTCTACTGAACAGCAGAGATAATCCACAATCAGGCCACGGAGCCTGTGTGATATAACATGCCTCCAAACACAACACTGCGATGCCTCGTGTTTTTTTCAGAACTTATGCCTGGAGCATGAAAGCGAGAGAAATGCCTGAAGAATGTACGTCTCCTGACGGAGAGCTGTACTGCACAATGCAAAAAATATATTTAACTTCATCAAATGGTGCTGCCATGCGCACTATTTCAAAGCAATGCAAAGGTTTAATTCCAGTGTAAAAGTTATATCGAAGCAAAATTCAATTTATGTAAGTGAAGTGTTTTCACTAGGTCTCACAGCAAGGGCGCCTGTGACTATATCGAGAGCACTGCGAAACCGGCCACCTATCACGATGGCTTAAAAGTCCAGTGAAATATCAAATACATGATGCCAAAGGTATGCATGCTTTTCTTACGCCTACATTTTTCAGCACGATTAAGTTCTTGTGCATTCCAAAATCAAGCATAGCCAATGTTGCCAGACAGCTCCAAAGTCTATTCGCCGATGCGATTATGGGCAAATGAATACAAGTTTCAAAGAATACCAGAGGTAAATAAGACTGTTCATGAAATCTCTACAAACAAAGGAAGAGAGGTACGGGTTCCGTATACCTATGTTCGAACCAAACAGTGTCGTGCTGTGCAAATAGACTTTCTTTTATGGGTGCTGCGTGAATGGTCGAAAATTTAGTCATGGCGAATGTCCAATGCAAAGGGAATAGTAAACATAGTTGTATACATTATTCGGCTTAAGTAATGAGTGATCTGACGGCCATCATTGCAGGTGAATGAATGCGTCTGTACAGGACAAAGACAGTGTCAGTATTGAAGTCATCTCAATGTATTCCCTTATTCTTCAATGATTATACAAGGCACCAGGAGTGTGGAATTATATCTATTTGTGGGTGCCCGACCACCTCCAATGAACCGTGGAAACTGGTAAAAGTGGTAAAACATCCTTTGAATGTTTTTTTTTCATTTCAAATACTACTTATTGGTGCAATGTAGTTCAACCGGCCTGTGAGAGGGCTAAACACATGATACATTTTGCTATTTACTTTCAGTAGTGGCTCTCGAATTTGCTTCAAATTTTCCCAAACCTAATCTTAAAAAACACCAATCAAAAGCCTTTCGAAGTGTCGTTTGAAGTGGGATCTATGTCAGCTATGAAATGATCACCTTTTAAAAATATCAGGGAGGCAACCTGTTTAAGTGAACAAGTCAAATGCGTCATGATTTCAGGACATTTTTCGCATATATGAGCAGATTGAAATTACTTCCTGTGAATGAAAGCCTTTCAGATATTTGTTTTTTTACATTGTATGAATCCTCTCAAACGTATGCTGTACTGCTCTGGGTCACCTTGTATTGATACTATTTTTCCATATCCGGGAATGATGTAATTGTGTGAGTTTGTGGTGCTTATAGGATAAGTTATACTTGTTTCAACTATTGATCAAGGCCCATTACTAATCAGTTACTTTGCCCTCGTCTCCCTCGAAACAATGGATCCCTTTGTATTACTTCTAATGGCTGCTATTCTTCTTTTTACAAATCTTGTCCAAGTTGTTACCAATTCAGTTTTAGGATTTGGAGTCTCACTAGAGTCATCAGAGGACTTTTTACGGAGACCCAGACCCCACCACCCAAACGAGCAACTCCCACTATGAAGGGTTAAGGGACCAAAGTTGAACGTCCCACAAGGCATAACGACGGCCATCTACCTCAGGTCACCCCCTCACCAGTCAGTTGCCAGGTGACCTACGGTATTTACGGTACCCACCATCTGCCATTTGACCTAAATTATTTTGCCAGAGGTTGAAAAATGTCAAGTTAAAGGTACATGAAGTACGGTGGCGCTTCGCGAAGGTGTGTTTTTTTACTACCTGCAGAAACCTGAGGAGGCCGGTTGCGCGCCCCCTCGTGTGGGCGCGTGTCAATTTTCATAACTTCTGACACTTGCACGATGAAAATTTCGTAAATACAGTGCAATATGATTGCAAGCAACCGATTACAAAAGCAATCGCTTTGTTTGCGGTGTTAACCATAAGGCTGTACTATCGCATTGGTCAAAAACCGTCTGCATACCTACCTTAGGTGCTAAAAATTTGGAACTTCTATGCAAGAACGCATTTTTTTATCGAAATATATTTTATGAACAAAATTTTTGAGGCGTCTAAAAGGGCAATTTCA
The DNA here is from genome assembly GCA_034440635.1 of Lepas anatifera. Taxonomy (NCBI): domain Eukaryota; kingdom Metazoa; phylum Arthropoda; class Thecostraca; family Lepadidae; genus Lepas; species Lepas anatifera. The sequence goes on along the minus strand of JAOTON010000941.1, from coordinate 839,705 downwards.
ACTGCGAAAAGGTCAAGCTAGGTCAAAAAAGAAAAGTTCAAACGAATTGAAAGTCAAAATTCTGAAAATTTTGAAATATATTTTTTAAAATAATGTATAGTTCAAGACGAGTTCAATAATATACAAAACTTGTTAATCAAGCGATGCGTTTTGGAGCTATGAAGCATCAAAGATTAGTCTACAAGGTGACCTCCCGAAAATGCCTCGGGCTATATCTCGGTCACCGTTGGTCGGAGGGGGCTAAGATTCTCACAGGCGTGTTCCTGACCCAAAACTACCCCGGGGACAAAGTTTTAAATTTTTCTAGACATGGTGGTGTCAAATTGAAATATTTTTGGTCGTTTTGTCCTGGAATGCCCCACCTATACAGCCTCATCTACGAATCCGGAGCCGCATTTACCGGGACTTCACGTCTCGTTTACCCATGAAGCCTGATCTTGATATTGATCAATTTCAAACGTCTTTGGCAAGTTCAGAAGCTAGCAAGTTTTGCTAAGAAAATGCATAACTATTTTCTTCTTAACTGCTAAGATGTATTTTTAGGCGCTGATTTTGAATCTCGGATCAAACATAAAAAATTCATAAATCTACCCGCGCCAAGCCGTTGAAAGTTTCCGCTACTCTCCAATTTTGTTCAGTATCGGCCTCGATATGCCAGCCGGTGGTAGTTATGGAATAATTGGAGCTGGTGTCAACGAACTGATAGTTCCCCGTAAAAGCAACACTGTATCGGCTTCCAGTGGCTCGTAATGTTGTCTTACCACGCGCAGTGGAGAGGGGTCCGGCGTCAACGCCCAGTGGAGGGGTCCTAAAGTACAACAAGGGGGATTATAAAAACGCCCGGTGGAGAGGTTTCTCGAACCCCAAAAAGAACTTCTGGAGCACAAAAATGACCACCATCCGTACCTGCAGATTTTGAAGGTCGCATGGATGTCAAAGTAATGCAGAGAGTCTGCAAGTCGATTGGTTGAATGCTTAAAGAAAAGGTTGGTACTTGAAGGTAAAAAAAGGTTGGTACAGCTCGGATGGCTGGAGGGACACTAGCCTCAGTGGTTGAGCCAATCGACATGTAAGAGTCGTTTAGTGCCTCAACCGTGATGGTTGGTATGACACACTGCGCTTTTTGTTTTTACGTCCAATCTCAGTGGCGGCACTCGCCACAAACCGCCGCGCCCTCCCCGGACTGATCTCCCTGGTATGCAACAGCACACAGTCACTGCGGACAGCCGCGCGGCAGAGGCGGTTCAAGCGGGCATACTCCGCACGATCACCAGTACACAGAGCTGCTCGGCGGCGCCGGAGCATACACTGTTTCCGCCGATACAGACGGCGAGCCTATCCGGCGCGGTCGAATGGGGCGAAGAGGTGCAACTTCGTCAAGCCTTGTATTTTTTTAAATATTTTTGCGTTCCCAACCCGGGAACATTTTGTACATTTGCACCACACACATCTATGTACACGGCAGCGGAACTTACGCTTATCGGCGCCCTTGCGAGACAGTCATGTCCGCACGCTCCATGTCACGCGCCCCACTGTACCAGGCAGTGGAGTTATCCCGATATCTCGAGCCCGGCGGAACAGGACTACTCCGGTGACACGCGGCGGGGCCGTGCCCTCGGGTGGTGCCACCAGACCGGTGGATCTATTTAAAGGCAGATCAAGCCCGTGCTCCCAATAACAGGGGCGCTGGTTGGTCAACGGAAGTCCCTAGTCAAGGCGGGCACTACCCAGTGTACTGCCATCTCCTGGGTAAGAGGCGGTCGAGGAAAACGCTGCCAGAGGTCAGCTTTGATCCAAGGGCCTCCCACACTTGACCGAGACGCTTTAACCAACTGCGCCACGGCGGTGGTCTCGTCAAGCCTTGTAACAAAGATATGATGAAAGTGCGTGCCACTTATCACTCTATCAGCATAAAATATAGACATCCAGTCAGCCTCGAACAACAGCTGGTTAAAAGCTATCGGGACGACTTTGTTGACACGCGCACTGGGGAGGGGGACCTCAGGGGCACCTCCCTCCTATTTTTCTGAGGTGGCCAGAAACCGCTCGTATCCAAAAAAGGATACTTGGCCAAATTTGAGATTTCAAGGAAGCGTTGATAGGTGAAAGAATTTGAAAACCGGTCGAAATTTGGTTGACTTGTAAATGTAGGTCTAGCTTTCAAAGCCAGACCTACATTTTGAGATCGCCACCACCGCGCCCTCGGACCAGTTGATGACCGAGTTGTGACGTCATGAGGCCATATAAACGGGATGATGTGTCAAGGTCAACTCACATGAAGATCAAGGTCACAGGTTGAGGTCATACCAGCACTCTAACGATCACTGACCCCAGTCCTTCCGGATAAATGGCGTTACCCAGTCTGAAATATATTATATTATGACGTCATAGTTTAGGTAACAGACTGTAAAAGTCAAAGGTCATGGGCAAAGGTCAATTCTCATTTCCCTGCCCAATAGTTGCTATAGTGCTAGTTAGGTGTGGTGTATATTGTAGGGAGTATACCATGTTATACCATGCTCTATGACCCTGGTGCACCCTTAGCGTATTCCTAACGTTTTCCCACATAACCACGGCATTTCCCAATAGGTCGCCAGCACGGCGAAGATTTGGTCTTTATGACCTCTTTTGACATCGCAGATATTGACCTAGGTCAAGGAAAATTGGCTTCGATGTAGATCACCGTAGTCCTCACCCACCCGCCAACCAGAGTTTTTCTAACCCTCTCAGTTTTCGAGATCTCGGAGGGGGTACGCTACCAACCCCTCCAGTGCGCGTTAGTACCAAACGCCTATCCAGTGCGGGTGGCGATAACACGCCCATAAACGTTTGAAATGCGAACAGCAGTACTTCGCGTCTTGTGAGTAAGACTATCCGACTAAAGTTGTGCGGACTGCCACAGCGACACCTCGTAACCCCAGCACGCTTCATAAGGCGAGACCGGTCGGATGCAATGATATCAGACATGCTGTTGGCGGGCCGGTAGGTGGCGTGGGTTCTGTTCATTACTTCAATATGCGGACAAAATTTGGATGGCCTTCCAGTTATTACGTGGAGACCTCAAAAGGCCGTGATTAAGATCACCAGTGATCACCACGGTCGAACGCGGGTGACTAGAAAGCATGAACTGAATGAGTCTGAGATTGTCGAAACCAGCACCAATCTGCTGCTCACTGCTCACAGGCACTCTACAGGCAGACTCAATGAGAACAGAATGGTGTTTATCAACATGAACCGAAACCCCGCATGATCTCTAAGTTCGAACCATCCACGCCAGTCAACCATGCAGACCGAGCTCCCTTATAACCAAGCCCGTCACAACTATACCTGTTGCAGGGCTGCGTCTCCGATGGCCGCCAGTGCTGGTGGCCAGTTCTTCTGCGACTGCTGTCGCATCTTCTGCACCGGGCCGGAGAGTTGGAGCCAGCACGTTCAGAGTGCCAAACATCTAAAGAAAGCAGCCGTATCTGGCTCCCCCACCGCGCCCAGGTGGGTTCAGCCGACTCTCGCTGCTGCGTGGTAGCGCTGGTTATGGGCTCGGCTGTGGGGTGTGGGGAAGGAGCGTTGGCGTGCATTTCTACTGAGCGGGAGGACGAACTCCGACCTCGCCGTCATCGAGGGGTTTGGGAGGTTTGGGGATGTTTGAGCATGTGCTTTGAGAACGACACCGTTACAGTTCACTATCATCAAAATGTGGAATATCTACATATGTAAGTCCACGCATGTAAAAGGAAAATGGCGGAAAGCCTAGATCGGCGGTGATTTTGGGGAGAGCCTCTCAGGCTCACCAGGTACGGAACTCGTCTCCCTCGTTTTCGACGCCGATGGCTCTGAGTACCAGCCTGGATGTTTGCTGGGGCAGGAACGTCGTTTTGTTCTGACATTGCATCCGATCCTGATAGAGACTAGAAATAAAGCACACCATCTTATCCCGACAAAAATTTCGGGTTCAAAATTGAGCCTCAGACCTGGATTGAGCACCGGGACAACCCTAAAGCACCGTGTCCACCTTTTATAAGGGCCTGGCACAATGTGCTCAGCAGCGGAACCAGGACTTCGTTTGCAGGGAAGGGCGAGGGGGGGCTAGGGAGCTCGAGCCTCCTCCGCCAGTGCTTCGACTATGCATTTACCATAGGAACTCTGGCATTTGAGGGGGGGCGTGAGCCCCCTAGGCCCCTCGTATCCGCCACTTATGTGCTTTCAATTTACTACGTTTTGCCTAGGCTTATTTTGGTCATATTCGGTACCAAACGCTTGCCCAGCTACCTTGGGGCTTCCGGATTATATTTCTGTTCAATTGATTCTCTTCAGTATTCAGTGTTACTATATTCGTTTAGCTTCAAGGTAGATACGTGAAAAAATTATTGGCTAGATCAAAGGTCACAAAAAGGTGTCTCAGAAGTCCTATCCTCATTTTTGCGAATTCGGCCTGCAAATGCCTTAAAATTGCTCTCAAAGTCAACATTTCTAGACGACTTTACTGGTACACCTCTTATCGATGCAAATGACGTACCCCGGGCTAAGGCTATGAAATTATCTATAAAACCGTTCCCATTTTTTCCGAAGCAGTGACTTGAAAGTTTAAAACTATTGAATAAAAAATTATTTTAAAAAGCTACAGCCAAAAATGATATTAAAACAAAAATATAGGACTTTTAAGAAATCCCAATTGACCAATCAGAACGTACAGCCACCTCATAGGGGTCACGTGACCTTTCTGACGCAAAAGATTTGTCATCCTGGGGCTGAAGCAGAAAATGACTCAAGACCCGAGGCACGAAACGGCTGAAGACTTGAGTAATTATGTTCTTCTCCGTTTCTAGGGCAAACTAATTCATTTTGTATTTTTGAAGGCTTTGTAAAATTTATTAGAATACAAATACAGGAAAACAGACATTTTTGTTATAAAAAACATTACTTTTCAACTTTAAATAGTTTTCGAAAAGTAAGTGATGGGTGAAGGTTTCAGCATTTTATCGGAACTGTTAACCTATTTCGATAATAAGTGAGTGGCCTCCCAAAATTTTGCCGGATATACAAAAATAATTCACAGTTTCGTAATCAGGATTTTTTCAAGTAGCAAGAAACCACAATAATAATTTTTCGCGTATCTTCCTTTAAAGGAGAGTACGCGAAAAAATTGCATTGTGGTTTCTTGCTGTTTGAAAAATCTTCATTTCGAAACCGTCAATTAGTTTTGTGTCTTCGGCAAAATTTTTGGAGGCGACTCAACTATTATTGAAATATTTTAACGATACTGGTAAAGTGCTAGACCCTGCTCTTTATCTCTTATTTTTCAAAAACTATTTAAAATTTAAAAGTAATTTTTTAAATAAAATTGTCTGTTCTCCTGTATTTGTATCTGAATTAATTTCACACAGCCTCTAAAAACTACAAAATGAATCAGTCTGCCCTAGAGATGGAATATCAAATAATTACTCAAGTCTTCAGTCGTTTCGTGCCTCGGGTCTTCAGTCGTTTTTTACACAATTCACAGGATGACGGAACTTTTGCGTCAGATAGGTCACATGACCCGGTAGGAGAATTCCTAGACTTCTGGTTGGTCAATTGTGATTTCTTTAAAGTCCTATATTTTTGTTTCAAAAGAGTTTTGGAATGTTGTTTTTCTTAAGTAGTTTTTGTCTGTGATAGTTCTAAAGGTCTACAGCACTTTTAAGGACAGACATGACCTAATTCTTAGAGAATATGGTCATAGCCGAGGCTATGCCATTTAACCGATAGTGAGAATTTTCGATAACTCTTGTAGAAATGTTGACTTTGAGAGCGATTTTAAACCATTTGGAGGCCGAATACGGAAAAATGAGAATAGGACTTCTGAAACAACTCTGTGTGACCTTTTGATCTAGCCAACACAATTTGTTTCGCGTATCTCCCTTTAAACCTGCCTTGCGAGATGTGCCAGCATCATGCGTTATTTCCATGGTGAGCAGGTCAGGTGCGCTGTTTCCACAGCGACCGTGCGGGCTGCCCGGACCTGCTGAGTGCTGCGCGTGCTCCCTCTGCCGTGCCGCTCTCTCCCGCCGGCGGCTTCTACTGCCAGGCCTGTGGCATCCGCTGCAGCGGACCTGAGAACTGGCAACAGCACGTGCAGAGTGCCAGACACATTAAAATTACTGCGCAGGCTGCTAACACAAGGTACGGTCTTGGGAAAGTATGCGCCGTAGCTGTGTAATATTTTGGTTTTGGAATAATGATAATAAATTATACCTTTTCCTGTTCGATAATAACAATTCATATGTTAACATGAGTCTATCGTGTTTCAATTCATTCCTTATGCCTATGCCACAACGTGGCGGTGCGGCATACTTTGAAAGTCGTATCAGTGTGGTATTCTCGGCCGGAAGGGCCTTTTTATCAAGAATGTCTTACTGACAGGACGTTTCGTGTCAGAGTTAGTCGCACCGGCTCAAACACATTTTAGCAGGAAGAGGGCATCCCACAGGGGAGCGTTTAAAGCATTTGTCTCTTCGCCTTAGCCATAAGTGACGTCACTGACTTCCTTTCGCCCTCCATACAATGATGGCATCATATGTGGGTGGCATCATAGGCTCAGGATTTTTCAAGGCTACTCAATGTCAAGATCAAGCTCACAGGTCGAATTCAAAGGCATTTTTCAAGCCCTCTTTCCTCCACCCAAAGGCTGCTACAGTGCCAGTTATATTGTTCATTATTGGGAATATATAATATTGCTACGTCATCGGTCAGAGACCTTGAATGATCTTGACCAAGATATTGCCCTAGGCCAATGAAACTTGGCTATGATGTAGATCACATGGCCCCGACGTACCCCTAAACGGGCGTTTTTCCAACTCACTTGTTGTTTGTTCTAGATCTGATGTGAAGCACTTTGGACACTACGGCTACTGTATCGGTGAGTGATTGTCGTCACATCGGCAACTCGCCGGTGTCATGGCTGACGCCTGTCTCCGCCAGCAGCCCGTGTGGAGACCGCGTGGACGGCGTCGTCACAGACTCCGCCCCGCCGCCGGTGCTGCCATCTGTTGGCAACCCCTTCTACTGCGCAGTGTGTGATCTGAGCTGCAGCGGGCCCGAGCCCTGGAAACAGCACATTGAGAGTGCTCGCCACCTGAAGAAGTCTGCACTGGCCACCCGCGCCGGCGGCCTTGAAGTAGGGACGTCGATGGAGGAGGTGCTCAGCACGTCGAGCAACAGGGCTGCCTCGCCAGCTTCCTCCAGGTAACGACTTGCTGGCTGATTCGGCAGGTGTAGAGAAGCTGGTATATGGTAGTGGGTTGGGTGTGACAACTGAACACGACGTGTCATGGTTTGCCACGCGCTAGTAAATGTCTAAGCTGTGGTTGATCACGTAGGAAATTCAGATCCTGTTATGTGATGGTTCCTGTTTATGGTTAAACTAGCGTCAGTTATTTGTGGCTATTCAGACCCAAGGAACGGCTCGCAATGTACCATGTCCAGTAATTGCGTTGGGTGTAACCGCAAAAAAACATTATTTTTCTTCAAAGTCCCGTCCCGTTACTGCTAGTTGTGAGGGTACAAGGGGTTAGTGCTCCCATACAGTCGGCTGGATGTTTGTTTCAATTTGGCTTGACGTGTCACTTTGGCGACCTTGGAGGGTGTTACAATGACGCGCATTTTTTCGTGGCTTAATTCTTGCCACACCCTGCTGTCAAATGATACCAGAGGAGCATTTGTAACCACCTCCTTGGAGTTAGTGGGTTGAGATGATGCACTTTATGGTGCCGGTGTGGGAAACTTGTCAAGTCCTCTGTGTGTGACACTGAAGCCCAAGCTGGTTGTGACGGGTTTGAACGGGGCGAAAAAGTACTGCTGCTACCTCTAATCCTAACGGCTATTGCATATGCATCCCCCTTCTGATGTCTTACAGGTTTTCTGCTCGGAGACGCGCAAAAACCTTGTGTGCTGGGGTCCTTTGTTGGAGAAAAACAGAAAGAGTCAGTGCTTATCTGTGCCAGTGTCCGTCTGTCTCGCATTCTATTGACGTCTGAACCAGACGTCTTCTGTCTGTTCCGCAGTCTGTCGGCGTCTAAACCGGATGTGGTCAGACTGGCGTTTTGGCCCTCCACTGGCGGTCTGCCTGTGCAGCCCTCTGGCTCCGCTGGTGGCGCCACCTATTTCTGCTCGCTGTGTCAGCTCTCCTGCTCAGGCACCGCGCCCTACAGACAACATTTGGACAGCGCCAAGCACTTGAAGAAAGCACTGGAGTGTAAAGGTGTCGCCACTGACGGTGCAGCTGGTACAGCTGCAGCCGGGTAAGCAGGGCAGATTCGGGTCCGGAGGGAGTTATAGCTCTTTCCCGCACGACTGAAGGGGGTGTTCTCGGGCTGCAGACCAAAGCACGTAAGGAAGATGTTCGTATGAATTAAGTACGCATAGATGAAGTACGTATTCGTACTGGAAAATTTCATATGAAAAAGTTCGTACGGGATATTGTTCTTGGGGTATAATATTCGTAATAAAGAACTATTATGGAATAAAGTATGTGGTGGTAAAAATTCGTAATGGAAAAAGTCCGTACAGTATAAGGAACGTAGGGGTGAAGTATTCGTAATATAAAAAGTTCGCAGTATTCGTAATACGTACAGGATAAAGCACGTAGAGGTAAAATGTTTGTAACGGAAAAGTTCGTATGGATAAAGTTTTCTCGTGTTAAAGTGAATATGAGTTAAAAATCGTTATGGGAGAAGTCGTATGGAAAAATATGTACGGCATCAAGTACGTAGGGACCCATCTGCCCACATCCCTCCGGGCTTCTAAATAGCGTACCCGCAGTGGTGGATTTCGGGGGCTAGGGGTTTGAGCCTCGGAGCTATCGAGGTGGGATGGTTGAAGCCCCTACCCCCTTCTTGGATTCGCCGCTGCTTACACGCTGATTTCAGCGGGCGTAAGGAATGTGCGGGCGTCGCACGGATTTTTGAGTGGAGGGGGACTGGGCTCAGCGATGAAAGTCTGTCCTTTTAGATTCGGCATCTTCAATGGTATTTCCAGCCAAAGGTGGGGTGCCCCCCCCAGCGAAGCCCCTGGCTACGCACTTTTGAATCCCCGCCGTACTTTGCCTTTATCATGCGAACTTTATGCCCTACATATAGCTGCTTGCTAATATTTGCAAGTACTTTTTTCTACGTACTGTTGGCATATGAACTTCATACCCTACAATATCCTAAGTACATTTGCTCATGTACTTTTGCGTATGCACTTTTTCCTATGCACTGTTGACTTGCGAACTGTATACTCTACGTATGTACTTTTTTGTACGAAATTATGCGATCGGTACTTTAGCCATACGAACCTTGGTTCATAAACCGGTATTTTCACCTCACCCGGTTCCCCCACACCCATCCCTGCCAAATTAAAAATGCATACATTTGACCAAATGTATTGGAACTGTGATTTTTGCCGAATGTTGTGGTCGGTGGTCCCGCCTATTTGGATCTAAGTGTGTCCTGTTCGGGAAAGGTGTGGCCCATAGATAATGTAACACAAACGGAATGGTGGGGGAGTCAGCCATAGTATTATCAAACGTTTATTGTAGGTGTCAGAAGGTATTGTAGGAAAGGGAGGTCAATATCCAACAAATATAAGTTGTGTAATTTATGAACGGCTTCTAGCTTAATATTGTGCTTGATCGCATCCCCACGTAAAACTGCGGTAAAGTATTGGTTTATCCGCTTCCTTCAGCCTCCCGCCGTTAGATGTCAGTGCAGTCGCTGGTGCGCCGGCTCCCAGCCCGGGTGCTGTCTGTGCTATGGCTGGTGGCGCCACCTATTTCTGCTCGGTGTGTCAGCTGACCTGCAGCGGGCCGGCCCCTATCGTCAGCACCTCGACAGCGCCAAACACCTGAAGAAAGTCGCTGTGCACAACAGGTGCGTGAAGCTGCAGTGGACGAGTGTGCGGACGATGCAATGTTGGCACCGTGTGCTATTTCTCTACGCAGCTTATGCTCCCACTTAAAGCATGTACAAAGTCACCATCTTTCAAGAAGTGTTGATTTGCTTTGGCTGGAAATGTTGCCTCTGAACTCCCTGGTGTACTTAGTATGACATGTGCCCGGTCAGATACGGTGCGTGGTCGGGCCGCGGCTCTTCTGGCAGCTCCACGCCGGCCGGCTCCTCCCAGCGCAGCTCTCCGGATATCTTCCGTCCTGTGTCGCCTCCGTCCGTCGGTGAGAGGAGAGGTTCAGGCACTCTGCCCAGCCCGGCGAGTCCCGGCGGACCACCGCTTGACGCCTGCGACGGCAGTAAGAGCTCCCTGTGCAGCTGTAGCCGTGGAGACCAACTGCGCAGATCAGCTGCCGTCGAAAAGGCAGAAGCTGATATCGACACCTAGTCTAGATTTGATGTCGTCGCCGGAGCGAAGTGACGCGGGTGGGTCGCCCTTCTGCGGCGCTAGTGGTCCACCTCCGGAGTCTGTACCGGACCGGCTCAGCTGTTCCCCATCGCTGTACAGAGCGGGTTCGCCGTCCCCGGCAGGTAGTGGCAGGTCCTCGCGGCAGAGCGCCTCAGGGGGGACGTGCGTTGACGGCTGTACCACCAGCTCTCCGTGCACCAGCAGCAAGCGAGGTTGGTCCCCGCCCGATTTCCTCTCGGAAACATCCTCCTCCGATACTGACTTGATAGTTCGGAATACGGCCGTCACTTACCCAACAGAGCCCTCGGGAACCGCTTCCGGTGAAGCCACCGTGGCCAACATGTATATCGAGGCTAAAAACGACCCAGTGATCGCAAGCCTGACCGCCGACCTCCCTGACTCCGCCCTCGACTTGAACCACACGCTCTTCTCGCGGCGTCGAATGAAGATGAGCGATAACCAGGTGGCGCAGGAGTGTTACGCCATTCGCCTGGGCTACTGCCAGTTCGAGAGGATAGACCACGAGAGGGGCATCTCGCTGCTCACTGCCAATGGCGTCGGCTCGGTGCTGGAGTCCCTGAGCGTGGAGGGTCTGGTGGCCTTCCTGCAGGACATGCCTTTGATTGGGGCTCATGAGGAGTTTTCACTCAGCCGGTGCTGAGCGGGAGGACGGGGAAGCAGTGGAACAGTGGCTGTGGTCCGTAGGGAGAGACGGGGTTGGGACTCCTGGAGACCCGTCGCTGTGTGGCCGTGGAGTCGGCTGCAGCAGGTGACAGATGGCGCTAGTTCCGGCTTATGGTAGCAGTCAGTAACAAGGAGAGATCGACCCGCTGCGGAGATGGGTCGTGCGTGGCCCTCCCCCCGGCTCAAGACTCGCTGCGGAGATGGGTCGTGCGTGGCCCTCCCCCCCGGCTCAATGCCCACTGCCGCGAAAACGTCGTTCCGAGGGTGGATGCTGTAATATAACACTACCATGAGTACTATGCTACCACTAGGTCATTTTCAGGACACACTTCTTCTAATTGTTGTGTTCTTGAGTTCACCATCAAATTAATTCAGTGAAAATCGAAGGTTTCTCAACGAAATTGGTTGCCACCCTTGGCCAGTCCGTTGCCACCATGGGCCCCAGCTTTACCAGTGACTCACAGACCGTTCAGCAACGATTCAACACGGTTCATTGCTGACGTGAACATAATCACGGTTACTGACCACCTCCGAACGCCAGTCAGTAAAGCTCCGCTCAGTCTTTTGACTCGCGTACTTCCAATTACCAACCTGTCGGTTGGCACAGGCGAGTGGAAAATGATCCGTGGAGAACGGAAGCAAGCTCGAAGTGGATGGTAGTGTCTAATGTATAAAGGAATGTATTTTGTGATATTTCACACATATGAAGGCATTCAAATATGCATTCAATGTTTTACATATTTTTCTGCATGTGACATATTCCTGTTCTAGCTGAATTATTGTAGTCTATTTCTTACGTGTTACTCTCTGCGAATGTTTGGAAAGCGTGCGTTACCGATCCGACAGGACTGACCACGGGGATGTTGTAATTCTTCAGATAGCGTTGGCCCTGACACCTGCTCGGCACTGTTGGAGAGGTTGTGGTCAGCTGGCGGATCACATTAAATCTGGCGATGCCGCTACGCTTAACACGCGCATTGACGGGGGTCTGAGCCACCTTCGGATTGACGAGGGGCGGGTACCCGCCCCCCCAGATCTCGAGAACCATGGTAGGTAGCAAAAAACGGTAAACGGCGTTGGGTAGCCCATCCGCTTCTCCATCGAAAATATTTGAACCATTTTTTGTCAGGTCACATTTAAGGTCCCCAGAGGTCAAAAACATGCCGTCACATGACGTCATAGGGATAACATGTAAATTACGTTTTTCGGCCATTACATCTGAACAAGTATTGATAGAGCAAAACGACTTGAACCCTATGAATCCTCGCAGCAAGCCGAATCGAATGATATATGATTTGACCTTGCTAGGTCAAATCAAAGATTTGACCTGACCTGAGGTCAGGTCAGGGTCAAATTATATAAAATGCATATCATTAGAACCGCAAAGCCGATGCGAGTCTAATGAAGCTAAAATAAACGCTCTATCACCATCTGTTACTGAGTTATTCAGTAAAAACCATATTCCCCATGTATTACCAATGGAGAGGTCATGCTTCGTACCTGACCTTAGGTCATCGATATCAAAAATACCTGAACATATTTTAGAGAACTCGGTGAGCCCATTATGTGATATGAGTTTCAATTGGATAAGTTTACCCTGCTCCGACTTATGTTATCTTAAACTTTTTTTTGAGGTCGGGTCACTTTAGGCGACGCCATATGACCCTGGCAGTTGGTGCGTCGATAAGCCCTAATAATTATTATAGGTCACTTGACCTGTACTGGTGACCTGACCTGAGATGACCTATCCTTAAAATTTTCACAAAAGCTGCAATAATGATGAGGGAAAAGGTATACTAAGTACGGCGGCGCTGCGCGCCGCCGTTTTTTTTGCTGTCTCCGAAAAACCCGAGGGGGGCGGGTGCCCGCCCCCCGTCAATGCGCGTGTTAAGAATACTAGAACTAATGTGATCGCATTTTGCTGTAACGCAATTTTCCGTGCTGTGACGTGACCAGCGAATGTTAATATTAAGGAAGAATTTTCAGACCACCTGAGCTGAGGTCAGATGCAACGTAGGATGCTGAGTACAGAGAGTATATAACATATTTAGAAACAAAGCCTGCGGTAACCAGTGTCTAAAATTTACTTGGGGCCTCGATAGATCTGCCGGGCATGTAGATCAGTTGGCGGACCGTTAGGCTCCGGATGCTGCTCAGGAACATGCAGTGGCACTGGTGAAGGATTGCATGGATTCCGTGAGGCGCTTCGATGCCCAATATAAATCCGACGTAGGTCGGCTGGCAACTGACTGGTCAGAGAGTGACCTGAGTGGGGCGGCCCTCCCTGTGCTTTGTGATACGTCAAACGTGGAAACAGGGCAACCTGAGCGGGCGACCGTCCTCGTGCTTTGTGGGACGTCAAACGTGAGGAGAGGGCAACCTGAGTAGTGCGGCTGTCCCTGTGCTTTGTGGGACGTCAAACGCGGAGAGAGGGCAACCTGAGCGGGCGGCCGTCCCTGTGCTTTGTGGGACGTCAAACGTCGAAACAGGGCAACCTGAGTGGGGCGGCCGTCCCTGTGCTTTGTGGGACGTCGAACGTGGGGAGAGGGCAACCTGAGCGGGCGGCCGTCCCTGTGCTTTGTGGGACGTCAAACGTCGAAACAGGGCAACCTGAGTGGGGCGGCCGTCCCTGTGCTTTGTGGGACGTCGAACGTGGGGAGAGGGCAACCTGAGCGGGCGGCCGTCCCTGTGCTTTGTGATACGTCAAACGTGGAAACAGGGCAACCTGAGCGGGCGACCGTCCCCGTGCTTTGTGGGACGTCAAACGTGAGGAGAGGGCAACCTGAGTAGTGCGGCTGTCCCTGTGCTTTGTGGGACGTCAAACGCGGAGAGAAGGCAACCTGAGCGGACGGCCGTCCCTGTGCTTTGTGGGACGTCAAACGTCGAAACAGGGCAACCTGAGCGGGCGGCCGTCCCTATGCTTTGTGGGACGTCAAACGCGGTGAGAGGGTGAAGTGAGCTGGGCAGCTGTCCCTATGCCGTGTGGGGCGTCAAACGTTTTCTTCCAAAATTGATCGCAATTGCTGGAATTGTCTTTCTTCGAGGACAGTTTAGAAAGGAAGCTAGAGACTGACGATATATTCCGTTACCACGCCTGTTCTGGCTGGAACCAATATTCTACCGACCGACATAAATACTAATATCCCCCAGCCCTTCATGAATGGCTGCCACTGGTGGGGCCATGCTCCCCGGGTGGCTCTAATGGCACGCTGCTCAGCCTGGTGTGTCAGAGAACGGCCTGTGTGTGCCTCACCTTCCTTATTCCTTCCCATCACCTTCCCTTCCCTCTTCCACGAGTACCCCTCGCTAGTTCAGCGGTGGCGAGTGACAGAGCAGTGCGCAGAATAAGTCCATCAGAATTATCAAGGATTTGTAGTGAGCGCTGCCGGAAACAGAGCTCAAAATTTAGAATTTGTAGAAGAAAATGGGATCAATACGTGTGCACTTTCCATGTTTATTCCCACTACAAACAAGAATGTTCGGCGAAAACTAACGCAGCTGGTGTAACGGATATATTGGAAAGTGATTAAACATTCTATCATCATTATTATTAAGTGTGTTCTGATGCAGTGCTCCTTTTATGCCGAGTCGGCCCAGCGATCTGGGCTTGTGGACTCGTGAACAGTGCTGACATGGCAGACAATCACCGGTGATGACCAGCGCTAGTTTGATTTGGCTATCGGCCTGAGTCTAAGATAAACGGCTGCAACTTGTCAAAGGTGTTGTCGAATGCTTAGGGACTTCACGCAGCGGGCGTATGAATGGGCGCAATAGAGAGGAAGAAAATGTGCTTGACTTAGCGCGAGATGTGGGCTCATTCGGGTAAAACCTATCATTTTCCCTAGCCTTGTTTTTATGCGTAGGTGCGCTAGAACGTCTAACCAATCTTAGTGGTCGGTATGTGTTACTTCTTAGGGCTTAGGCATGAACACTCCGAGAGAGAAACCTGTTTGAATACTCAGATGATTTAATTTCCCGGATTTGGGATCTTTTATTTTCTTTCTGGAGGCAGTATGCAATATCCCTATCCCCTCGAGTTTCTTTTGCTTGACTTGTACTGTGATTTGCAAATACTGCGGTAGGATTAGCGCAATACGTGATGAATCCGTGTGAGTGCGGCGGGAGATCCCGCGGTTGGGGGGGGGGGTCAGGACACCCCTGGATTTTGAGTCTCCCATAGACCTTGTAAAGAGCTTGTATTGCCGTACCAACGTTAACCCATCCATCCAACCCCCCCCCTGAGCCAGAGAGATCTTAGCCTTACCAGAGAACATAGGGTCCATCAGACCGTATTTGTGTGTCTTAAAAGTAGGTTAGCTAATGCGAATGCTCTCGTGGCCAAGCTGCTTATTATTTATTGTTGATTCATCAAAACTGTGATTCTGACATTATTTTGATATTGTTTTGCATTTTTGTATTTTTGTATCAATACCACCTGACCACGAAGTGGCTGGTAGTATTGCATTCTAGTCCTGGTTGGCATGATGGTCATGCATTTGATCATCATGCTTGAATTCGAATCATGATTACGGCTGTGATCATGGTCCTTTGGCTCACGCGGGTTTTCGTTGTGCTTCGTCAGTATCGGCTGAGTGGTTATCTAAAGACTAGGGTGTGATTGTGTGTTTAGAAATCTCTCAGTGATTCATGCGCGTCGAGAAATCTGTCCACGATTCGTATTTCTATTCGCATAATCTATCGCGATTCTCTGCAAGTAGACCCCTGGTACTAGGAATTAGCCTGAACTGGCGGTTTTAGCGATGAAAGCTTGTAATTCGTGCGGTTTGCAGTAATAAACTGGCAACTCCGATCCGTGGTTTTCACTCTGATGGTGGTATGCTGGGTATCTTCACGCATGTATTGTAGTATTTCAGTCGTTTAAGTCGTCCTGTCGGCCGCTCTTGTTTTACCCTCTCATGAATCGCATAGATATATGATGCCAATCATTGGCGGAGGCAGGGGGGCCATTCCGGCCATGCCCCCCTGAAACTACTGGACGGGGGCCAAACTATCTTTTGCCCCCCAAACGTCGGATAAATTTTTGAAAAAAGTTTTACACTAAGAGTGTAGAGCAAAAAATACTCGCTCACCCCCCCTCCTGAGAGCGATCATGCACTTGGAGAGGTAGCTTATACTAGGTCTGTCGAGCACCCAAATTGCACGCCCCCCCCAGGACTAGGAGAGGCAGACACGGGTTCCCCTCAAAACTTGGGTCTGCGTCTGCCTCTGATGCCAATGTGCATGAGCGTCGGAAAAGGGGGGCCTGGCCCCTCCACTTTTTGGCCCAAAATTTCCTGATCTCAGTCAAAATGAGAGAAAACCGGACATTCTTATAACCAACCGCTGCGGACATTATCATTATCATTATCATCACACTTCCACACAAATGAGGTGGCTTTTAAAGTGTTGTCGCAATGAGTATGAAGTGATTATAAACTATGGAAGGAGATAGTAAGGATGAGGAAAGGTGAGGATAAAGAGGATGGGATGCTACCTGGAGGGGTCGCCGCAGCCACAGGCGCATGCGCTCACAGCCTCCAGGTAGAGTAAAAATAAGGATAAGGATTAGGTACCGGTAAAAAAAACGCGCGTACACACACACACACACACAATCGCACACACACTTTGAACATTTAAACCAAAATAATATGAGGATGAAAATGTTTGATTTTTCGGCTTCGTTTTCATTTCGTCTTCGAACTTATAAATTTCGTTGTTTGTGCTCCATCTTGTCTGTGACAGCGTTGACCTTGTTTCACTGATGTTCAATTGTTGCATTTTCTTTTCTTTTCTTTAATCTCCGGTGCTGATATTCTCTTTCACAAAACTTGCTTTTCTTGTTCTCTAAAATTAGCCATCCTGAAATATTTCAATGTTCCCGCCACAGAAACTTTTTTTTGAAGGAGCTCTTAAAAACACGTGAAACGCAACCAAAAATCAAGGAGAAAGTTTAGCGACGAAAAGAGGATAATAAGCCAAAAGTGATGACTTACTTCTTATTTTTATCTTCTTCTAGCTTGCACTAGAGACGGTCGAGGCGAATGAAAATTAGCACATAATATAGCCAAAGGAATGTATCTTTCACCTGCATGGTCTCATTGCTGATTTTGAATTTATATTTTAAGAGCACTGAAAACACGTCCACTCCCTGTCGCTGAAAGAACTGAACTGCGGAGGGAAGGCAACGAGGAGCCCAAATTCGAACAGCTTTTGGTCCTGACGTTGAAAGTTTTTTGTCTGCATCAGGTTGAAGTTTGGCTGCCCCCCTCCACTTTTTTGCCGGTGGCGACGCTTATGCCAATGTGGACCCCCACGGGCAGTGTTTCGGGTAATTGCACCTTTTATCACACAAGGAGTCGATACGCTTCCAACTTTTTCGGCTCAGCATATTCAATCGAGGCATTGCACGACCACGGCCGCCGCGGGCTGCGGGCCGCAACAGCCTCGCCCTCTGCAGTGTACACCCTCCGACTGTCGTAGAATGTGCTCGCCCCCTCTAGCGGTGGCCGCCGACTCAATTTCAGAGGCCGTGCGAGGTGTTACGCCGGAGGGTGTGACGGTTCCTGAGCGAGGGTTTGGGAGAGGAAGCTGGAAGAGCCAATGCGCCGGTTAATGATTTTTGTAGGGATGTGAAAGACAATTTTGTCAGCGAGGGGAAGTTGGTCATATATTGTTTCTAGGTGCAACTTAAAACTCGATTCCACACAACAGAAGACAGAAGCATTTAATACAGAGTACACTTTATTGTCCAAGCTGAAAAAAACTCGTAACTGGGTGTCGACAGAGCCAGAGATAAACAGCGCACGAACCATGGTCTGGCTGATGATCGGTCGTAGGGTCCTAAACTCCCATGTACTTATTCCAGCAACACCTCTAAGAAAGACGGAACCACTCATTAGCAGGACGCTATCGTATCACAGTGTGAACAGTAGGCAAGAATGTCCTACAAAACAAAATGTTCATCACGTCTTGTCATCGATGACTCCTATCAAATGTGCGTTTTGATCATACAAAAAGCAATTGATATTACCTCCTCGAGGGACGCTGTTGTGTATATGTTACTATGTTATACACGTGATGATGCTTCAACAGATGAAGGCTCTCATTGGGGGAAATGAAACCATGGGATGACTGACTGGAAACTATGTGAATTCTACGGAATGAAGTGATGGCGAGAAAAAGGAAACAAACGCATACGAGTTGCTCAGCCCCCGCCAACGAAGCCAACTGTGTTGTATCCTTGCTGTGTGGGTAGTTCCTTTACGGGCCTGTAATTCCGTAAACCACCTCCCTCAAACAGCTCTTCGATCTGACTCAGAGATAGGCCCCGAGTCTCGGGCAGTTCCAACAACACCAGCACAAACAACACCAGCACCACTACCGCGTGTGCCACAAACGTCCCAGCCACTCCCAGAACGGACAACATCACCGGGAACAGCTGCACGCTCACCAGTGAGGCCCAGCTGGTACCAGAACACCAGCGCCACTCCGACGGCGTCGACGAGACGCGCTGGCACTAGTTCCGCCATCAGACACCAGGGCACCGACCCGACGCCGCAGCAGAACGCCAGCACGGAGAGCACCAGTGACGTCACGGGCAGCCAGGTGACGTCAGCCAGAGCTGGCAGGCAGAAGCACGCTGCGACGACGAGGTAGCTGACGACCATGCCTGCCGCAGAGGAGAGCAGAAGAACCCGCCGGCCGGTGCGGTCTATCAGCAGAGCCACCACCGTAACAGTCACCACTCGGATCACGCAGAGCAGGACGCTGACCAGGGTGGCATCTAGTGGCGAGCGCAGCACCCGTAGCAGCACGAGAGAGTAGCCGAGGATAGCCGTGTAGCCGCAGCAGCCGGAGCCGACGAGTAGCGCGGCGGAGAGTAGCAGAGGGCGGTAGCAGCTCCGCTGCCTGATGAGGTGCCACATACTCTGTTTACCGACCGTCGGCCGCTCATCTCCCTGAAGCCTGTCAGCCTCAGGTGTTGGCATGTCGATTCCAAAGAATCTGGCGGAGTGTTTCGCCTCCTCTAGTCTCCCAGTCGCTACCAGCCAGAAGCAGTCTGACGGTACTACCGTCAGTGCAAGAACGGCTGGAACCGTGAAGAGAGCGCCACTGGCGATGGTAGCCCACCACCAGGGTAGTACGGCGCCGGCGCACAGGGTGAGGATGACGTATGTCATGTAGACGATGTCGGGCAGCATGGACAGCAGGCCGCGGTACTTGGGCGAGGCTACCGCGCTGATGTAGAACGCGTGGAGGACGAAGGCGGGTCCCGAGCTGATGCCCACCAGCAGCCGACCTGTTCCACATCAGACCCAAGTCAACAGCAGGCATGAGGGGCAACCACCGCTACCGTTATTTGTGTCCAGATTCGAACGGCATGGCTTTCCATTCTTCCGTTACGTCAGTGCATCACATTTGGCGTGTTCTGTCGGTCTCGTCAGAGGTGATTGAAGTCGGAGTGCAGGCGATACACAGGCTCTGGCATGATGCTAGCAAATGGGTAACCAACCCCTCCACTGTCAGACAGTTCTGCTGTAGTGCTGCCACGAAACCTACCCGCAACACCGCTGTGGGACACTTCGTACACAGCGGCTACATCTGGGCTCACCGGCTAGCAGAACCTGGAAGTTGTTGGCCATGGCAGAGAGGAGGAGGCCAGCGGCGGCGGGCAGACAGCCCCAGAGCATGGTGGAGCGGGTGCCGTACCGACTGGAGAGAACGCCCGCCCCCGCCGAGCCCAGCAGCGTGCCCAGGAAGTTGGATGACACTGGAACAATTACCGACATCTGAGCGTGGTTTTTGTTTATAAAAAGATGTATCTTCGTCAAAGGAGTGGTTTCGTTGTGTTGGTTTAAGGGCGCAGACGGTAGTGTTGTTAATGCAAGGCAAACAGTTTGACTGGCATGACAATGCGAACTAATCGAGCTCCTTGAAATAGGATCTGATCTACCATAATTTAAAGGAATACAATACAGAAGGCCCCCATGAAACACAGAGGGCACTCTTCAAAGAATACTATTTTGAGCACAAACCATGTGAAGTATCTTTTTATTTCCACAACATTTACCCAACAATATTATAAGAAGAAAACCCTTCGACAACTACGCACAGCCTCAGTTGTATACTAGCCGTCTTAAAGATAGCCAAAATATGCACCAATCCATAATGCACCAGCACCCTTGGTCCAGCACCTGACGCCCTCCTCACTCACCCGTCCAGACCTGCTGACTGGAGCTCAGCCTGAAGCCACCGACGCCCCTGGCCAGCTGGTCGATGCAGATGCTGCCGGCGCCGATGCTGACGGCCCAGCCGGACGTCGCCAGCGACGCACCCAGAGCCGCCAGAAACTGCCACCAGACGGCAGGTCAGTGCCAGACAGGCTCGCCCCGGGTGGCAGCGCAGCGGCTGGATTCGCCGCAACTTTAATTTTAATTTTAATATAACTAGGTTATGATAGGCTTATAATTTCTACCCAAATAGGCTAAGGTAGGACCAAAATTTCTTAACCACGTTGATACCTATCACTACGGCTCCTATCACTGCGGCTCTTTACCTTAAAAACCAAACTCATAACTCTCACCAACAATCGATCTGCTCTCTCACACTTCTCTTTTCTTCTTTGCGGTGGCTGCCTAGCCGGAGAGGGGTGCTGTAAAATCACCTCCTGGTTGCATGGTAAAGAACCCGCGTCACTGGCTAGGTACTCAGTGGTATTCTCTAAATAACCGAAAATCATTGTTTATATTGAGGCCTCGAGTTCCGTAAACAAAGCGGATACTCGGGAGCTTACATCAAAATTCTAAATTTAAGGCCTTGGACCTCTCCCCTGGCGGTGGCAGTCTTTTTCACGCACTCAGCGGGCCAAAATTCTAAATTAACCTCCTTAGCTCGGCCTTTCTGCTGTTGCCGCGACCATTCACTCACAAGTTTCAAACATCTTGCGACCCATTTCTTGAAGTATACTCTCCCATTGTTTTGAGGAAAATTAACGTAACTCACCCTCACCTAGAAAAACTGAATTCTCCCACACACTCATTGAAGAGGCGGACAAAGGTGCTATGCACAGAACGCCTAAGAAAAGTCACGATAATTATCAAGATAATAATCATGATAATTATTTATTAATTTTAATGTTCTTTAGATGTAATGAATTTTGGTCAAAAAATGAATCGAATAATGTCTGCTTCTACAATGTACATGCACGCGGGTCACAAATGCGTTGCAATTCGTCTGAAGTTGGAGTAAACTATTGGTACGAATAAGTTAAAAACAGGACCAATATGTCTAAAAACTGAAATTGATCACCGCCCGGTTTGCATGACAACCTTTGATGGGAACGATATCCCTGCCCAGGTACCCTCAAAGCACAGCTTGGACATAGCATGCTGCAGATGTGTGGAGTATGTGTGCCTCTGAGGATCTCACATGTGCCCGCAGCCGGGGTCTCAGTGCCGCGGTTCCTCCCGGTGTTCTCACCTGTGCCCCCAGCCGGGGTCTCAGTGCCGCGGTTCCTCCCGGTGTTCTCACCTGTGCCCCCAGCCGGGGTCTCAGTGCCGCGGTTCCTCCCGGTGTTCTCACCTGTGCCCCCAGCCGGGGTCTCAGTGCTGCGGTTCCTCCCGGTGTTCTCACCTGTGCCCCCAGCCGGGGTCTCAGTGCTGCGGTTCCTCCCGGTGTTCTCACCTGTGCCCCCAGCCGGGGTCTCAGTGCCGGGGTTCCTCCCGGTGTTCTCACCTGTGCCCCCAGCCGGGGTCTCAGTGCCGCGGTTCCTCCCGGTGTTCTCACCTGTGCCCCCAGCCGGGGTCTCAGTGCCGCGGTTCCTCCCGGTGTTCTCACCTGTGCCCCCAGCCGGGGTCTCAGTGCTGCGGTTCCTCTTGGTATTCTCACCTGTGCCTCCAGCCGGGGTCTCAGTGCCGCGGTTCCTCCCGGTGTTCTCACCTGTGCCCCCAGCCGGGGTCTCAGTGCCGCGGTTCCTCCCGGTGTTCTCACCTGTGCCCCCAGCCGGGGTCTCAGTGCCGCGGTTCCTCCCGGTGTTCTCACCTGTGCCCCCAGCCGGGGTCTCAGTGCTGCGGTTCCTCCCGGTGTTCTCACCTGTGCCCCCAGCCGGGGTCTCAGTGCTGCGGTTCTTCTTGGTGTTCTCACCTGTGCCCCCAGCCGGGGTCTCAGTGCTGCGGTTCCTCCCGGTGTTCTCACCTGTGCCCCCAGCCGGGGTCTCAGTGCCGCGGTTCCTCCCGGTGTTCTCACTTGTGCCCCCAGCCGGGGTCTCAGTGCTGCGGTTCCTCTTGGTGTTCTCACCTGTGCCCCCAGCCGGGGTCTCAGTGCTGCGGTTCCTCCCGGTGTTCTCACCTGTGCCCGCAGCCGGGGTCTCAGTGCCGCGGTTCCTCCCGGTGTTCTCACCTGTGCCCCCAGCCGGGGTCTCAGTGCTGCGGTTCCTCCCGGTGTTCTCACCTGTGCCCCCAGCCGGGGTCTCAGTGCCGGGGTTCCTCCCGGTGTTCTCACCTGTGCCCCCAGCCGGGGTCTCAGTGCTGCGGTTCCTCCCGGTGTTCTCACCTGTGCCCGCAGCCGGGGTCTCAGTGCCGCGGTTCCTCCCGGTGTTCTCACCTCTGCCCCCAGCCGGGGTCTCAGTGCTGCGGTTCCTCCCGGTGTTCTCACCTGTGCCCCCAGCCGGGGTCTCAGTGCCGCGGTTCCTCCCGGTGTTCTCACCTGTGCCCCCAGCCGGGGTCTCAGTGCTGCGGTTCCTCCCGGTGTTCTCACCTGTGCCCCCAGCCGGGGTCTCAGTGCCGCGGTTCCTCCCGGTGTTCTCACCTGTGCCCCCAGCCGGGGGTCTCAGTGCCGCGGTTCCTCCCGGTGTTCTCACCTGTGCCCCCAGCCGGGGTCTCAGTGCCGCGGTCCCTGTCAAAGTCTCCAACTCGCTGACATGTCCCATCATACCGCAAACTGCCTAGAACTGGGTGGTGATAGCTTAACGTCCTATCACGCGTGGCTGCGACAACTATGCTTTTGCCACCGAATGAGGAAGCTAGCTACTGATCGCCATTTTCGGACACCTCGCAGTTTTAAGAAACTCCTCGCCCCCCGCCCCCGCCCGCACCCCACCCCACCCCACCCCACCCCACCCCAGCCGTCGGCGAGTCGACTTTAAGCGTTGCACGCGACGTGCCTCGGCCGGGGGCGTATAGTTGTGATGACCGAGGTGCCAGATATCTCGGCTGAGATCCAGTTTGGGCTGGTGACACCCGCTGGTGTCGTCGTCTCCTCAGACGCCGCTCGGTCGTCGGGCCGAGTCCGAGTCTACAAGTCCGTCGATACATGTATTTATTTCACCATACGATAAGCCTATAAAACCACACATTGCCGACACCGGGAGAGCCAGAGTGGGCGAGCCTCCTCTTTAATTGAGAGAAAAGCTATTTCGAAGCACGCAGGTCACCAAACTGAAATATTTTCTATGGAAATGATACATCACCGGTAGGCTCGCAAACAGGATCTCGGTACGAAATGTGTGTGAACGGATGAACCAGAGGCGTCGTTAGGATATTTGTTCGGGGGTACGGGCCCTGGACTGGTGATGACGGGCTGGGGATGGGGGGCACATTTTGAACATTTAGCTGCCCTGAAAACGCTACCGAGAAGACACAGTCACATTTACTAGTGCAAATGGGGAGAAAATGAGGAAAAAAAGACAAAAAGACAAGCACTACAATTTTTTAGGAAGAACTGCCTCTCATTCACGAGTTCTGGGGATGCGTCCCCCCCTTCGCTTTCCACGCGCATGGGTGCAACTATTTTAAGGCGAAGTTTTGCCTTACACGGTGCCGCCGTTAATACATAAATATTTTTGAAATTTCCTATCTTCAAATTTTATATTTTCTAGATTAAAATTTTTGCCCGCATAATCGGGAAAATCGGTGTTTTTTGTTGTGTACGTTTTTAAGTTACTTTTTTGTTCACGACTTAGAGCGTCGTGCGCAAACGTACCAAAAAAACTTTTTAGAACATTAACCAAATACCACAATTATATTTATTAAATGTTTGATCATTTTTCTTTCAAGTGGCACCAATTTTGTCTTGAACTATAAAAATTGGCTGAAGAGCACAAGATACTAATATGCATGATACGTGCCGCTTGAGGCTCCACGCGCTCTTTTTGTCGTTATTGGTGGAAACAACCGGTGGTGTTCAGTGCTAAAGAAAAGCCAAAAATGCCCTTAGGGCTCGGTTTGTCAAATATTATGGTATGCAAGAACAAGGACGTCACAAAATGAGTGCTATGTCTTGCGATATCCCTGCACGAACCAGCATTGATGATTTTGAATATATGTGTCATAGTTTTACGTTCAACAGATTCCAAAATTAGCCATTATTCTTAGTGTGCAATGAATAGTTTTGGCTAAAGCGTTTCAATTACAGGCTCTTTGTAATCCAGAGTAGCGTGTCCATCTAAATTGTGTGGTCTTTTTGAGACCTTTAACATCAAACCATATTTTATTCACTGTTCTATACATGACATCACAGGTCAAGAGCAGCATGTTCAAGAAGCAGATTTTGCCTGCTAAGTGTTCTTTTTGGAGTCTGACTTTCCAAATTATTTTTTGTATAGTATGTAACTTGAATCTTGCGTTAAAATGCTAATAATTGGATAACCTCATTCCGTATAACTATACACAGGTCACTTATATAAATATCCACAGTATTTTAAGGCTAAGTTTTGCCTTGAGCTTGACGAAGAAAGTTTTCCCGGTAAAAATACTCGGAGCGAGAAAAACGACGTACATAGTATCCATCTGGCCTGGATGCTAGTTTCCATGTAGGTATTCATAACCCATCATTTGCCTGATAAAAGGTGATAAAACCCGCCAGTATTCGAAACGCGCAAAAAATGGCCACTGTTAACACGCGCCCCGCTGGGGTCCCTGGCATGACGCGCCCCGCTGGGGCGTTTTTCGCCCTCCTCTGTATATCATTCCCCACGAAAGCTAAAGGAAAATTACGGGCGGCGTTCGAAAGTTCTTGTTTAGACGAAGATATTTTATACGAAGAATGTATATGTCAGGTCAATATTGAAGTCAGCATAGGTCAAAGAAGGTTCCATAGGCTTACAACAGAGCAGTGTACGTTTCTCTCTCTAGATCTGCCCTTAGGGAAGCTAGAGCAAATCTTTATGCATCATTGGATTCATCTTATCGCGGCGAATCGAATGATGTACAACATGACCTTGCTAGGTCAAATAGTGAAACGACCGGACCTCGAGCTAGGTCAGGGTCACAGAGTGACCTGGTATGGTCATGTTGCATATCAATCGACTCCCCGTGACAATATAAGTACAATGCAACCAAAATAGGAGCTTTATCTCAATTCAGTGAGAAGATATTGGCAAAACAATCACTCTATGCTCCCGTGACCTGACATGTCCTTTGAGAGGTCATATGCTCAAAAACTCAACTTTATGGTCAAGATCGTGGTAAGGATAGACGGTTTGAGGATTTTCAGCTTTATCTATTCAGTATTTACTGAAAACGAGCCATTCTATTTTTCACCATAGACTTGTGATGGGGTGACCAAAAATTGACCCCACCTTAGGTCAACAATATCAAAATTCCGAGATTGCAGATTTGTAGACCGTAAAGACCTTATCATATTGAGGAAGTTTCAAACTGATCGGTTCCCTGATGTTCCCTGGGCGCCGCTTCAAACTCGTGATTTTAGGTTTTGAGGTCGGGTCACTAGACCTGGAATAGCTCCTTGACCTGACTTGACCTTAACTAAAAAATTTGGTTAGATATGTAAAAGTGATCAGGGATAAGGTACTGTAAGTTTCGTTGTTCTGCGTTCCTTTGTTTTTTTAGCTATCTGGGGAAAACCAGGAGGGGGCGAATTTCGCCCCCCGAGCGGGGCGCGTGCTAATTAAAACAACGCATTTAGCTTATTCTAGAACGAATTGAGATTAAAGAAACGCATTCAGCTTATTTTAGAACAAAACATTGGTTGGGCGGATACCATGTATTTGACGCTTGACTTTAACTTTGAGTTGTTCGTTTTTCGAAGGAAGTATAATCAAACAAAGCAGAGTTTGACGATTAGCACCTGCATTTTTTGCGTTTTTATTGCGGTGGTCTGTGCTCTTGGAAATCGAAGAGAAAAGTAGTACCCAATATTTGTCGGCCGCACGAGTTGAATGTGACAATGAGTCGGAATACCAAACTTGTTTCTGTTTTGTCCCAAAGCGGGCCATATTTAAGATTAGTTGGTCCATCCCTCTTCAGCCAATCGATGACGCGACCAGGGACGGCGGATTCCAGGGTGCAAGTGGTGCAGTTGCACCACTCGATTTTTTCAAGTGGTGCAAAAGTATCTTTTTGCACCACTTGTTTTGGCTTTGTCCAGGAGGCGCCCCCCCAGGCCTCAGCCGGCGCCCCCGGCCGGTCAGAGAAAATCAAGCCTAATTACCGCCTACCTGAAGAGGTAGGATCCTCTGTGAAAAATACATTTTCATAAATGAATGACGCACCTTAACATCAAAACTGTGCCCTGGAAAGCAAAAGGCGCCCCCTTGAGTAAAGGCGCCCCTCTGGATAGCATAGGCGCCCTTGAAAAGCGTAGGCGCCTCCTGGACAGCTGAGGCGCCTCCGAAGAAGAGAAACGGCGCCCCTAGATATCACATGCGCCCCCTGGTTAGCACAGGCACCCCTTGACAGCAAAAGGCGCCCCCCGCAGAGAAAAGGCGCCCCCTGGACAACATAAGCGCCCTTTGATAAGAAAGGCGCCCCCTGGAGAGATAAGAGAGAAACCCCCCTCCCGAGAACAACGGCGGCAGGGACGGCGGATTCCGCAGGACAGGGTGTGCAGTTGCACACCTTGAAAAAATGATGGTGTACAATAGTATATTTTTGCACACCTGGTTTTGACCTCGTACGGGGAGGCCCTCACGGATTTGGGTGGCACCCCCGGATTTTGCCGGCGCCCCCGGCCGGTCAAGAGAAAATCAGACACATCGCCTGTCTGAAGGGGTAGCCCTGGAAAGCAACTACGCCCTGGAAAGCAAAAGGCGCCCCCTTGAGTAAAGGCGCCCCTCTGGATAGCATAGGCGCCCTTGAAAAGCGTATGTGTAAAATAAAATACACTTTCAAATATGAATGGCGCCCCCTGACATCAAAGCTGCACCCTGGACAGCAAAAAGTGCCCACCCCTTGAGTAAAAGCGCCCCTCTGGATAGCAAAGGCGACCTCTAGACAGCAGAGGCGCCCCTGGACAGAAAAAGGCACCCCCAATTGAGGAGTAACGACGCCCCTGAATAGCATAGGCGCCCTCTGGTTAGCACAGGCACTCCTGTACACTAAGGGCGCCCCCTCCCCCATAGAGCAAAGGCACCCCTCTGGATATCATAAGCTCCCTTTAATAGCAATCGCTCTCCCTGGACAGCAGGGGCGCCCTCTGGATAGGATAGGCGCCCCCAAAACAGCAAATACGCCCTTTGATACCAAAAGCGCCCCATGGACAGAACACACTCTCTGGATAGCATAGGCACCCCTGGACGGCAGAGACGCCCCTAAAGAAGAGCAACGGCACCCCGGGATAGCATATGCGCCCCTGGTTAGCACAGGCACCCCTGGACAGCAAAAGGCGGCCCCGCCCCTGAGTAAAGGATCCGGGTCTCTGGATAGCATAGGTGCCCCTGGATAGCGCAGGCGCCTCCTGGACAGCAGAGACACCTCCGAAGAAGATCAACGGCGCCCCTTGATATCATATGCACCCCTGGTTAGCACAGGCATCCCTGGATAGCAAAAGGCGCCCCCCGAGAGCAAAGGCGCCCCCTCTGGAAAGAATAAGCACCCATAGATAGGAAAGGCGCCCCCTGGAAAGGACAGCAGAAAATTTTTTTAGGAAAACTCAGTGGAGGGGGCGGTGGAGATTTTCTTGTGCTGGCCATTATAATGTCTTCGAGGGATCAAACCCCCATTTGGAGGGGGCGTTAATAAAATTTAGACGTGCTAGTGTTAAAAAATGTCTCCTAATTTGTGTTATTCCATATTCTAAAGATTAGAGATGCTGCCCAGGACTGCGGGTTTTTTCAACGGAAAAGGCCAAACCGGGTTTGCGAAAAGGCCAAAAGGTCCAAATTGTATTTGCACTAAAAATCTTGTTTTTTATAAATTTCGTCCAAGTTCTTCCCAGTACGGCTGTTGGAGTCTGAGTCTCATTAAAGTCCTCAAGGGACTTGTCACGGAGACCCCGACCCCACCACCCGAACGAGTAACGCCCACAATGAAGGGTTGATTTAGAAGCCAAAGTTTAACCTCCTACAAAGCACAGGGATGGCCGCCTCGCTCAGGTCACCCTCTCATCAGTCAGTTGCCAGCCGACCTACGTCGAGCAAACGATTGAGCGCCGGAGCGTCTCAGGGGAACCGATCTCAAGCCTGGACATGCACTGCCCCTGCATGCTTCTCAGCAGCGGGCCGGAGCCCGACGCTCTACCAACCGAGCAACCGGGGCGGCCAAATGGCCAAATAAATGCCACAAAAGCCATATTTGAGGCTAAAAAACGAACCCTACCGGGTGTCATAAACCCACAGAAAAAGGACGGAGCACTCTTGTATCACTGCAGTGAACAGTGCACTGTATAAAACTAAATGTTGATAATTTGATATTGACTTGACGATATATTTTTTAGCACACTGCCCATCTCATAAGAAGGCAGGAGTCCCCTTCAATCCCGTGTGGCGACCCAATTATTTTATCCACATAACTAAACAATTTGTTAGCAGCATCAATTATCTTGGCCGCACCACTCCCCGCTAACATTTGATATCTTCCTGCTTTTTCTGTGAATTGTTTGCTCTTGAACAGTGACGGATCCATAGGCAGATCCAGGATTGCCAATCGGAGGGGAGCACCTTCCCGGGGGGCGCCACTTTTGACCGGAAAAACCTACCAGGTGGGCGTAAAATCCTATCGGTGAGCACCGATTTTCGCATCCTGGGGGAGAGTGGGAAGCGCCACTTCAGGCGAGTGCCATCGACCTTTCAGGGGGCGCCGTGACCATTTCAGGGGGCGCCGAGGATCGATCGGAGGGCTGCATCTGCCCCTCCCCTTTGCCCCCTGGATCCGCGTATGGGCGGATCTAGAATTTTAGTAAGGTGGGGGGAACGAGGAGCCTCAAAGTGGGCACTTTACCATCAAATTTTCACCCAAAGGGCGCCTATGGTATTCGGTTTTCGGTTGCCGTCATTTTGGTGGATCGTATTTTTTACAACGTCCTATCCCACCCTCTCCCAGCCATAACAGTTTGTACCAGCCAAGCAAGATGCCTATTTGGCGTGATATTTGAAACAATGAATTGCTAAACAGTTCAGTCCACACTTTTTTCGGCACCTCTTGAAAAATCTGTTAATGCCACTAGGTCATGGAGAAATTCAAGACACTTGGGAAGATGCAACAGCTGAACATAAAGGTATATATCTGAGGATTTTTCTGTTAGTGAAGAGGGGTTAAGTTTATTTTAATATCAAATATGATAAGCACCATTTTGCCTTTCCACGTGGCCAAGATTCGTAAGATAATGGTGAGAGGACATTGAAAATAATCGCAGCGAGTGTGAACCTGGCCTGTGCGCTGTCCAAGAAAATTACCTCAGCGGAAAAGCTTTAAGTTGTAGGAAACACAAACCGGACTTTAACCCACATTATTAATTGCTCCTAAAAAATAATGTTTGAACCAGATGGCAGACTCAAGGAGATATAAGGGAAGTTGAAACGTTAAGATAAACACAGAATGAAGTATGTGGGCATTTTCCATCGACCTTTATCTATATTCTTCAATTCATCAGCATGGGAGAATTGATCTTGTGCGTGAAATTTCGGAGGTGTTAAGAGAATTTCGGTAGCCAAGTGATTGAATGCTGAAATAGATCATGCCATAGGCATGTGTGATTTGTGACATAAATGGGCCCTACTAGAATAAAAAGAAAACAGTTTCAACGTGTCCAAGTACTCTCTTGATAAATTGATAACTTTTTTTCGTTTATTGGCTGTAATTTGCGCGTTTAATGATCATGTGCAGTGTTCAGATCGAAGTGAAAAGACCATTCAGATTGATAAAACGAGTATATTTTATCACTGACCATCCACTTATACCATCAACCATCGCCTTCAGGTCAAGTTCAGGACTCATTTAAGAGAAGAGGTGAGCGTGCACTGTGCATGCCCAAATCGAGACACAGCCGCCCTCCCGATGGACAGACCGCGCAGAAATACGTCCTCGTCGCGTTTGATTTCGCGCACGCGTACGACGTAGTGGACCACCACCTGCTACGCGTTCGCCTGCTGTAGATGGGGCTGTCAAATTGCACGGTGGCCTGGATTTGGCAGTGACTCCGGGACCGAAGAGTCCAGGTGGAACTAAATGGCGTGCTTTCCAGTGAGCGCATTTTCCGAACTGGCCTGCCGTAAGGAAGTGTCTTATCGCCAGTTTTATTTTGTATGGGCGGCTCGGCTGGTAGACGCACTCTGCGCGGTTCCCGGATGCTCCCCTACATGTACGCCGATGATACGGCGGCTCTCTGCACGGGCAACAACATCCAAGTCGCCAAGGACCGGGCGCAATAAAGCTGCTGCTGGCACCCTCATGAAGTGGACCCGACAGCACAAAATGGTGGTATCAGGAGCCAAGATCCAAGTACTGGTGATGTCCCAGTTGGCTAGAGACGCCGATCCCTTCAATTTTAAGGTCGACGGGAAGTCTTGTCACTGCTGGAGACACCCTACAGCTACTTGGCGTCACCATCGATCGGCTCCTCCATTTCGGTCCACACTGTAAGAGACTGTGGGAGAAGGTCCACCCCCGCATCTCCCACCTACGTCAACTGTCCGGCTGCAACTGGGGCTGCACGAACAGCACCTCCGAACCGTCGCTACTGGCTACGTGAGAGGAGCGATGGAGTAAGCGGCCGCAGCGTGGCTCCACGCCACACCGCCATTTCATGTCGAGCTGCTGGAACGCAAAATGAGAGCGTCGGCGCGTATCATCACAGGCTGCACCCACTCCACTCCCAGCCGAGTTAAGACTCCCCGCGTAGCGGCCAGAAGGAGGGTACTCGCGACCCGACTGCTGGTGAAATTCCATACCCTGCCGCCTGAAGACCCTCTGTGAAGACGTGCGGAGGCGACAGCGCCCTCTCGACTCTCCTCGGTGACCGGGTGGCGGCA
Organism: Lepas anatifera; assembly: GCA_034440635.1. Lineage (NCBI taxonomy): Eukaryota > Metazoa > Arthropoda > Thecostraca > Lepadidae > Lepas > Lepas anatifera. The sequence continues at coordinate 808,450 of JAOTON010000941.1, read as the reverse complement.
GGTGGGCAAAGACATGTGGGATCAAGCAGGCATCTCCCTCCCCATCGGGTCTTTCCTTCCTCGACGTCTTCCACTGTGGGTATCAGGAGAGTGAGTCACATTTCAACTAGACGTGGGCCCACTGACATCAGGAGCGCCACCTGTCCGGAAGAAGCGAGTAGCTCTCCCCCACCTCGCTTCCCTGACTCAATGTGCCACATGGGTGTGGACCGACGGGTCAGTGCACGGAGGGGTCACGAGCGGGGGAGCTGGGTCTTCATCGAGTCACCAGACAGAGCCCAGCATGAGCTCAGGCGACCAGCAGGCTCGCTCTGCTCGAGTTTTCAGGCTGAGATGGTAGCCATCCAAACTGCCTGTGTCTTCCTACTGGACTAATCAGTGCACACAGAAGATCCAGTCATCTTCAGCATGGCCTGCCAAGGTGACGACGCATTATAGAAATAAAATGGCTTCAATGTCTGCAGATAAGACAGCGAATCGGTAAAAATCGCAAACTTCCTCACCATCAGCTTAGACACCTGGTCCAAACAGTAAAAAAAAATGGAGTACAGCTCTGAAGTAAAAATGGATCCTTCGTAAGGCAGACTAGAAAACTTCTCAACATCGTCACCAACAAATGCACGCCCTGTGCCATTGTCACTTTCTTTTGCAACCGTCTATATAGAAACAGACATGGTTTTCGAACGGCTCCGCAAGCAAGTTCATAAAATACTGGCGCGTCGGTTCAGGAGGCAAATTTTTACTTTGTTGGCGTAGGTTGTGTTCGTGTTAACTGTCGAGATGAGCTATCGTTCAATAACAGCTGCTTCATGTGGTTCGACGAGATTGCTGTCGATACCAGCCTGTGCCAGCCAGGCACAGACTCTCACTCCCTGGTGACGGGTTGCAAAACGCGAGCCACTGTCTATCTGACTGAGGTAGGCGTCGCCAAAAAAATGTTTGGTATGTGGGGCGTGTTGGTGACTTATTTTAAAGGAAACGTGGCACCTTGGTAAAATCCTGGAATTTTGTGTAATTAGGCGTACTTTTAGCCGAAAATAATGAAACCACTCATGATTTCTCTGAAAAATGTACAACAAGCTCAATGCTTTTATTTTTAAAATACTCCTCTAGAAAAATGAATAAATATCTGCCTCTGGATGATGTCATGATCTGGCAACCACTACCATACTCAGAAACACTTCAAGGGCTTCGATTGGCTGATGCTTATCGTGATGTCAGCATATGTCGTCACACCAGCAGCTCACAACAATGGCCGCCTGGCGAGAGGTACATGAGAGGTACATTTCGGGTAGGTTTTAGTTTTTTTCTACGGAAAAATCGAGTTCCAAGACAAATGATATATAGAGCACCTGGTTTTCCGATTTGCTTTACAACTTGGCTATCTTAGTTAAAATCACGTTCTAAAGGTGCCACATTCCTTTTAATGGCTTAATGCAAAGCGAGTATCTTACTGCGCATTTGTAGCGGTATTTCACTAATTTCCACTAGCATGCTTATTATGGGTGAAGCTTGGAACGCTCCTGTTACTATTCTGATAGCGAGATGACGGACATATCGATAATCTTTTTCGCGGACTAAGGAGTGGCCTCATACGCAAGCCCGGTCTGCGACCTGGGATAACCCCCCACCGGCGCAGGAAAGCCGCATGACAATGTGCTGAAATCAACCATATTTCATTCTCAATGTATCTCTTCATAAGCCTGTAGGTCAGTGCCATCATTCTTTTCTTTGAAATAAATAGTAAATATCCCGCAGTCAACCCCGGATTCGACCCGCGCACCCCTCATCACGAGACAGGACCTCTAACCACTAGACCACTGCGCCACACTGTACCGACTCCCACTAACCCTACACCTGTGACCCGTCAGGAGGTCACTGACCGGTATCACGCAATCAAAACGATGCCGTGATCGTGGCGCCGGGTGTTGTGTTCGTACAGAAAAGGCATGGTATAAAGCTGCTTCTAGAAGACGAACCAAACATTAGATTCGCCTAGAATCACTTGTATCGGCGACTCAGGACCCTAAGCTAGCTTTATGCCAAATTGCATCCACTTCCATTCATTTTGAGGACTTAAAACCATGGTGAGAAGCAAACATGTTCCGAGAAATTTAGCTCCTTGAAATACCCTTTCGGACGAATTACTCGAAAGCCGTTGGAGATAAGTGGGTAGTGTAAATGAATTGAATGACTGCTATTAATTTTCCTATTCAGCCATGTCAATTCTGAGCTTGTGGATGACATGTGCTCTGAACCGAAAAGCTGCAAATAAAAGGTTTTCTACTAAAATTATATTTATACATATAAGACAAGGAATTTTATTATCACGATATCCATCTCCGAATATTATCAGGCGGAAGCAATGTTCTTTCATTATTTGAAATGAAAAGTCAAATCGGCGCATTAGATCGCGAGAGATTAAGATTTAAATGAAATGAGCAAAAATGTAGTCCTCCGGCAAAATGGCAAAAACTAGGTCAGAATTTTACGTTTTCCACTGGAAACTATGCCTAAGCACAAGAAAATTGACGTAGCTGCCTCCACGTGGCTGTCTTTAAACTAACTGAAGCGTGCCTTCTGACATTTCGAGCTTACAAGTCGGCTGTCAAATTTCAATATCTTTTTGCTTGTACTAGAAATACTGCGTTTTGGCGTAATAAATATTGTCGGACCAGTTCGAACTTTTTTTCTTAGGTGGCCTTGTTGCTTATTCAAAAGGAGGCAAATTTCAAGTTCGTCGCTTAAGAAATAGAAATGATAAAAATGCAAAATTGAAAACATTTGTTCCAAAATTTCTCAAAAACTATTTTGAATTTAAATTCGGGGTCTTAGTTTGGGCGTCTAGCGTAAAAGGGCAATCACCCTTCACAATTGCAGAGCCCTGGTATCAACTGTCAGAACCGCCAAACGGCCAGAATAGAGCCTCTTGAGAAATCTCAATCCGCTTCGCTCCATGGATTTCGTCATGCGGCTCTGACTCAGCCGTACTCGATCTTCGGACGAATAAGTGATCTATACAGCATAAGAAGCTTATAACGTAGCGTATAACAATGAGCGTATAACGTGCGCATAACGTATATATAGGCGATAAGCGTATAACGTGTATAGCATGAGAAAAATTTCTCTATCTGCACGGTATCTCATCCTCGTCAACACCTTCAGTATTTTCAGCGTATCGAAACATTTTTTGCGGAAATCCTTCAGGTGTGGCACATATGAAAGCTTATCGAGTGTGAGCCTGATAAATCTGGTTTCTGCTACAACGTCGCTCGGATTTCCGCGAATTTACCAAATCGGGTATTCAGTCTCAATGTCTATTATAAAAGTGCATGCACTATGTCTTTGAACTTGAAAATTTCAGTCCATTGCGTGTGATCCATTGCTGCAATATGTCAAGGCCAAGCTGCAGCCGCCTCTGCGCAGCTGCTGTAGTAGACACTGTCACACATATTGTGAAGTCTTCAACGAAAAACACGTGACGTATGTTTGCGGGAAGTGTCTGCAATATCATTGGTCATAACTGCAAACAAGGCTATGAATATCGCAGAATCCTGGGCTATGCTACTCTGTTGCTGATGCCAATCCGATACGACTGAGTTTACGCGAAATCTAAAATACCTATTTTTCGGAATATTAGAAATAAACCACCCCAAGTGGCCTCGCACGCCGAGTCCAAAGAGTTTCTGCAGAACGCCATTGGATAGCAAAGGCGCCCCCAAGAGATGATGGCGCCCCCTGGGGAGGAAGGCGCCCCCTCCAGAAAATCTTGCACCACTTCTCGAAAATGGAATCCGCCGTCTCTGGACGCGACCGCATAGAATATATTGTTTATTATAGTTTGATAGTTTGAGTATGTTAATATATTGTTTAATATATTGTTTATATATTGAATATTATTGTTAATATATTGTTCAGGTATTTTAAGTCTGGAAATTTAGTGATGTGCATAATAAAAACGTTATGACTTCGAGTAGATACTGTCAAATTGAAGCGTATCCAACATAGCCTATTATCCGAACTAAAGACAAAAATGGATGTGTGCTTTCCTAAGTAGAAATGGATTGCATCCTACGCGTTCGGTTAACCTCTCCGCCAGTGCTCTCTGGGCACCAGGGACCGCATGGTCACTCGTTTCACACCGTCCTTACAGGCACAGGAGTGGGAAAACATGCCAACTCGCCAAGCAGGCAATAATAATTATTGGGGTTTAACGACGCACCAACTGCCAGGGTCATACGGCGTCGCCAACTCTCACCCTGTTGGAAGGGAGTTTGGGGATCAGATCGACTTATTCAGAGGCTCCGCCGGGACTTGAACCCGGGACCGGTGGCTTAGAAGACAAGGGTGCTATCCACTAAGCCGCCTCATCCCCCTCGCCAAGCAGGCATTGCGACAGACCTTGTCTACTGAAAATGCTCAGTGCCACAGAAAACGTCTACGAAACTGGAACTCCGGTAGCCGCGGAGAAAAAAAACTCACAGGGAGTCGGGCCTTCACTCAGCTAAAAGCCTCGATACATAGGCAGATCCAGGAGGCCACGGGGCACTCATCAACCCTCGCCTCCCCCTTAAATGGTCACGGGCCCCCTGAAGTGTCAATAGCACCACCTAACATGTCGCCTCCCATCCCCATCCCCCTTCAGGATGCAAGTACCGGTGACCAAAAAAGGCATACCCATGGTTGAGATGGCGCCCCAGCTTGTGCACCCGCTTTCCAACGTGATCGGAAATCCTGGATCCGTCTGTGTCGCGATAGACGATCCAAAAGACAAGACTTTGTGTAAAATAAAGTAAGTGACTCACAATCGAATAATTAGCAGTCCCGTCCCTTTGCTGCGTTTCTACGGCCAGCAATGAGCTTCGGCAGACGACGCCAGCGACAGCCAGAGTTTCCGGATACAAAGGGTCCGACGGGAGTTCCTGATTGTTGGAGAACAACCTCTGTTCATTGTCGCATGCGTTTAGAAAATTACTATCACCCACGCAAAGTTATTCATCTAATTCGTGGGTAATTCGATTGATAGTCAAATTTGACCACTGGTGGAAGGGTATTTCGGAAGTATTTGTTCACTACCAGTTCGTACCTGCAGGCAGAAGCCAGTTCACTGCACATGCGCTCGAAAGGTAAATAAAGAGCAGGAGAATTATTGTGCAAAGTTTGAATACTATCTTCGATATTTACAATTACTCCAAGATAATTCTTAAGCTTTGCTACTGTGCGTAATTATTTCACTTCAAATTGAAGTTAGAAATATTTTCACGCCTTAGAAAATATAACATTTTCATTAATTGTGACGACGATGATAGCGGCAGACATTAACTAACTAAACTATGACAGTTTTCTAACTGTCACTGGTCGGATGAGGGTCGCTGTAGAGCCTTGGACTTGAGAATAATAGATTATAGGGTCGATTGACGGCCGTATTACCTTTCTGTTTTGCGGCAGCGCCGTTTGGCAGTGATTGTGACAGCCTGCCCTTTACACAAGCGGCAGGCTTACGCATGTGTGACGTTCAGTAAGCCTCATTGCAAGTTCAGGAATATGGTTGCCTGGTTGTTTTGTATTAATGCAGGTACTGTTTGTCGCATTATGTGTGCTTTCTTAATTGCTTATATTTGAAAGTTTAAATTAACAGCTTTCAGTTTTAGATATTAGGTTGGCGACAGGTTTAAGGTCCCCTGCAAGCACAGCAACCAACGGAGGTACGGAAAAGTTGGAAATGCGCTTCAAACCCTCTATCGTCTCCTCCGCTTGTACTGAGTTTGAGCCATATCTGTGGAGCTATGACGTCACAGGGGGTCATCATGATACAAATTTAAGCACAGTTAGGACATTATTTGTAACCATTAAACCTGGAACGAAAATCAAGCTCTCAACGTATTCGTCTCGATCCAAAGAGTCAGATGATATAAAACGTTACCCTTTAGGTCACGCAGTGATCTTGACCTTAGTTCAAGGTCAAATGAGGACTTTTTAAGGTCATTTTGAAGATCACTTGAATCCTTAAATCGTGCCGGTCATTGTACCCAAATTGTTACTGTATTTCGGTTCGTCTGGGTCCATACGACCCGAAAACATTAGTAAAACGTGACATTTGGTGGCCTCTGGTGACTTTATTATGTACCTTTCTTCAAAATGATTGATAGCACACGGGTTTGCCTTGCCAGAGCTGAATTACACCCTAGTCTTGTGACCAGGTGACCATACATGGGCTTAGAAATGGCTTCACAGCTTGTTAACCTGACCTGATACCAATTTGCGGCCAAAATTGCCGTATTGATAACCTGATCGTTATACCAATTGACGCATCAGCTGTCATACACATCGGCTCCGAATCATGTGCTGTATGTCGAGAGGGTTTGAAACGCTCCCCCCTCACGCAGTGATGGGTTTAAGTGGTGCCGGCTTCAGCTTCTCTTGAAATAAGGTCACCTGACCGAACCGTGTAACCTGCATTGAGGTCACTGGCGGGGAATTGGGGGAGGGGTGCACCGTGCCCCGGTGCCCAACCCCTTAAATCAGTAATTTCAACACCAACCCTATGGCGTTGACTGGATAGAAATGGGTTTAAAAGTCCATAGTGCCCCCCTTAAATTCAGACATTCCGCCGCCACTGATTGGGGTGATCTGGACTGGAAATTGTTGAGGTTGCAATGAACATAGGACGAGGGGCCGTATTCTGATGTCGATAGCACGTCAGAATGGGAGCACGTGCGCCGATCTTCTATTCAAGCGCTCGAAGCGGTATGAGTCATGACATTAGGCGGGCTCTTGCATCGTAAACAGAGTTTCACCCGGCGCGGGCATGCCCCAGGGCGTCCCGCTAGAGCCGATTCAGCTCCTGTGGCTGCCATCTGCCAGACATTGCGTGACGAGGTGAATCCTGCAGTAATTAAACGAAATGTGGCACCTTTGTCGAATCCTGGAATTTAGTGTAATTAGGGGTAATTTTAGCCAAAAATAATAAAACCGTCCATGATTTCTCTGAAAAATTTACAATACATTCAATATTTTGATTTTTTTTAAATGATCCTCTAGGGAAAGAAATAAATATCTGCCTGTGGATGATGTCATGATCTGGCAACCACTACCATATTCAATACGCTTCAAGGGCTTCGATTGGTTGATGCTCACCATGACGTCAGCATTTGTCGTCAAACCAACAGTGTCAACTGTGGCCTGCTGCTAAGGGTACATGAGGGGTACATTTCAGGTAGTTTTTAGCTTTTCTCTACGGACATTTTGAGTTTCAAGACAAATGGTATATAGATCACCGGGTTTTCCGGCATGCCTTACAACTTGGCTATCTCAGTTAAAATCACGTTATTAAGGTGCCACATTCCTTTTAATATTGCTTTATATTGGCTGTCTTCCTGCGGAAAGCTGAGTCTCGGTGCCACCGTTGTAGTTGTGGATATCAGTGGTTAAGTGAAGGGGGGGATAAAAGCCAAGCAATTCTGCCGCATGGGTATGTCCCGCACTTGCTAAAATTTAACAGATTATTTTAAAGATAGCAAAATAAAAATGTTCTTCAACCTTGTAAAATTGTCTAGTGTCACGGAAATCGCTCATGCAACTTCTGTCCACGAGCGGACCCCGACCCTAAGCCTCCCTGCCATTACTTCGGACAACCTCTTACCATGCAGTTACTATAAGCACTTTGAAATTGCGAGGGGCCGAGATCCCATGGCCCATGGATCAGCCGCTGATTTAATTTCCTTATAATAATTGGGATTAAACGAACTCTCCAAACATCAAGTGTGACCTTGAAGGGCTTGCAGTCAATGGAGACGAAAGAGCTACCTTAGGCCTGGTGGGGGTATGAGTGCCGTTTCAGCTACCAAGAATTGGCGTCATGTAGGCAAACTAATCACAGCAGAAGGTGCCTGCTTGGCAAAAGCCCGGTCCTTGACCTTCCGACACTTCTTAAGATCCGATTCGTCTACCTCCCATGCTGACCATCATCTCAATAATTTAATTTGCTATCACCATCCCCAGAAGTGAGCGACTGCCCGCATCGTAGTCTGTAACCTCGTCGTCACCTTGCGGTGCCCGGTGTGCCCTCCGACGTTCGCCGGGAGGGGGGTCTGGGCGGCCCCGAGGGCCGGCGTCGTCGGTGGTGCGCCTCAGACATGCAGCCGCCGGATCCATCACACGGACAGGCCGCAGCCGCCGCCGCCGTCGCCACGACTTTGTGGAGCCGACCGACGCGAGCCCGATCCGAACTCAGCTGGAAATGTCCGGATTTCAACCGGCGCCAGTCGTCAAGTCGTACGCAGAGTGGATGTCAATTATCACACCAGTCAGTGCCTTGCGGGAAACCAGTAACTACCGACCGCATGGAATTCCTGCCAGATGACGCTGGCTTTTAAACACAACCAATGGATGTTCAGAACTTGCGAGCGCTATATGAACGATGCGCATGTCTTCTGTACATCTTTCTGAGGGAAGACTATGCACTTGGTTACTTCTAATGTCATTGCAGAAATTGTTCGATTTTCTCGTTATGATCCAGAAATCACTGCATGGTGCAAGAGTTTCAGCTGCTTACTTACGGCAATAGGAATGTTTAGTTATACCGAGCTCGAAAGTACCGAGTTTCCGTACCTATATTGTTCACTTTTTCATGCCATTTTTCATGCAAGCATATCAAAGGTCAAACAAGGTCAGTGACCTTAAATGACCTTCACCAGTGTACTCTAATAGACCTGCTTGCGCAGTGGCGGATCTAGCCGGTCGTTTTGGGAGGGGCAAATCAAAGTCAAAAGTCGAAAAAAACGTCACGCCATGAAAGCTGCGCTACAATATCATTTCCTGGTACAATTTTAGGTATTTGAGGCGAAAAGCAAAAAAACGTCACGGGATGAAAAATATGGGCTTGAGATAATTTTTCAGTCCAAGGCCCAATATTTAACTGAACTTAACTGGTTCTGTTTGAAGTTGAGAGTTGAAGTACCAAAATCCTGCTTATAAACTAAAAAGCAGTCGGGAAAAAGGAGGTCGATCACTTTGGAGGGGGGGCAAAAACATAGTTTTGCCCCGAGCTTTTCCGTTTGGGGGGCAAATGCCTTTTTGCCTCCCTTGGATCCGCCACTGTGCTTGCGTATGCTGCCTGGAATCAGTTCCTGAGCACACAGATGGCCCTCGATTGACTTATTCATTTTGTTACCTTCTAAGGCCACAAAAGATCCGTGACCTGGAATGAAGGCATTTGATATGCACAAGAACAATTGTGCATGCACAAACATTCAAGCGCTAAAGAAGCTGTTTACCGATACAGCGTTTACTCGCGTACTCGGAGAGGTCAAAGCCCGTCAGGCTAAAGTGGTCCGCAAAGGTTGTCGTCATTACGGGGGCTTAAAGGTATTGGGCCACTTTAATCATGGGTTTCGAACTCAGATAACAGTTTTGCACAGCGTGCCGAGAAACCACTATTGGCGTATTTCATTTCACCGAAAGCCCTCTATATACAATTTCCGAAAGCTTTGACGTCCAAAGTAGGGGAGGGGGTTCCAACCTTATTTCAAACTGGGAAAGAATCCCTCCTTCCCATCTGGCAGCGCATGTCACGTGATGAATGTTAACCAATGGCATGGCCACGCAATCGTACATGTCTCAAGCCGACCCAAGCTGCCAGATTCGTGATTACACGTGATGCTCAACACAGCGTTGTAAGACAAGAGGCAATATCTTTGTTTTGAGCGATTTGAGGGGGAAATAAAATCTGGTTGCTTGATTTTCAGACCGTTTTTGTCCATGCATTGTCTGTTTAGGATTTCGACAAAGTGGCAGTTATTCCCTTTAGCGACGCAGCTGCGTCTAAGGTTGTATGCTGTCGTCTACTTTATCCCGTTGGGAGGGTTCGGGGATCCTGTTGCACTCATTCCGAGAACGAGTACTTGTTGACGAAGCGTGCGGTCGTGCCATCTCTACACAATTAATCAAACACTGGCCTATCGACAGACAGAGATACTGGCCTTAAAGGGAGTATACCATCCTGACAAAATTATAAAACAGACTATTTTATGACAAAATAGGTCTGAAAATCAGGAAACCACATTTTGTTTCCACTTTCGATCACTCAGAACAGAAAATCGCCTCTTTTCTTACCACCCTGGTTTGGCTCAAGATCGCGTGAGATTACGAAGCTCAGCTCAGCTGCCTGCTTGCGGCACGTAACGCTGCGAAAACAAAATTAACGCATAACGCACGTGACGTATTTGTTAACTTTTATCTCGTGCCATGTATCGCTAGATTTAAAGGGATCCCGAAATGGCTAGAATCGAGGCTTGTAAGGTCATAGTGCCGTTTATTTATAAATTTAAAGTGTGCGGTAATTTATTGTAAAGAGCGTTGGTTAAATTTGTCAATAGCGATTTTCCATCCGGTCTTAAACTGCTCTCTCGGTCCAAACCCATTATAAAACTGGGGTACTCGCTCTAACAATTTTGACCCTGGTGGTGCTTTGGTTGCCCTGGCAATTTTTGCTAGAATAACGAGTTAATCTGCCTTTTTGTATTCTCGTGTGCCGTAAACTACTGGGGATCTCAGCTGTAGTCTGGCGCCTCGAGCGGAGGGTTGGCCTGCGATGGGGTGTCTCGCCCGGAGCGTCGTGTCCCCGCTTTTTCGGCTTTAACACGCGCCCCGCTGGGGTCCCTGGCATGACACGCCCCGCTGGGGGGCGAATTTCGACCCCCTCCGTATCTTATTTCCCACGAAACCTAAAGAGCAAATACGGACGGCGTTCGAAAGCTCTTGACAAGACGAAGCGAAATTTTGGAAGTATTTTTATGCCAGGTCAATATTAAGGTTAATATAGGTCAAAGCAGATTCCATAGGCTTACAACAGGGCAGTGTACGTGTCCCCCTCTAGATTTTTACTCAGCAAAGCTAGCGCAAATATTTATGCATCATTGGATTTCTCTCATCGTGGCAAATCTAATGATGTTTAATATGACCTTGTTAGGTCAAATGGTGAAAATGACCTGACATTGAGTTAGGTCAGTGTCACAGGGTGACCTGGTATGGTCCTGTTTCCTATCAATCGACTCCCCTTAACAATATAAGTGCAACGCAAGCAAAATAGGAGCTTTATCTTTATTCAGGGAGAAGTTATTGGCAAAACAATCATTGTATGTTCCTGTGACCTGATATGAACTTTGAGAGGTCAGATGGTCAAAAACTCAACTTTATGGTCAAGATCGTGGTAAGAATAAAAGGTTTGAGGATTTTCAGCTTTATCTTTCCGGTATTTACTGAGAACGAGCTCTTTCTATTTTTCACCATAGACTTGTAATGGGTTGACCAAAAAATTGACCCCACCTTAAGTCAACAATACCAAAATTCCGAGCTAACAGATTTGTAACCCTAATAACTTCATCATATTGTGAAAGCTTGAAACTGATCAGTTGGCGGATGTTCCTTAGGCGCCGCTTCAAATTCGTGATTTTAATTTTTGAGGTCTGGTCGCTTGACCTTGAATAGCTCCTTGATCTGACATGACCTGACCTTCTTGAAAAGGCATCGTGTGGAGTTCGGATGTCGTATATGTTCGTTCGGACTTACTCCACAAAGAGTTTTTGGGGTCGGAGCTTTCGAACTGTATTACAGAGCTTCGTCAGTGAATCGGAATAGGCGGGTATTATCTATTCCGATTCCGATTCGCTGACGAAGCTCTGTAATACAGTTCGAAAGCCCTGACCCCAAAAACTCTTTGTGGAGTAAGTCGGAACGAACATATACGATGACCTGACCAAACAGATTTGATCAGATGCGTAAAATGATCAGGGATAAGGTACGGTAAGTTTTGTTGTTCTGCGTTCCTTCGTTTTTGCGCTATCTGGGGAAAATCACCAGGAGGGGGGGGTGAATTTCGCTCCCCAGGGGGCTGCGTGTTAAGAGAGTAGCGTTTCTGTTTTTTTAACGACGTGGCGCGCCATGTTGGCGGGAGAAGAGTCGTGATTGCCCTGGAGCTTGTCTTGGGATGGGGTCTGGTCTGGCAGACATATGTCTAAAAAATGTTCAAACTCACCAACAATGCTGGCGACAAAAGTAGATCAAGCCGTTGAAAAAAGGCCAGATTGTGCACAGTTCAGCGCGATAAGTTGACGCTCATTCTTCCAATACGTTATTTTAGTTTTAAAACACTCAAAAGGTCTGGAAAATAATCCCCTTTTGGTGCTAAAGCTCGATTATGCCCCTATCAATTGCGAACACAATGGTGTGTCTTCTAGCGAGGTTTAATTTTATGACAACAAAATGCTTACTTGACTAGAGTCTCTACAGGGTATTTCAGAAAGAATGATATATTTGAATTGACTATAATCAGGCTACAAATATGCTATTGTGGTACGATTCACATGTCAATTGAAAGCAAATTTCGAGAAAATTATGAATATGCCTATTTTGATGTTTTTTTATATTTTTGCTAGTTCAAGGTAGTCATAAAAATGAGTCGAAAATACCGTCTGTTTTGCCTTCCCCGAAAATTTTCGTAAAAATTAACGCGCGTATCACATGACAAATATTACGCCAATAGCGCTGTAAACATTACTTCGTCACAACAGTACATCACAGTCCACACGCACATAGCCTCTGGCAATAAATTATAATAACCACACCTCTCAAGCTTAGGAAAGCTTTGGTCCAAGCAACCAATCCCGAACTGGTCCAAGGAAGCAATCCCCAAGTCTCTTGTTATGTGGCGGACAGTGAGGTCTTTTGCGCTGTGTCCACCGCATCCAGTCATTCATATGGAGGCTGGAGAATAGCTTAGGCCAAAAACGTTAATCTTGTAATATAAATGAAACTCGCGCTTTAAATATGCATGCTTACGTTACCTTTTCTCCTACTAAAACCTTTTTAGAGTGCTGCCAGTTCCGTTTTCGATAATATAAGCTGAAATACATCATTTTCTAACATAATTTTTGGAGTACATTCAAAATGAGAGAAATGACTTTATGCTAATAAAATGTATTTTTACACCACCATTAAAATGGACGTTTTTTCAACGCATTTGAAATATTTTGAGCCTTTTTCGGAACACTTAAAAATCACAAAAATATCATTCTTCGTATGTCGTGTAGGCGATTCAGAAAATAGACTCTAGAACCTTTTTGTTACGTTTCGCTCATTTATTACATTTAGATTGGCTTCAAACTGATGATGTTCCAAGAAATTGCGCAACCTAAAAGGGCCGTCCAATTTCAAGGAAATTTGTTCGCAAATACCCAAAGTGAAACATGCGACAACTGTGAGATCATGTTAAAAACATGTACAAAATGTGAAAGCCTATAGTCCCCCCTCCCCTGGGCATTCCACAGAACAACCATGCGTCGAACTCCTTGGCCACTTTGATGTAGACGGTGACGCGCATGGGGTGGTCTTAGTGGACACTGGAAAACACACGCCGAAGTTCTCCTGGCTCCCCTTGCTTTTGTCATGCTCCCTCACTTACCCTGCTCAAGGACTCCTTGGCATCATTTAGCTCCACTTCGCCTCCTTAGCTTTGTATATGCATTTGTTCCGAACACGTGCACACACGTGAGACGGCTTTAAAGTGTCTTTATTGTGGAAATAAAGTGATCGAGGCCAGGGCAGTAGACGGTGAGGCTTACGACGGTGTCGACCTCAGTGGGGCGTATGGTTCTCACGGTGGCTTTCCTCAGTGCCGGTACAGGGCTGAATCAGAATCCGAATCAGTGTATTCGACGAAGGTCCGCCATTACAGGGGCTTTTCACTTGTCACGTCATTGAAGAAAAAATCCGTGCTCATGCAACAGGAGGGAAAATAGCAAGAAAACAAACACACCTAAAAACACACATGTCCACTCATTCACTTACAAACATCATACAACATTCAAAAACTCTTCGTCGAAACCTATCACCCATGACTAGATATTGCAATCGGATGACTAGTTGCTTGTTGTTCCTATCAGTTTAGTGTAAGATTTAGACCGGTGGAATTAAGAAATTGAACACCGAGGCCATCGTGAGCTGCTCGTGCAGAAGGGTTCGCCGAACTATGCCCCGAAAAGGGTGTAGCGCCCGGTACCGGTACCGGTACTGCGCGGTACGGTAACGGTACCGGTACCGCGCGGTACGGTAGCGGCGCCGGTACCGCGCGGTACCGGTAACGGTGCCGGTACTGTGCAGCACAGCATGCACGAGGCTGCCAGTGCAGGAATCAACCATTAATATAGGGCTAACCTGCTGTAGACACATAGTTAATACCAGCTCACTCACAGAAGAAAAGTATGCATTCTGGAAGGTCGCGGACTTGGCGCCCGTTTGAATTTCGCCTGAGTCTAGTATAAGGCGCGTGTTCAAGGTATTTGTAACATGGTGGCCTATGAGAGAAAGGTATCATACCTGCATATTTATTAATAAATTAATCTGAATTTTGCCATAGATTGAATGTATGCATGTGTATGTGCAAGTATGTATATGTACTTTTGTCTTATGGAAGTTGGTTTTCCAAAAAAAGACGACTTCGGCGATTTGTAAGCGATTATCGTGAATTGGGAAAACGCTATCTTCGACAACAACTTCAGCAATCGTTATTGAGCGAGGCTGTCGAAGTGCTCACCGCTGGGAATTGACGTGATAATTGTCAGGCTCCTCTCAAAGACGGTTGGAAGCTTCTACCAAAGAGCCCCAGTTAATGCAAAACCTGCTGAAAACCAGCGTACGGTTATATGAAATTTGTACGTGTGGACGTGAACCCCTCCTTCCAGGTCATGAATCCTTCCTTTCACTCATGCGATGATAAACAGCAACACGTCTGCAACCAGGTCCTGTTGTGTGTGTGTGTGTGTGTGTGTGTGTGTGTGTGTGTGTGTGTGTGTGTGTGTGTGTGTGTGTGTGTGTGTGTGTGTGTGTGTGTGTGTGTGTGTGTGTGTGTGTGTGTGTGTGTGTGTGTGTGTGTGTGTGTGTGTGTGTGTGTGTGTGTGTGTGTGTGTGTGTGTGTGTGTGTGTGTGTGTGTGTGTGTGTGTGTGTGTGTGTGTGTGTGTGTGTGTGTGTGTGTGTGTGTGTGTGTGTGTGTGTGTGTGTGTGTGTGTGTGTGTGTGTGTGTGTGTGTGTGTGTGTGTGTGTGTGTGTGTGTGTGTGTGTGTGTGTGTGTGTGTGTGTGTGTGTGTGTGTGTGTGTGTGTGTGTGTGTGTGTGTGTGTGTGTGTGTGTGTGTGTGTGTGTGTGTGTGTGTGTGTGTGTGTGTGTGTGTGTGTGTGTGTGTGTGTGTGTGTGTGTGTGTGTGTGTGTGTGTGTGTGTGTGTGTGTGTGTGTGTGTGTGTGTGTGTGTCAGAGGTGGGCGCCGCTACCAATTTCTTTAAACCGCTACCGCTACTTCCGCTACCTTGGTAACGTGAAACCGCTACCGCTACTCCGCTACTTTTTGAAAAACGAAAGCGCTACCCGCTACTCTGCTACTCCACTACCGCTACTTTTAGTATAAAGCGCTACCAAAGCGCTACTCGAAAATGTCCAGGTCGATCTAAATAAATTCCACAGACAGCCAACTTTTATTCGTATATTAGAGCCAAAGTTCACTCCATGTCCAAAGCATGCACCAACACAATCATTCACACAATCTTCTCTTTCGTTGGACCTCCTGCCAGTGGTTTGACCTCGAGAGGTCCACCTCGTGACCTAATATGACCTGAGGTCATGAAAGGTCAGAAAGTGACCTTGTCGTATATCAAATGAAAGCCAGGGACAAGGCAAATACGATGGTGTTTGTTTCAGCGCTCTAGCTTTATTAGGTCAAAGTTATTGTCAAAATACTGTTTTTGACCCTGGTGACCTTGGATGACCTTCGAAAAGTCAAAGGGCAAATATGACCTCTGGGATCCGTGAAAGGGTGTCCAAAAACGCTGTTCTGAGCAGTCTGAGTATTTGCACTCATTTTTGTGGCTTTTAGATCATGAGATAGCTTTTCCCCATGCTTTTCCAATGGGAGAGGTCGCCTCGTGACCTGACCTCAGGTCACGAAATAGAAAAATCCCGGCTATACACGTTGTAGACCCTGGAAGGGTCATGAAGTGTAGCAAGTTTCAAATAGATTAACTTAGAAATGTAGCTCTTATAGAGCTTCAAAGTTGAAGTGAGGTGACCTTGGTTGACCTTGCCTGGTGACCTGACCTTGGGTGACCTGGGATAAAAATTTCAGTAATGGTGGGAAAATGATGAGGTGAGAGATACAGCCCTCAACCACGAAGCTGCGTTTCGTCGTTTTTCTGCTATCTCGAAAAACCTTAGGGGCATCGATGGCCCCGGTGGGGCGAGGTTAAAACAACAAAAATATACTGAGGCCACGAAGTCAATGGCCTTCAGAGGACATGCTTGATATATACTTACTCTTTCACCATGTTGGCCTCCATTACAGCCCCTGTAAATCAATTGACTATGCTACTTTTGAGGACGTTTCTGCTCCAAACTCACATGAATCCCCTTGTTGGCATAGACCTTGTTTTCGTGCCTAATATTTTGAATTTAGGATACGCTTAAAACCGGTACGTAGCCTTAATTTTCTAGAGTCCGCTACCCACTACTCCGCTACTTTTTTGGTAGAGAAGTCGCTACCGCTACTCCGCTACCATTTAGGAGTCCGCAAGTTGCGGAGTAGCGGAGTAGCGGACTAAAGTAGCGGACCGCCCACCTCTGGTGTGTGTGTGTGTGTGTGTGTGTGTGTGTGTGTGTGTGTGTGTGTGTGTGTGTGTGTGTGTGTGTGTGTGTGTGTGTGTGTGTGTGTGTGTGTGTGTGTGTGTGTGTGTGTGTGTGTGTGTGTGTGTGTGTGTGTGTGTGTGTGTGTGTGTGTGTGTGTGTGTGTGTGTGTGTGTGTGTGTGTGTGTGTGTGTGTGTGTGTGTGTGTGTGTGTGTGTGTGTGTGTGTGTGTGTGTGTGTGTGTGTGTGTGTGTGTGTGTGTGTGTGTGTGTGTGTGTGTGTGTGTGTGCGTGCGTGCGTGCGTGCGTGCGTGCGTGCGTGCGTGCGTGCGTGCGTGTGTGGACTTTACGAAGTAAAAACTGCCGAGCTTAGAGGCGTCGTCAACTCTGACGAGGACATTGTAGAGATCGGAGAAGCTTGTGCTGAATAACTGCCCCCGAATATTTTCCCGTGTCAGCGGTGTGGAAGCTGTACATGCTTCCCCGGCGCCATTGCGTCCCCTCAATCCCCAATCACATCGTTAGCAGCAGTGGTGGATCCAAGGGGGGGCGATGAGGTGATCCCCCTTGGGCCGACCTTAAACACTGGAAAGAAACACCTCCCGCCGCAGCCGCCGGAACCCCCGCAGGTGGCCCCCGGCGGCTGCCAGATTTGGCCTCGGGGCATAGAGAGCTGTTCTTGGAGCCCACAAGAGTTTAGAATAATTGGCCCCCCAGAGATGTTCTCGGGGCCCCTGTTTCGGAGTCTAGACGAGCCTCGCAACCGGACCCCTCACAATCGCCTCAAGGGCCCTGGTCCCCTGCGGTTCAACCGAGCCCCTTTTAGCTATCTGGCCCACTGACATACTTCTGGTTCCCTTGTAGTCCACTTGGAACCTCTGAGTCTGCAACTGGGGCCCCTCAAAATTATCCCGAGCTCCTGCTGCCGAGCCAGGTCCCTTTTCTCAGCCGTTGCAGAGAATTCCCCTGTAATCCACCCGGAGCTTCTGTGACCCCAGCTGGGGCCCCTGCGGTTTACTCGGACCTCATGTGGGTATCCAGGGCCCTTTGGTCTACTTGGGTCCTCTATGTCCTCGACCGGTCCCCTCACGATAATCTCAGACATATTGTGGCCGAAGACTACTTCCAGCATTCATGCCATGCTTCTAGCATTCATGTCCCCGTGGTCTACCATAGGCTTTCTGTGGCTACAATCCGCCCCCCTGCCTTGCTTGCGGGACTCCTTTTGGCTGGGCCCTCTGTAGCTGCAACATCCGTCGCTGCTTGGGAGTATTAGGTATAATATCTTAATGCTTCATTCAAGCAGGCCACATAATATTGTATGCCATCTGAGATGGTCCTGATCCGCGATCCAGGCCAAAATTTGGACAGTTCCTGGACTTGAGGATATCCAATTCAATGTTCAGCGGATCTCAGCGATTTTAGGGCAAGCTTATAGTTTTGTGGGCTACTGGAGTTCTTGGAATTTCTCCCCCCTCCGTCAAACGGAGACCGGGACCCCCTGTCAGGGTCTTTCCCCCTTGGACCCAGACCACATTGTTCTTCAACTGTCCTGGTCCAAACCACCCTCTCTCGGGCAGGTCTGTAGTCACATGACGTAAAATCTTCAATGTAGACAATGTATACTTGCAATGTACACTACAATGACTTACAATGTAGACTTACAATGTTGACTTGTTGATGGCTCAAAATTTCTCGAGTCGACTCAACTCTGACCCACAGCTAAACGGCTGACTCTGATTCCGATTCGACTCACTGGGTTGAAAATGGTGAGCCGAATCGACTCCATCCAAATTCAGAAGTGAGTCAACTCAACTCCGACTCAAATAACCATTGAGTGGAGTCAACTCTGACTCAGAATAGTGGCAAAGTATTCACACACAAAATGCACATTTCCTTCAATAACACGCAAATTCTAGTACATTTATTCCTGGCTTTAACTTTTCATTAACTGCACAGTTCCTTTAATAATATGTCAATGCATTTATTCATGACAGAAGCTATTCCTGCATAGTAATGAAGAAAGATGCTAAACGCGAACAGGTGAGTAAGAGGAAGGGCCTGATATAGGGGTGTGAGATTGGGGGTGATTGGAAAAGAGATTGCGGGTGTCGGGCACCCCCAATGGTGATTTTGCCACTCCCACCAAAAAGGTGAAGCAAAGTGCTTATAGTGCGTAAAGAGCGGAAATTATCAACAAATACCTGTTCTACAGCGTTGCATTGGCATTCTGCATCTGCCCTACAACGTGATATTTGATCAAACAACGGAAAGCCTCAGACATAATGGAAAATAAACATCGACGATCTTTAGTGTCCCGAATTAGATTGTGTGCCTTTTCACCATCCGACACAGAGCAAAGCAGCACGTGTTTCCCTCTTCTGGTACCATATTATCTGGTTGTACTTCGGCAGCGCTCCCTATTAGTCCTCACTCTCTATAACTCGTCCGACGGTTAAGTCTTAGATTTATGACCGTCTCTTTCCTCCTTCCCTCGGTTACCTTGCGACCGGGCCCCAAACCTCTACACTCAGCAGAAACCCATCGCGACACTCCCGACTTCAACGAACTCGGCCGCCGGCTAGCCTGTGCTGAATGCCGCCATCTCGCCTGAACCGGAGAGCAGCCTCGGATGGTGTGGCAAATAATCAAGCGAATAAAGAGCAAGGTATGGCTAGAAATGTTTGAAAAAAACATAATTTTTATACATGTCCTGATCCATGGCTTAAAGCTCAATCATTTTCATGGAGAAATGTCCGCTGAATTTCTCGCGATACAAGTGAACGCGCCTCCACCAATCAGCGGCCGCCATCGGCCGGCAGCCGCGATTGCCTGCGGGCACGGAGGTTACAGAGGTCACGCTGGGCGCCGCTGACGCTTAGTTCAAGCCCCGGTGGGGAGGGGTCGCGGGCGGACGGTAATACCTAAATTTGTGGTATTGAAAATGGTGGTTGTTGTGCCCGGTGTCAGACTGGGGGAGGGGGACCGGTGTAGGGGACATTCTGCGCACGTGGGTGGATATATGGGTTAGGCGTTTGTGCACTTGCAGTGTACAGTGCCGATAACACTGGAAAAACATGAGTGCGAGTTCATTAAATTAGTTCGGTATATGAGTGTGCTTGGCGGACAAAATTTCAGGCACCAAATTCGAGTCCATAGTATATTTCGGTATCAGGGTAGATGATGCAGCTTTTCAAGACTTTTTAAAATTGACACTTATGAGTAATAAAAGACACGTGGTTTTGGTGACATACATGCCTATCTGGCATTTCATCCGAAAGCAGCACCAAAAGTTTAACACCCACAGGGTCTGGCACTAACGCACTGGAGGGGGCTGGTAGGCCCCTAAGATCTCGGAAACTAAGTTAGAAAACGCCACTTGGTATGTGGGTGGGGGCTATGGTGATCTACATGATGACCAATTTTCATTGACCTAGGTCAATATCTTCAAGGTCAAACGAGGTCGTAAAGGTCAAATATTGGCCATGCTGGTATCGATTGATAAATGCTGTATTATGCAGGAAAATGGCGGGAATAAGCTAAAGGCGGACAAGGTTATAGAAAGAGGTCTCAAAGAGGCTTCCACAACTTTGGGTCAAGGTCATTCAAGGTCATTGACCTTTAAGGTCACCATATGGTAAACTACTTATTATTTACACTTTTACTAACACTGTAGCCACTGTTTGCGGAAATAGATTGACCTTTCCCAATGACCTTACTGACTGACCTGACCTTTTATTGTACCCTACGATGACGTCATAGCATAATATATGTCAACAAGGTAACGTCATTTGGCCGACGCCAGTGGTCAGTACCTAAAGTCAATATGACTTGACCTGTGGCCTTTGACCTTGACGACTTTCATGTAAGTGACCTTACATATAGTCCCGCTTATATGACGTTATGACGTCACCACTCGGTCTTAATGCAAGCTAACTGGTCCGACGCGCTTTACGGCGATCTCAAAATGCAGGTTGACTTTGAAAGCCTATAAGTCAAAAACTTTTGGCCGATTTTCAAAAAGTCTTCACCAATCGACGCGCTATTAAATTCTGTTAAATGCGGCCAGGTTTCGTTTTTCGCTTCAAGCGGTTCTCCGGCCACCTTGAAAAACAGGTGGGGTGAGCCCCCAGTGCACGTGTTAAAAGGAATGAGGCACCTTGGTCGAATCCTGGAATTTAGTGTAAGTAGGCGTACTTTTAGCCGAAAATAATGAAACAATGCATGATTTCTCTGAAAAATGGACAATAAGCTCAAAAATTTTATTTTTAAAATGTTCCTCTAGGAAAAGAAATAAATAATCTGCCTGTGGATGATGTCATGATCTGGCAACCACTACCATACTCGAAACGCTTCAAGGGCTTCAATTGGCTGATTATCATCGTGACGTCAGCATATTTCGTCACACCAGCAGCTCACAACAAATGACCGCCTGGTGAGAGGTACAGAGAGGTACATTTCGGGTAGGTTTTAGTTTTTTTCTACAAAAATATTGAGTTCCATGACAAATGATATATGGAGTACCGGGTTTTCCGACTTGCTTTACAACTTGGCTATCTCATTTAAAATCACGTTATAAAGGTGCCAAATTTCCTTTAAAATGCTAAAATTACAATTTGAGGCGGAGAGATAAGTAGTTCTGATCATGTAGGCAAGAAGGGTCCGAGGCAAAGCACAAGATGCCCAAGGGAATTAACTGATAAGTATGTATGTTTTAATGGCATGAGCATCACTGTTTACCGTTCATGAGCATCACATCCCTTTAGCAAACGCCATTCCTCTACCAGTTACCACATCCTTTCGATGTCGCCACCATTCGGCCTCCAGGCAGCCAGAAGCCATTGTGCACGACCGTCTAACCGTGATTGTCCGTCCTTCTGTCTTTAGACCCATAAAAATCGGTTGTATGCTATAATACTGCGCTATTAATCTCCCGGGTGACTTCACCGTTCCTAGTTTTTTTATTGTTTATTATTATCATTAGTTGTGAGGTTATGGACCGTTGTTAGATCAAGACGGCTAGTTTTTTTTACTATACTCAAATTGTTTAAAATCTACTTGTTAAATATCTATGGCACAGCACATTTCAGTGGAAACGGTAGTTGAACGGTCTCTAAATCAAGCAGTAGTGGGTTGTTGCGGGGATTTTAATGAGCGGTACCTTGCAGGGCTGTAAACTTATATCTCTTTGGGGCTCTCCGGGCTCCCGGGATGAAAGATCGAGATAGTTTTAAAATACAGTTTAAGTTTTATTGTTCATCTTTTTCAGAATTCAAAGGACTGTGTTATGACTAGAACAAAGATAATATTATGTTATCTCCCTTCATATGGTGGTCGTTAAAATTTCCTTCCTCAACTTTGGACACCCCCAATGATGTTCACAAATCCACACCCCTGGCCTGATGGCATTCCATTTTGAAGGCATGTCCATCATGAGCAAAGTAATAATTGAAGCAATAAGCGACGTTTCTGTGCAAATAAGCGGAATGCATATTTTAACATATGACATTTTGAGAGGCAATCCCTGCCCCAGTACTTTCTGAACAATCCTGTGACAAATTAAGCTTATAAATAAATGCTACACTGCGCACTGACCCTATGAAGCACCTCCTCAAAACGAAAAAAACTGCAGCAAACACCAGGGTAAACACTACAGATGGCGCATTGAAGACATTACGAACCTAGCCTCGGTCTGCGCAAACGATGGCGATGGATAACACTTAAAAAGTCACGTGACTGTAAAAACCTAAGAAAAGTATGCAGATTTATAGTAAATTAATCTTGCCCTCAAACCATCAAACCCTTAATCACTAATATTTTGCGGCGCACCATGATGGTTTTGTGACTGGCGTGGCGCGCATGGAGGCAGTGAGTGGCAAATAATGATCATCATAATTTGAAGATGGGTGGTTGTTTGTGATTCAAAAAAACTCGATGTATACTTTTTATGTCAGTTTCTCAGTTTGAAATCACTAAGGCAATGCCAGAGATAGGACTGAGATTTATTTTTCGTGTACAGACAGTATTTATTATCTACCAGAGGATATCCTCAAACCACGACAAATTAAGGAAGTGCTTTGAAATAAGCTGTTAATTGAAGGTTTTTGTTTCCATTTTGGCCCATTTCAAGGCTTATGTGCAAAATAAGGTTTTTTGCAGCCTCTATTTAGCGCTGATATTACGTGGTTTTTAGTGTTTTTAGTCAAATGAATGAAGAAAATAGAACATAGATATTTGATTTCCTAATAGAGAATTATTGCATGAGATTAAGTCGAGGACTTAAGATGGTGTGCATCCTTAAGGTCTAAAAATTCTGATTGTGCGCCAAATCACAAGTTCTCTCGCTATGCTTTTGCATGCCATTGCTAAGATTAAACAGAAAATAGTGCTTTTGAAAATATATTTTACATACCTCATGTTTGTTAACAACTGACGACGGCATGGGTCTAGTGTGGATATGAAAATAATATTGTTAATAATATAATTACCCATTATTAGCAAAAACAATATGAAGCGCTTCAAAATTACTTGTGAACATTTCTAAAATCTCAGCCATGTTATTGCATATGTTAAGGAAACAGTGTTGAGTCGACTCAACTTCGACTCACAGCTTGGACCTGGAGGCCGACTGCGATTCTAACTGGACTCAACTGGTCTCCCAATTGAGTCGAATCGGACTCAACCCAAACCTGGAAGTGAGTCTGCTCAACTCTGACTCGAGCAAAACTTGAGTCGACTCTGACTCTGAGTCGCGGCTCAACAAGTCTGCTTCTATGCAGACTAAGTGTCAGGCCACACACAATGGATATAGTTCCACCACTAAATAACCACCCGAGAGATAGCAACAAGTTGAAATTTTGCCTTGGTGCCGGACAATATCCATTAAATGGTTGGCAAATATGTTGTTGCAGATTCCCAGTAGCGCTTACTGTTGACGTAAACTGTATGTGTCTATTTCAATCATTTTCTAAATAATTTCTGTTTAAATTGGTTGCTTATTACGCACCAGACAAAGTGGGATAAAGCCCTATAATATCAGGCCTAGAGGAACCTACCCTTGGGTAGAATTCCTATTCCCGATGCTACAGGATTCTGCAGCCCGCCTTGTTGATCATAGATCCGGCAGCACAGTTCAGCCGTCAGAAGCAGCAGCCTACCCCCAGGTGAAGCACGGCTGCTGGGGCATCTGGCACAGAGGCTGTTTCCGTAGACTGCACACGTCGTCCCAGATGCCGTCCCAGCCGAGCGCGATGCAGTTCTGGAAATGGCCTCCGTTGGGCTCCCCGTTCATGAACTCGCCGGCCAGTCCGGTCTCCCAGTTACCCTCGTCGGCAGCGTCGGTGTGACCAGTCCACAACCCTTGGTGAGTCCACTGCCAGAGCACGCGACTTACGGTGGTGGGCAGGCCGGGCACCGCCACCTTCCCCGGCTCGGCCAACGCGTGCAGCTCCAGACACTTGCCGGCCACCTCCGAGAAGGTCACCATCTCGTCGTGCACGCGGTAGCAATCGTCGAGCGCCGCCACCCAGCCAGGAGGACATACGCCGCTACAGCCCGGCGTCTCACACATGTACCCCAGCAAGGACGTGCAGTCTGTCGGCTTCAGTGTGTCCGGGCTCTCTTTTTCCATGTGTACGCAGCCGTTGGTGCGGTCTCCCGAGTCGAAATAACCCATCATTTCTGGGACTTCCACCGCGGGCTGCTCGCTCCAGAGTTTTCCTTCGTGCCATTTGAGGCCCAGCCATATCCAGACGTTTGAGGTGCGCTTCAGTCTGGTGATGGCTGTTATTTGGTTCCTGGTGAAAGGCACGGCTAGTTGGGCTCCGAAGCTCAGCTGACTGCATTCGTAGCGCGCCTGGAACTTACTTAACTTCATGCTGCTGATGAAGAGACAGCTGCTGTTGAACCTGAAGAAGGGACTCGCGCAGTCGCCGGCAGTGTGGGTCGTAGGCAGCTCTCTTAAGTACGCGTGAGCCAGACCCTCTGAAACATGAAAGAGCGGGAGAGAGAAGGGGAGAGGTACTGGGTTAGTAAAATACTGTCTAACAGCGTTTGAAGTGGATAAAATTGGAAAACAGTATTAAATGCTAACATGCAGCAGTTAAAAATGCCAATAGTAGTCATTGTTAGCATTTTAGCTGCAGTCAGCAACAAAAGCAAAATAAATGATAACAATAATAATAGATGAATAACCAGCTAAAATATTTTAGTGAATTTGTTTATAAAAAAATAGATAGTAGTTGGCTGAAATAAACGAAAAGTCTGTCACACAACTACTGGTCTAGTTTTGCTGCATTGTAGACATAATCCTTAGATTAGATGTATCACGATTATTATTGTCACGACATCCAATTTTAAGAATTCATTTTAAAATGCATTTGTATGAAGCTCAATTCAAGGTATGGCTACACTATGACTGAGAACTTGAGGTACCTGATACTACCTGATTCTGACTAATTTTGATTTTGACTAGCTGATTGGGGATGAGGTGGCTTAGTGGATAGCACCCTTGTCTTCTAAGCCACCCCCAAAATCCCTTCAAAAGGGTGAGAGTTGGCGACGCCGCATGACCCTGGTTGTTGGTGCGTCGTTAAACCCCAACAATTATTATAGACTATCTTATTCTGACGGAAGACTGTGCCCGAATATATAATCTAAGTGCATTTTATATCCTGGATTCGAGGAGACTGGCCAATATAACCTTGTCAACTTATAATCACGCTCTTTGCCTCAGCACTACAAAATCTATCAAAATTGGAAAGCGTTTGAAAATAGTGATCGGTCAATAGTTTAAGTGAACGGTTTTAATCATATTTCTTCATAAAGGTGTTGTACCATACATTAAAGCAATGTGACAAGCGCCCGGAGGTTTGAACGTTTCGCGTTGTTCCGTCAGCCCCTTTACTCTGGCATTTTGGTCTAAGCACTGAGTGTGTTTTAATCGCCGCCCCAGCCGACCTAGGATCTATATTCGCTTCGGTGGGGGGATTTTGAAACTCCGTTCGGTCTATCAGATTATGCGGTATAACGAAAAAGGCAAACAATAGAAGATAGCCTATATTAAAAGATTACAAAACTATATCGGCCACTTCCTGGCTCCGTTCAATATTGAGGTCATGACAATTCATCAAGGGAAGCAGCAGATCAGAGGATGGTTTTTGACTGTAGCGTCTGACTGCCAGTTTTAGTCAGTTACAGACACCATTCCATGTGTTAGAGTCAATTTAAGGCACCATTTGATGTCTCTCGTTAATGCAAATTGAATGATGGGAGCTGATGGTCCGTAAGCTAAAAAGGAAATAAACGACTCTCGTTGCGGCCAATCAAGTGATGCATCTGACATAAGATAGTCAATATGTATGTCAATCGCATTGCAGTGACAATGCAAACGTAACTGCACAAAATGAAAGTTCTATCAATATGTTCTACGAAGTTAGTTATTGAGCGAAGTTCCGCTAGAATTGTTTCAGATGACCTCTTAGAGGTCCAAGGTTGAAACTTGCAAGATACCCGATCCCCGGAAGTAGCCTAAGATATCAAAGTTTTGAGTATAGAAAGTTGCTGTAGGTCACATCCATAGAAATAGTTATTTTATTTGGAATATTCATTTTGCCCGTCCATATCTAATCAACAGGTTAAGCATACAGATTCGTCGAGATGTGCGTAATAATGCAACCTGCTCCTAATTACACACGAATGCAGACTACTTGAAAAACCGTTGCGTAGCGATGACCATGATAGCTGAAACTTCCTTATTGTGGTAGAGGTTGGGAAAGACATTGAACTACGACATTGCAAAATTTCATGGTTCAGGATTGCCCTAACCTGAAGCAATTGCAATGTTTCCGTAATGTGTGCGTTATAAGGGCACTCTCCTCTACTAGAGTGGTGACAAGGAAGACAGGTGGTACAAGTGCTTAATAGTGACATACCTAATTGGGAACAAATCGAGGATCAGGTGCGAGAAAGGGACCTTAGTCAGATCCATAATATAATTTATACAGAAGGATTCTCACAAACCATTCCAGACATGTTTGTGATGCAATCAGAAATTTTCCGAAGAACGACCAGAGCGGCCGAGACGACCACCACCGAGTTGCCAACTTGCCATCTTACGAGCATTGAATGACACCTCCGATACCGTGCCACCATAGCCTGGAATGACCTGCCTCTCCTGATACTGAACAAGCCTTCTGCGCGCTTTAGAGCCCTGATTAAGTCCCATTTCAGAGTAAGCAGCCCAGGCAGATAACAACAAAAAGTTCCCTCTGAAAAGACCCCCTCCCCTACGCAGTAAAACATATTTGTCGACGGAGGTGAATCTTTTCACATGGAACTGAGCCTAAGCCATTTCTCACCCTGGTTGTCGTGCACAGTCTGTAGCGACTCAGTGGTCATGCAGGTGCCGTTGCTGTAGACGGCGAACCCGGCGCACTGCTGGTCCCGGGAGCACAGCGTGGCGCAGCTGGCGACGCTGCCAGCCGTCGCCGGCCGCTGCACCGCCGCTTGCAGCTGCCGTCCCGCCTGCAGCTGGTACCGCAGCTCTGGCGCTGGCTCTGTACCGCAACACTGCAGAGGCACGGTGTACAGCAGGTAAAGCAGGGTGACTGAGACGCTGCCCATCTTCAGAGACGGCCGTCAAGTTCAGCTGATTTGTAAGAGGTCACCTGTGCCGGGGTCTCTCGGTCCTCACGTGTGGGAGAGCCCGCTGCCACGTGGAGGACAGCCGGCTGCTTAACGGTCCACACGTTTAGGAGAGCCGGCCGTCGGGGCCGTCGCCTCACGCTCCACGTATAGGAGATCCCGCCGCCTCACGCTCCACGTGTAGGAGCTCCCGCCGCCTCACGGTCCACGTGTAGGAGAGCCCACCGCCTCACGGTCCACAAGTGTGGGAGATCCCGCCGGCTCACGGTCCACGTGTAGGAGCTCCCGCCGCCTCACGGTCCACACGTGTGGGAGAGCCCGCCGCCTCACGGTCCACGTGTAGGAGATCCGCCGCCTCACGGTCCACAAGTGTGGGAGAGCCCGCCGGCTCACGGTCCACGTGTAGGAGCTCCCGCCGCCTCACGGTCCACACGTGTGGGAGAGCCCGCCGCCTCACGGTCCACACGTGTAGGTGTTATCTGAAGCAGAAAGCATCAATGATTTCTGGAGAGATCGACCGGTGCATTGAGTGGACTGGGGACAGTTCAAGCAAGGCACTGTCAGTTTGTGGATTCTGCACCTTTTCGAAAAGAAATCGTAAATGACGAAAGATAAGAAGACAAAATAAACCAATGTAATTCTTAGAGCCCTCAGGAACATTTTACATTAATGCCAAACGACTACGACCTTCAACTTAGAAACCTAAGCGGAAATATTGTTACACCAAAAATTGGCATCTTTAAGTGTTTATTATTTTGTCCATTACAAGCTATGGTATAAATGTTATTATTTATAAAATACGATATTCAGAAAGCTCACAGCGTAAGCTAAAAAGTTTAAATTGGACTCCCTGTAGACAAAATAGTTTCCAAATTATAAGCCACATTTGGATTTCATGGTTAATTTAGCTTCTAGGCCTTCGAAACCGCTTCATTGTTGTCAACGCCAGGGTTGGAGATCTCTTTTGAAACCAGGGGGTCCCGGTCCGATCGGGGCCGCAGGAGTGGATGTTTTTCGTAAGAAAATGAAGGCACTAAAATTCAGGCAATGCCTATAGATACCTTATAAAACTTTATGATGACAGGATTTTTTTCACGAGCCGGATCATGACTTCCTCGGGAGGTAAAGCCGACATGCACACTTCAACAAATTTCGAGCATTTAATCACGTTTTTTCTGGAAACTCAAAATGAGATACGGGTCTAAACCTCGGCCGTTGACTCGGTGTTTGAAAGAAAAGATAGCAATTATAACGTACTGTGCGTTTTTTAATCTAGTCATCAATGAAAACGTTATTAGCAGCAGACAACATTAGCGTGAGAAATCAAAATACATGTCAATGCTCAAGTCTAGCGTATTCCCCCTCTGAGAAGTCTTATGACTCCAGGAGTTGGTGTATCATTTTAGACCTAAGCGATTATTTAGATATAAATATTTTGATGATATAAATAAATGAAAAAATTCTGAGGCATGCTACAGTATGGCGATAGCTAGGTCCAGTATGCTGTTTCCGTAAAATTGGCTCACTGTCTAAGGCTCTTTTTCCCCATTCTCTTTCACTCGATGGTTTTGCCTCCCAAAATTCCATGACAAAAAATTACATCATATTTCAATGGAAATCTTATAAAAAGACATTACGCCACGAAAATTCGTTCCCTGAATGTGTGAAACATTCAATGGCTTTCATTAAACCACTTTCTTGATACTTTTTCGTGTGTAGAATCGTGGGTCCCACCGCTGGGGGAACGGGGAGATGCGTCCCCCACTTTTGAGAATGGGAGATGACGGAGAACATTTTGTCCCCCCTTCGCCCACCACTTTTCACGCAGGGTTCCCATCACATTGTCCCGAGTACTGAAACCATATCGAATAACAAAGAGCGGGCCTCCTGCAAACACTAATTACAACCACAATTTCTCTCTGATACATGACTGTAGGTACAGACGCCCAATTTCGTCTCTCAGGGTCCCTTCACTGGCTCAGGGATCCCGAGATCAAGTCAGAAACCTTCTGAAAAATATTTTTCAATAGGCCCCAGGCCAGCAAAATGGGCCCAGCACCAACCCAGGGTGCCAGACGAGCTAAGGGCTCTAAAAAGCTCGGGGCTCCAGTTCAGCACAATGTGCCCTGACAAACTAATTGTATCCATGCTTAACAGGCCCACTGCCACTTCAATGGACACCAATCCTGCTAGGGGGCCCTAGTACCAAATCAGGAACCTCTTACATAATTCCTATCAGGGGTCCTGGGCTAGCTCAGGACTTCCTTATTTCAGGACATTCTACTTCAGGGGCCCTTTTTAGCTCAATGGGCCCCAAACCAGCTTGAGCCCCAATACCACTCTAGTAAGCTCCTGTGCAATACCCACCCAAGGACCTAGAACAGCCCAGAGGCCTTTTGCGAAACACTCTCAAGAGGCCCAGTAACAATTCAGGAGGCTCAGGCCAAGACACTCAGCTCAGGAGGCCCATAAAAACTAGAGGGCCAGACCAGCTGGGTGCCTCTACGAACTCACAAAGCCCCAGATAAGCACAAGAGCCCGCAAACAAGCCAAAGGGGCCCATACGTTAAACGGACCCGATATCAACTAGGGGCACTTGTAAGCTCAAGGGACACTAATCCAGCTTGAAGCCATAGGACAGTCAGCTCCTGTATAATACTCTCTCAGAGTACCAGATCAGCCCAGGGACCCCTTGCAAAACTCCCTCTCAGGGGCCCAAACCCAACTCAGGGGACCCAAGATTAGCCGAGAGGGGTCATACCAGTTAAGAGGTTCCAGACCAGATACGGGCCCCTGACGGCTCAAAAGACGCCAGTGCCAGCACCGGGGTTTCAAGATCAGCAAGGGGATCCTGACCATCTGAAAGGGCCTCAGATCAGCTCAGGGGGCCAGACCCGCTGTGAGGGCCCTAAATCGGCTCAGCAGACTCAGAAAAATTCAGTAGGCCAGACCAGTTGGGCCCCCGACGATTTCAAGGGACCTAAATCAGCACAATGGAGCCCGGACAAGCTAAAAGACTTATACCCATTTAAAGGGCCCAATACCAGCTCAGGGCCCTTACCAGCTCAACGGACACTAATCCATAATAGGGGCCTCATGACCAAGCCAGGGACCTCCTGAGTAAATCCTTTCATGGGATCCTAGACCAGTTCACGGCCCCTGAGCCCGTAAGCTGATGTCAAATATCCTCGCACGGCCCCAGAACAGTCCAGGGGCTCCCTGAAAAAATTCCCTTCTCCGGCGGCTTACAACCAACTCAGGGGGTCCAAGACCAGCTGATAGCAGTTAACGGGTCCCGACAAGCGCAAAGCGCTCCAGTGCCAACACATGGGTTTCAGAATCAGTGTGGGGGTCTGGCTATCTAAAGGGACCCCAGATCAGCTGAGGGAACTCAATATCTCGTCAGAGGACCCATCAACAACTCAGGGAGCCCAGGCCTGTTCAGGGACTCAAAAGCCGCTCAGGGGGTTCAGAATGAACTCAGAGGACGATACCGAGGGGCCTCAAGTTCAAGTCTAGAACTTCCTGTGCAGGAGTCTCTCAAAGGCCCCCAGAACAGCTCAGGGCCCCTAGTGAAGCTCCGTCTCAATACGCATAAAACCAACTAAGGGTTCCAGAATATCTGATGAGTTCCAGAACATATCAGTGGTCCCAAAAACATCTCAGGGAGGCCCCATATCAATTCAGGAGGGTAAGACAAGACAAAGGGCCCCAAAGGGCTCAGGGGTCTCAGTGTCGACTCATGGGTCCATATCAGCCCATGTGTCTCAGGATAAGCGGGCCCCAGAACAGTCTAAGGGCCCCTGCGAAACTTTGATCTCAGGAGGCACACATTCAACTCAGGTGTGCAGACCAGCTCAGGGGTCCGAAGGCCATCTGGCAGACCCCATAAAAGTTCAGGGGCTACGTACCAGATAAGGGACCCACAATGAACCAGGGGCTCATGTCCCAACTCTTAGGGATTCAGTTTAGCCCAGGGTTCTCAAGATCACTGCAGGAGATCCGACCATGTAAAGGAATCAGACCAGCTCAAGGGTCCACACCATCCCAGGAGTCCAAACCAGTTGCAGGCCTTAGTCTATTTCAGGGACCGAGGACTAGCTGGACTTCACGGAATCCCAAAACTGATATAGGAGGGGGGGGCAACGCCAACGCGGGGACTCCACGCTTATTCAGAGGCCCAGTCAAGCTAAGAGGCCCTGGATCACCTCAAGTAGCGCCAAATCAGCTCAGGGGGCCCATACCAGCTTAGGGGTCCTAACACCACCCGGAGACCTTAACACGCGAAGTTCAGGGGCCCTAAAGTGCCCCCACCTATTTTCTAAGGTACCCGGAGAACCGTTCTCCACCAGAATACGCTACTCGGCCACATTTGAGAGAATGCATGAGTGCGTCGATTGGTGAACGAATTTCAAAAAAATTGGCTACATTTTGTTTACTTATAGGCTTTCAAATTCAGACTCATATTTTGAGACCGTCACAATCGCGCAGCCGCACCAGTTCGCCTGCACTGTAGACCGAGTGGTGACGTAATAACGTTATATAATAGTGCTAAAAAAAGGCTAAAATCACTCCACTAGAATAAGGATGACCGGGCTCTAAATTACGTTTTGTCTTTCCCTAAAATTGTCTCGAGTTTAAATTCTCCCACGATGCCTTAGAGGTGGACATAGGAGCTAAGCTCAGAGTGCGTATTACGAACAATAAGTAATAAAATATTTACTTCATATAAACGGGTTATATTTCAAAGTCGCCCCAAATAAAGGTTCGGTTCATATGTCAAGGTCATCGACCCCAGTGTTCCGGACAAATCGCATTACTCAGCATAACGTGTGCGGTGCTTTGCTTCATAGTTTTGGTTACTCACTGTCAAGGTCAATGTCACTGTTCAAGGTCCGAAGAAGCATTTGGCAAAGGCTTTTTCAAGATCAAACCCTCATTTATGCCTAAAGGCTGCTACAGTACCAGTTATATTGTACATTATTGGGAATAGGTCTTGTTAATCATAGCCCATTAACCTTGAGTGACCTCGACATAAAGCTTTCAGGGGATATTGAGTGCGAACGTCCCTCTATGACCTAAGTTAAATTTCAGTGAATTTACTGCCTTTCTGCATAATCATGACATTTCCCAATAGGTTTCCAGCACGGTCCATATCCTCTATGAAAGGCCGACTTCGGGTGATGCTTAGTTCAGCTGAAAGACCTTTACAACCTCCTTTGACCTTGAAGATACTGAGCTAGGTCAATGAAACTTAGCCATAACGTAGATCACCAATCACCATCGCCCTCACGCACCTCTCAACGGGTGATTTCAAGCCCTCTTGGTTTCTGAGATCTCAGGGGGGCACTTCAGGACCCTCCACTGCACGTTGACGCCAGACCTCTCTCCACTGCGCGTGTTAAGGTAAGAGCACATGGCCCAACACTAAATCACGTACCCTCTGTGAAAGACCGACTTAGGGTGCTGCTTAGTTCAGCTGAGGAACCTTAGACCAGCTCGGGGGCCCGTACTTTTCCTGACGCATAGTCACGACGGGAAGCCGTAGCGCCGCCCTTGGTCTCTAGTACCCCCCCCTTAGAAAGATGATGCAAAGGAACAGATAGGTCTAATTAATGCTCAACCGATCTCACAAATGCCGCAAATTGAACTATCATTACTTGTAGGTCCGAAAATATTTTGCGAGAGCAGGAGGTGTAGGACCCGGGCTGACCCGCCCCCACCCCAGGCTGTCTCGATTTCCAAATCAGGAGGGTTCTGACCCCCCACCCCACCCCCCGATCTCTACCCATGGTCAACGCCATGTAGAAAATAAAAATGTCACGTCCTAGAGGCCCACCGCATGAAAGATTCGTCTATTTTGATTTTATCTTCAAATTTCCGATATCGGTTGCCCGCTTGGTTTCCGCCCAAAAAACGTTTTACTGGTATTAGTAAGACTGCACTGAGTCTTGCACTAAAAATGTGAAATTCCGAGAATAAAATCACTAATCCCAGTTTCATGCGCAGGTACCAAATCTATTGTAAGACAGTGATCGTGCTTTAGAATCAAAATAGTATTTAGTTAGTTCATCAAATTATTTGCCAAGTGGCGAGACAAAATTATCATTCAATACATCTATTAGTGTCACCACGGCGTCAGGCCCTCCACTCGGGCCATGGACCGGCAGATACGGTACCACAAATGACAAGCCATGGATGTTATCTACGTCTCGAGACTGGTGAAGCACGGCTCCCGATAAAAACCTTCAAGTGTGTACCTTCAGTCTGTGGACTACTTCCTTTTAATTGATTTTGTTTGTCAGAGCACAAATGGAGAATTGCGATCGAATATGTGTGTATTTGCCACACGACATAAAACATTGTGCCAGTGCTATATAGTTGGCATACCGACACGGAGAGCCGAATGCTAAATGCAGCATGGGTCGATTTGTACCTAAAATCCATATGTAGATGCTCTGAAATGTAGTTCCTGGTGAATATTAAGCAGTAATTTTTACAAACCAATTCCATGTATTGGCATAGATGTGTGTACTATGCACGCTGGTTCCATGATACCCTCCATCCATGTGTCGAACCGTTGAAGACAATGTGGCACCTTGGTCGAATCCTGGAACTTAGTATAATTAGGGGTAATTTTAGCCAAAAATCCTGAAACCGTCCATGATTTCTCTGAACAACGTACAATAAGCTCCATATTTTGAGTTTTAAAATGATCCTCTAGGGAAAGAAAGAAATATCTGCCTGTGGATGGTGTTATGATCTGGCAACCACTACCATATTCAATACGCTTTAAGGGCTTCGATTGGCTAATACTCACCGTGACGTCAGCATATGTTGTCACACCCAACAGCCATGACAACTGTGGCCTGCTGCTAATGGTACATGAGGGGTACATTCCAGGTACGTTTTAGCTTTTTTCTACGGAAATCTAGAGTTCCAAGACAAATGATATGTTGAGCACCGGGTTTTCCGACTTGCTTTGCAACTTGGCTATCTCAGTTAAAATCACGTTATGAAGGTGCCACATTCCCTTTAAATTATTTAATTGACGCTCATGTCTTCGGCCATTGCGTCAGTACTTTGTTTGAGGTCATGTCAGGTAATGACTTACGGTCATGGTGTTGAAAGTTTTTCGCTAAACAAAAGTATGAAAGAGGGATTAAGAAACTCATTCAGAGGCTCACAAGCTTTTAAATATTGCTCATATCAACCATGACCCGGAGTGGTCTCTAGCCAGCTACGAAAATACTAACGACATTACCTATTGATTGTGTAACCTTATTAACCCAATAAAAACTTCGAAGAACCGAAACAAATTTGCACAGGTGTTTAGCTTGTACCCAACAAAATGTTTCACATGACAAAAGAAAAGAAAGATAAAATTAATTCCCTTTAAAGTTATAAGAACTTTAAAGGGAATGTGCCACGTTTATAACGTGATTTTTACTGAGATAGCCAAGCTGTAAAACAAGTCGGAAAACCCGGTACTCCATATATCATTTGTCTTTGAACTCGATATTTCCGTAGAAAAAAGCTAAAACCTACTTTTTTCTTTTCTTTTTTTAAAATATTTTTGCGCCCCCGACCTGGGGACATTTTTGCATGTTTGCACCACACATACATACTTTATATACGGCAGAGGTTTCCACTTTATCGGCGCCCTTGCGGGACAGTCGTGTCCGCACGCTCCATTTCACATGCCCCACCGTACCAGGCGGCGGGGCTATCCCGATTTCTCGGGCCCGGCGAGTCAGAGGACTGCTCTGGGACATGAAGCGAGGCCGTGCCCTCGGGGCGCGTCACCGGACCGGTGAATCTATTTAAAGGCTGATCAGTGACCTCCAGTGAGCATGCTCCAATGAGAAGGGTGCTGATTGGTCAGCGAAACTCCCGTGTTAAGGCAAACACTACCCAGTTTACTGCCATCTCCTGGGTAGGAGCCGGTCGAGGAAAAGGCTGCCAGACGTCAGCTTTGATCCAATGACCTCCCACGTACAATGGTGACGCATCAACCAACTGCGCCACCACGGCGCGTGGCGCTAACCCCTCGCCGGGCGGCCATTGTTGTGAGCTGCTGGTGTGACGACATATGCTGACGTCACGATGAGCATCAGCCAATCGAAGCCCTTGAAGCGTTTAAGTATGGTAGTAGTTGCCAGATCGTGACATCATCCACAGGCTGATATTTATTTCTTTTTCCAGAGGAGTATTTTAAAAATCAAAAATACTGAGCTTTTTGTACATTTTTCAGAGAAATCATGAGTGGTTTCATTATTTTCGGCTCAAAGTACGTCTAATTGCACTAAATTCCAGGATTCGACCAAGGTGCCACAGTCCCTTTAAGAGATTATCTGGCCAAGGTTTGACTTAAGGTCAACGATAACATCCTTCTTGAATGATACTATGCAATATGCATAAGCTTTCTAATGATATGTAACTTTTGAAACGAATTTGATTTGTCCTGGATATATAATTCAAAATATGTTTCAACTTCCCATCTGACCTCGAAATTTCCGTCTATCTCGTAACCTAGTTGACCTCGGACAGAAACCACTAAACACTTTGGGAGTTATAGTCAAGCTCATCCACAAAGTTCGAGCGAAGTCGAAGGGGTGACGGTGAATGTGTTTGGTCGATTTGTTCTGGAATTGCCCGATTGCGTCTGAAGTGAATGCCGCTGCCACATTTTCGCACGTAGCATTCGTGCTTCTGGCTTGCTTTTATAGGGCATTTTACAAACGCAACATTGAGCACTTGAGCAACTACTGTTTTCAAAATGCCCTCTTCACTTCTATTCTCAGTTTACTCACTTCTCAGGTCAGTAAATCTGCATCGCTTATATTCGCATACAAGAGCTCTGATTTGTTCTTAGCACACATCCCGGCGGTCGTCGTCAGTTTTGAGCTTACTCTTAGGTAGCAATGTCATCCGTTGTAAGATTTCCCTCCAGAAATATTAACTCTTACCAACAGGAGCCACATTTTTGCAGTAGGGTCGAAAATCTGAGTCGGGAGTCAGGCTGAAGGGCTGACGCCCTATGGTATGGTTGGAATTATTATTATTAGTGCTCTTCCCGCTCGTTTTCAGAACATTAATAGCCTCATCAAAGCGGAAACTCTTTACACGAAGGTGAAATTCATTAAAAACATAACCGACTGAGGTCCGAACACCCAGGTGAGGCTGGAAGGTTTGTTTATATACTTCATTGTGATCATTTTCTCATGATAGAATCCAGTGGCGGATCCAGGACTCCATTAGGGGGGGCTAGGGAGCTCGAGTCTCCCTCACCATTACCTCGAATCAGCCTCGGCCTTTGCATTAACTATAGGCACTCGGACATTGGGGGGGGACTTGAGCATCCCTATCCCCCTAGTATCCGCCACTGATAGCATTTCCTCAACTTATGAATATCTTTGGATGCAAGGAAGGAATCATGAAACGTCTACTCCATCAAATGAAAAATGCAAGACGATGCGAAAAAACTCAGAGCACATTTCTCAATACCACCCAAAGCGCAATGGGTGGCCCAACCGAATGGGAGGTACCGCAAGGTCCTGGCAGAGGAGACGTCCTTTTCTCTTTGAAGTTGGTAAAACATTTTTGATGCGTGAATCTTCAATAAATACATGAGCACTGCTCCGTGACCAGATACACGTAGAGGATTGCTGTGATGTGAGTCTTTAAGCAGCGGAAAACATGTTTGTCGTCTTATACTGTACTCAACCAAAGACTCGGAAACAGCAAGGCAGTAAGACCTTAAACTTCCAGTAACCCATTAAATACACATTCTATTGAGGTTCGAACAGTTTTAATATATTCACCTTGTCATGGCTTTCAAAAACATTCTGTTTTATTTATGTACGACATTTGAACATTAGCACGCTAAACGTCAAAACGCTGATATTAAGGTCATATAAAATCGAAAACCACCGAAACAAAGGTATTCGATATTGTCCATTAATTATTTGATGATTGTTTGGTTCCAGGAAACGCTCACCCAAGTGATAAGATGCATTGTCGTTGTTCCAATGGCCTCCTTGAGCTCACATATGTTGTCTGAATACCAAGCTGACTGCAGTCAAGAGCCAGTCGTAAGTAAATGTGCCATCGACGGTGATCATTTAGACGTCCACAGCATTGTTTGCCATAATACTAAATTTTATTTTGCAATTTTGGACCTGACGAGGATTTCTGGCTATTAAGTCTTAAGTGCACACCTAACTTGAAAGCCTTCCGTGTTGTTAAGCAAAACAAAAAGCTACGTGGAGCATCCTGAAAAATTGTCTCTCTGCCTGGTTCATGCTTTTTACTAGATAGAGAACATTCTGCTGTACTTTTTAATTGACAATCATTTATGATTACCGATGGATAGTTTTGCCAGTAACCTTGGTTTTCAACCCTGTATTCTGACAATAATTTAACCAAATATTATTGAAAATTTCGAGGGTCGCACATGCAGGGAAACATGGCTTGTTGCTGCTGTAGTAATCGGCATATTTACCACGAGAACGGGGGCTCGCTTTTACGCCGTAAAATAGATTCTGATGCAGTACCTGCATGCAATGATGTTTGCACACAAAACGGCCCCACGCACAATTGGTGAATGGTGGACAGGTCATATATGCGGTGTCATATTTTGCACACAAATCGTCGAGTTATACGAAATGCCATAGTGGTACCAGAAAAAGAGGAAACCCATTCAACGTCCCGTGCTCGGTCAGGACACGGAACTTTGTCAAACATGACCATAAACTTCAGTTGCATTTGTTTCATCGCCAAAATGGTACACAAATTTACTTTGTTGACAACACATTTTGCACATCATGTTCCCTATCGATTGGACGCGATAAATCGTCAGTACAGTCATCACCTTTACCGCCAGGCGAAGTCGAGACACCAAAAACATAGATGAAATATAAGGTAAATGACTTAAAGCACGCGAAAGGTGCGCAGCGGTAACACAATCGAACATATAATTGTAAAATTAAAGCTATTTCACTCATAGTGGCGAAAGTATCATTGAGAAGAAATTAGCATCACTCTAACAGCAGGCGTAGGTGGATCCTGGATTGCAGATCGGGGGAGGGGCCGCATGGTCGGGGGGCGCTGTCTGGACCAGGGGTGCCACTTTTGGACGGAAAAACTGATCAGGTGGGCGCCAAACCCTATCGTGGGGACGCCGGTGCTCGCATTCCGAGGGAGGGTCGGGGCTCGACATTTCAGAGGGCTACCACAAACCTTTTAGGAGGCGCCGAGAGTCGATCGGGGGAACAGCGCCCCCTTGCCCCCTGGATGCCTCTATGACAGAATTGTTTCCGATATAGCCCGGAAAAAGTTTTGGTGCTGTTCACGGCGCTTTTGTTCTCTCGCCGGGCATCACACGGGCATCAGGCAGGGCACCTTACAGGCTCGCATTTCGCAGCGGAAGACAAATAAGTTCAGGTTATGTCTGGCCACCGAGCTGTGACAGCATTTATGGAAGCATGTGAGACAAAATTGAAAAAAGTCAAAAATTTAATTCAGTGAATTAGGCAACACAAAGGACTACACATTTGAATGAAACACACACATGGGAAAATCGTACATATACCATATCTTACGTCACCATACACCTACGCCAAGTACAAATAAGTAAGGTGCTGCCGAAAACTACATTTGAATGAATAGAATGTTAACACGTGCCTCACTGGGGGGGCGAAATTGGCCCCTCCTGATTTTCCCCAGATAACGCAGAAACAAAGAGACGCAGAATAACGAAACTTACAGTACCTTATCCCTGATCAGTTTTACGCACCTGACCAATTTTTTTAGGTCAGGTCATGTCAGGTCAAGGAGCTATTCAAGATCAAGCGACCCGGCCTCAAAACCTAAAGTCAGGAGCTTGAAGCGGCGCCTATGGAACATATGCTAACCGATCAGTTTCAAAATTTCACAATACAACGTCGTTAACACGCACACTGGAAGGAAGGGGCTCAGAGCCTCCCCCTTCCCACCTATTTTTCAAGGTGGCCGGAGAACCGCTTGTAGTCTAGAAACGATACTTGGCCACATTTGAGAGAATTTAACGATGCATCGATTGGGGAAACATTTTGAAAATCGGTAAAAAATATTGTGACTTATAGGCTTTCAAAGTGAGACCTGTATTTTGAGATCGCCACAACCGCGTGGTCGGATCAGTTCGCTTGCATTGGAGACACAGTGGTGGCGTCATAACGCCATCTAACCGGGGTGATGTCAAGGTCACTTCGCATGAAGGTCACAGAACAAGGTCATATCAGCACTTTCAAGGTCATTGACCCCAGTGCTGCCGGTCAAATGAGGTTACCCGGCCTGACGTATATTATGCTATGCCGTCATAGTTAAGGTACCTTAACACGAGCCCCGCTGGGTGCTGGGGGGGGCGAAATTCGCCCCCCTCCCTCCTGGTTTTGCCCAGATAACGCAAAAACGAAGAGACGCAGAACAACAAAACTTACAATACCTTATCCCTGATCAATTTTACAAATCTGACCAATTTTTTAAAGAAAGGTCATGTCAGGTCTAAGAGCTATTCAAGGTCAAGTGACCCGACCTCAAAACCTAAAATCACGAGTTTGAAGCGGCACCCAGGGAACATCAGCGAACCGATCATTTTGAAACTTTCACAATATGATAAGGTCATTTGGGTCTAAAAATCTGCTATCTCCCGCAATTTCGATATTTATGACCTAAGGTGGGGTCAGTTTTTTGGTCACCCTACTATAAGTCTAAGGTGAAAAATAGAAGGGGCTCGTTTTCAGTAAATACTGGATAGATAAAGCTGAAAATCCTCAAACCGTCCATTCTTACCACGATCTTGACCATAAAATTGAGTTTTTGAGCATCTGACCTCTCAAAGATCATGGAAAAACAAACAACTTGTGGCCACATGTTTCACCCCGTGACGTTTTTGTTTTTGCTAATCGACTCTTGGGCTTACCCCCAAAACCTAATGCCTAGTTAAATTTTGGCATACTCTCACTGTGCGACGTTTTTTATCGACTTTGGCTTGCCCCCAAACTTACCGGATCCGCCATTGTCTATTATGTCTGAGAATTTCCGTTGCTTGGTAAAATATCAGGTTGTAGGTCAGACGCAGAATGTCACTGTAACACTGTGACCAGAGTTGTGCGACTCGCGAGTCAGAGTCGGAGTTTAACTCAAATTCCGGCTCATTCAACTCTGAGTTGAGTTGAATTGAGTTAAAAAAATAGACAAGTGAGTTGAGTTGAGTCGGTTCACAACATGTCAATGAGTTGAGTTAAGTTGTGAAGACAGCGAGTCAAATGAGTTGACGAAAAAAGTTGGCTCAACAGGTAAACATGATGTCATGTAAGTGTTTGAATTTGCCTACCTTTTGCAAACCTCCTTTAACCTCCTTGAGATACATTTTCCCCTAGTGTTTCAATTGTTTAAATCAAAGTTTCAATTGCTTTCAATATATCAATAATCATATGGATTGCTTATTTTAAAGTCTCATCCAGTCTGAAGAAATCCCTAGGCACAAGTAATGCATATACTCGAAAAATTAAACAGGTTCCTATTACTGGCCTTGTC
Organism: Lepas anatifera; assembly: GCA_034440635.1. NCBI lineage: Eukaryota > Metazoa > Arthropoda > Thecostraca > Lepadidae > Lepas > Lepas anatifera. Next base: position 767,567 of record JAOTON010000941.1, on the reverse strand, counting down.
TTAAATATTTGAAGCGGTAGAACGCACTATAAAATACATTTCAAATCTCTCAAAACCTTCTCATCTTCAATATTTAACGTTACCTCTTTACTTCAACCACTCCAACAACACGCGTCGTCGTCGCGGATTGTTGTCGTTAGGTGTGCGCTATTGCTGTCTTTGAAGAACAACTTCAACCGAGTATAGGTTCAAGCTTAACTAGCTTTAAGGCAAAAAGTGTAAACATCACGTGATAAATCATAAAGCCATACAAATATTTATATCCCTACATGTTATATTGTTTCCTTTGTCCTAAATGCGTCGTCTGCTGCCGCTCTTTTCATTTTGCCTATTAAAAGCAAATACTGCTATTAGCATAGGAATATTGGACCCCTGATTGGACAGAAATGTTGAGAGGTCTTTATCTCAAGAATCAGAGGAATTATTTCATGTTTCTGTTTTTGTCTGATCAGAGACCCTTGCTTGGCGTCTGTGTTTTATTTGGAAAGTTATACATTAGCAATTTTCTATGAAATCGTGCTCCTATTTTGAAGAGCGATAGGTATGTACTGTATTGGACGTTCTCAAGCTTAAAATTGGACTGGGTTTAAAATATGAATATATCAAAATCCAGCACGTTGATAGAATTTCCATTTCTATTGTCCTTTGTCATATATGGTGTATTTTTTTAGGGTTTGCTGTAGTTCTTAGAATTAGCAATTGCAACGAGGTACTCTAGTAATAATTGCTTAAATTTTGGTTAAACTCATGGCATATTAATGTTCATTTATAACAATTACCTAGTATCGTTCTTTAACAGAAAAAGCAATACCTATACCATCCCTACAAATACAGTTTATATCATGTTTTTTAGCTTGGACCTTTTTTGACAGTATGTAGGCTCTATTTTTTGTCTGTGTTTGTGTAACCTTAGCCCTTTTAGGTTCCTTTCCATTCCATTTACCTAGTTAAATATGCAATGCTCCTTTTAGAAGTAATTGCAACATGTGGTAGCTTTTTGGGCAGTGACAGTCTGGAAGAATTAAAAAGTTATTCATGGTTGCTGGCTAATTGCTTAGCAATGTTTGAATGCCAATTAATTGAATAATTAATTTTGCTTCTATTAATCTCCTGTTTCGTGTCAGACTTTCTGAACAGCTTGTTTTTTGCTGGTTTATTGATTTATTTCTGAATTTTTAAATATTATTTATATATTTACCATTTATTTATTTTATTTTGAAAACGAGTCGAAGTTACAGTTGAGTCGTGAGTTAAGGCAGAGATGGTTCGGATGGATTTAGCCTTGAGTCGGAGTTGAGTCGACTCACTGAACTCTTGATCATGAGTTGGACGGAGTTTAGTCAACCGCTCTCAGCACTTGAGTTGAGTTGAGTCGACTCAAGAAAATTCTGAAATGCACAACTCTGACTCTAACACGTATTTGTTGAAAATGTTCTATTCTTTAAGCACTTCATTAGGGGCCGGGTGGCGTAGTGGCTTCGTTGCCCGTCTTCAGATCGGATAGCATGGATAAACGTGGGTTCAATCCCCACGGCGGGAAACCGCCTTCCGTGTCCGATCTGACCCGGTGGAGAGGATCCTTAAACACCCACGCCAATACTCCCTGTAATTGGGTAAGTGTGCCTATTGGGAGTGGCCCTAATGAAATAAAATAAAATGAATTAGTACTTTGCTGCACATTTTGGTTGGGGGTGCCAAAATCACCAATCGGGGTGCCCAGTTCATCATTAGGGGTGCCGGGGCACTCCCAAAGAGATGTAAATCCACACCCCTGGTTTGACTACCCCTTGGCTACGCTACTGTGTGAGATGACCTTAACAAATCACTCCGATTATATGGAGTTATTCCGTCACCACTTGGTCTAGTTTTTCGTAGTACGCTACGATACGCTAAATTTTGGCGTAGCACGCTACAGAATTCGGCCAGCTACGCTACGTTTCATTTCCAGAGCTACGGCTACGGAAAAATAATTTCGTAACGTAGTGTAGGCCATCTCCGCTCACAACTTACAAAGACTCGCCGCTGAGCGAGCATTTGTGTGTGTTCACGCACAAATATCCGGTCCAGTACCTAACCCCACCACCATTTGTATCTCTATATCTTGCAGCATTTCCGGAAAGATGGAACTTTTTCTCGGAAAACTACGATGGGCTTAATCTCTTATACGATAGCGAAACGCCAAAGTTTTCCGGACAGTGCTTGGGAACAGTGCAGCGGTGTAGCCCGAAACAGTACACCTTGGCCCATACGTGCACTCTGCCCATAGGCTGCTGGATGTGATGGACACCTTATTCCTGACCCGATTTACGGAGACCTGATTGCAGTGGCGGTGGATAAGGGGAGCAGGGGGGGGGGCAGTTGTCCCTCTCCAAATTATCACAGGGGGCCTGGAAAAATACGTAATTTTAGCTTGTTTCTTTTCTGAATGTTCATGAACGACCTGACTGGGCCCTCAACAGTTTCACGGTTTGGACAGTGTCCGAGCTTTATCTCAGGGGCTCCCTGAGCTTGGGCTCAGGGCCCCTCTAGCTTGCCTCGGGGGCCCTCTAGCTTGGCCTTTAGGGGCCCCAAGCTTAGTCTAAAGGGACCCCCGAGTCTGGTCTCAGGGGGCCCAGAGCTTGGTCTAAAGGGCCCCGAGCCTAGTATTAGGGTCCCTACTCTTGGTCTTAGGGGACCCCGAGCTGTGTATCATATGCGTTATTTTTTGCGCCGATATAGACGACAGCATCAAAGCGCCCCCAGTTCTCATTCTGCGGGAGGCATAATTTTTGGAAAAAAATCATACTCATGAGAATATAATAATTTGTGTTACTTACCATGCTCTATTACACAGATGCATACGAACAAACAGCGTTCAATTTAAAGAAATAAGAACTACTTGCCTCGGAAGGCCGTTGTTGTACCGTTATTACATATTTGCTAAACTCCTAACGTTACGCTAGAGCTTAAAGCTTTGACGTTCAATGTCCGAGGCTTACGTGAACCTATAAAATGCAGATCCATATTTCGACATCTACATGTTAAATACGCTTATTATTTTGCTGTACTACAGGAAATATATTTCAGCTTGGAATCCGAGATCGTGTGGAAAAACGAATGGGGAGGAAAAAACATGTTTTACACTGGCCAACCAAACAACAGAGAGGAATAGCCATTTCTGTAGTGGGCAAAGAACTTTTACCATTTGTGACGCTTATACAGGAGCGGAACCAGGATTTTGCTAGGAGGATGGCTGAGCTTTGAAAAAGGGCGATCAATGGCGAAAAATGGGCCAAAGGGGGAGCTGAAGCCCCCTCAGCCCCCCTGGATCCGCCCCTGCACTTATGCCTCTGACCTCAGGCAGCAATTCCCAACCAATCTATTGCAGCTTTCAAGGGGGCCCTTTGCTGCCGAGGGGACCCCATCATCAAGGGGGCTCCCTGGAAAAGTTATTCCCCCCATCCGAAAATAGCATCCGCTGCCACTGCCTGATTGACGTTCCAAAACCGATGACCGTGACAGAGGGGTCGTCAATCTGGCAGTGTTTGGGGGTTCTGGTGTCCCTAAACATGCTGCTTGAGCTAGATCTATGTATCTGAGTCTGTGACCGTTTACACGGCGTTGTTACGCAGCAAACTCACCGGCTTCGAGATGGCGCAGTACATGCGCTCGCTACACCTCGCCGTGCGTTCAACTACGCCTACGGCGGCTCTTCTCTATCGGCGCGGCAGGTGCAGTCGTTGTCATAGTTACCACTGTTTACTTACACACTGGAGTTGGCGGGTGCGTGTGGGCTGGCTGTGGACTGCGTACCTGAGGTAGAGCCACTGCGTCCTGCAGTGATTGCCATCACGCAGTACGTGCCTGATCAAACGCACGGTGTCCATCAATGTCCACCGGCCTGTGCAGGAAAAGGTGTGCTTCGGCCCGGGGCGGCGCCGTCCGATTTGTGCCTTTGTGTTCCTTATTTGTCATGTTATAGCGTGAGCTCCAGCGGTACTACCACCTACCTAGCGAGTCGGTCCAGAGCGCGGGGCCAGTCTGGGGATGACGTGAGTTTGCTGGTGCCAGATCAATGCTGACCGCAATATTGCGCTCATCACGAAATGAAAGGCAAGGAGTAGGTGCATCCGAAATTTCAGGAATGAAGAGAGCTACTCGCACTATTTCTGTGAGACGTGACGTTCCTTTAGTACTAGGCTGTTCTAGTCACTAAGTTTGTTTGCCAACGACAGGGATTTTATCGAGGTAACAAAATTTGGTTTCGATGTACAAAATTCGATGTACAAAATTTGTGGTTGAATCTGTGGCACGAGTTCAATTAACCGTCATGTCATATCCCATGCGAAACACGTGAGAGCTGTGAGATTCAGTGTTCTAACACCTCGGTCTTGCCTCAATAGCAGGACCATTTAACCCAAGCAAGAGGCACCACTATTAGCATGCACACAAAGGGGGGGCTCGGAGGCCCGCACCCCATCTATTTTTCAGAAGTGGCCGGAGAATCACTCGTAGTAAAAAACACTAATCGGTCACATTTGAGAGATTTCAATGGCACGTCGACTGCTGAAAAATGGAACATCGGTCCCTTTTTTTACTTATCGGCTTTCAAAGTCCGACCTACATTTTAAGATACCCACAATCCTGCGGTTGCACCAGTTCGCTTACATCGTAGATCAAGTGGTGACGTCATAACACCATATAAACGGGATCGTATGTCAAGGTCACCTCACATGAAGGTTAAGGTCAAAATTCACCGTTCAAGGTCATACCCGAATTTTCAAGGTCATTGGCCCCAGTGCTTCCGGTCAAGTAACAGTACCCAGTAGGTTTGATGATATTTGAGTTTTAGGGCACTGCAGCTGCACAGGCTATATTTGCCCAGACACCTAGGCTTGACCTATATTATACTATGACCTCATAGTTAAGGTAACTTAATGTAAAGATCAAGGTCAAAGCTCATTGGTCAAGATCAATCATAATTTCTTGCCCAACGGTTGTTTTAATGTTATTTATAGATTGCATTATGGGGAATATATCATATTGTGACGTCATATGTCAACTACCTTGAAACAAATTCAAGTGTGGTTCTTTGAGAGCTTCTGCTCAATGGCCTTACTCCGTTTTTAGGATGTTTCTGACTTTTCTCACATAATAACAACATTTACAAATAGTTCCCCTGCACAGTTGAGATTTGACCTCGTTTTGCCTTGAATATATTCAATCAGGTCAAAGAAAGCCGGCTATAATTCATATTAACATAGCACTCATTCAGCCCAAATGGCCTTTAATCAGGTCAAAGAAAGCCGGCTATAATTCATATTAACATAGCACTCATTCAGCCCAAATGGCCTTTAATCAGGTCAAAGAAAGCCGGCTATAATTCATATTAACATAGCACTCATTCAGCCCAAATGGCCTTTAATCAGGTCAAAGAAAGCCGGCTATAATTCATATTAACATAGCACTCATTCAGCCCAAATGGCCTTTTACTGCACCTCTTGGTTTTTTAGATCTCAGGGGAGGCCTATCAGCTCCCCTCTCCAGTGCGAGTAAAAATAAGTGCCAGACCCCTCTCCAGTTGGGGTGTTGTGAATTGTTTACATCTAGTTTGCTCGCACCCAGAGCTGCTGGGTTGTTGGAACGTCGCCCTGAGGTACCGCAGGTGCTATTCTAGTGAAGCGAGAGTTTAAAAATGGTTTACCGTAACTCTCGCAGTCTTCTCGTTTAAACACCATAGCAGTTTTACGATACGATGACTACAGCTGCCCCGTGCTATTTGTGACGATACCAGTACCCCACTGATCTCTACAGTTGTGAGCAGAACACACAGGAGACATACGTGTAAAGCTGCCAGAAAGGAAACAGGCAACGGTCTATGTTTTCCTTTGCTGTGTTTGATTTCATAGCACCTCAGCTCAAATTTCACGAATGACACGAGCATCGGATATAATAGCTTACGCCAGTACTTCTACTTAACACGTGCAGTGGAGTGAGGCCCTAAAGTGTCCCCCACCTATTTTTTGAAGTGGCCGCAGAACCTTTTGCCGCCGGAAAACGCTACTTGGCTAAATTTGCGAGAATTCATGAGCGGGTCGATTGGTGAAGAAATTTTGAAAACCGGTCGATACTTTTAGGCTTTAAAACCAGACCTGTATTTTGAGGTCGTCGCAATCAATCGCGCAGTCGCACCAATTCGGGCTGTACAGTAGATTGGGTGGTTACGTAATAACGTCATATAATCGGGTCATATATCAAGTTTACTCCACATGAAGGTCAAGGTCACAGTTCAAGGTCATTGACCCTAGTATTCCGGTCAGACGTCATAATTCAGTATGACGTATGTTATGGTATGACTTCGTAGTTGAGGCTAGAGAATTTCAAGGTCACAGGTCAAGGTCAATACACTAAACCCTTCAGTTCGGACAAACGGAAACAGAATCTTGCGAAAATACTTAAAGGTTTTTTTATAAAAAGTGATTAACCCTGTAAAAAAATTAGCAAAAAGAGAAAACCCACATCGACTATTCCTGGAAATGATATCAAGCTGAGTAGCGTGTCGTGATCAGACGTGTACATGTGTACCCAAGCATTTAGGCAATTTTTGGGGACCGGGGTATCGAGCACCAGCATATTTTTATTTACCTATGCTTCGGCCTTATTTTAGAATTATGCATCATACGCATCATAGGAGCACACGTCATACGCATCATAATCCATTGGAAGATAGTTTTAGGATATCAAAAAGGACATTTAAGAGTAAATTGCTTCATCGGTGATAAAGCAATTTCCGATATTCTGTTTGGCTTTGACGCTGCAACAACTGCTAAGGTCATGCGGAATCGCCAACTCCATTCTGTTGAGAGGGATTTGGGGATCCAGTTGTACTATTTGGGCTCAAGGCTGAGACCCTATATCGACATCAATTTGCTACGAGTAACAGAGTTTCACATAATAGCTTTCACGAAAAAGAAATAGAACAAAAATGTTCACTGGCGAATCCGATGGAGAAGACAAGGGAGTCATGGAACTGCAGGCTAAAAATATCATTCGGCCCCCGAAATGGTTCCCCCTTACATCAAAGTATGAAACCACAATAATATGCAAAAGGGTCATACGATATTTCTCTCCAAAAGACAGTTAAACCTAAAATCTAGAATGAGTGTTTTGCTATTACCCACTGCTGGAGTTTAAACGCCCCCCCCTCCCTGTCCCCCACTGGTCAACAGTGTTTTTCCGCTTTACCAGAATCTCGTCCTAGCTGGCCCTTCTCAAAAGCGTATACAGAATCCAGTGGAAATAATTTTGACGTAAAAGCAAATTTAAAGAGAGCGGTGCGCTGAAAGCTGGACTCTACAGAAAAGAAGTTGAAAGCATTCATTCGTTGAAAAACTCATTCGTGAAACCTAATAATGGGTCCTGAAAGATTCCGATGAAAGGCGAAGTCGTTGCGTGTTTCAAAAAACTTATATTTCGTAATGTCCAAATAACCGAAATTCGTCACAAAAACTATGATATATTTTATATGTTATATTATCCTCACGCATCTACTTTTAAGTTCATACATTCCCGGCACATAATCAGAACAAAATCCTCTGCTTTGTTTCGGCAAATTCCTCAGGATTAACTGATTGGTACTGGCAACAAACACAAAGGAAAAAATATTGCGACTTCACTACAACGACATTTTGAGCAGTACATTAATCACTAAAGAGTTTTATTTTTTTGAGGTACGAGTCAAACACTGAAGTGATGCATGGTTGCGGTTGTTTCATTATACGGTTGATGGAGCTTATCTTTCTTTCTGTTTTAGTGCGCGTTGTATTTTAAGACTGAATAAAACGATACTGTTGTGTTACCGCAACAAAAACAACTCTCTTTCTATCAGCCTTGTTCTTTCTTTAACATATCCGGATTGTTTATAGTATACATCACCTTGCCAATTAAACACCATCAGTGACGCTTCAGTCAGCACCAGGAGTTGGCACCCATGGGTGTTGGTGTTGTTGGCTTCGCCTTGCTGAGCTCTGTGTGCGACTGGCTTTCGTTAGGAGGAGCAGGCGGCGGCGGCACTTCGCCCTCTCCACCAAAGCACGGCTCCGGATCGCCGTCCTCGCTGCGCGAGTTCTTCCTCCAGCGGACTGCAGCCAGCTCGGGATCTGCCGGCGCCAGCGCCAGTCCGGACAGACCCTCCGGCGATATGGGGTTCCACGGCTCGGTGCTCTCAGCCCGGTACAGCACCCGCAGTCCGCTCTCGTCAGAGGTGTGTTGCCGCGGCGACGGACTGCGCTGACGCCGCAAAGCCGCCTCTGCGCAGCGGCCTGCCATCAGACGACGACCCACCTCCTGCTCCGACAGGCTGAGGCCGGCCTCACTGGTCGGGTGGAAGCCGCGGGACTCCGTGACCATCGTCTGCCGCTCGGGCGGCTCTGTCGGAGGTGATGAATGCATCATCTTCACAAGCAGTCGCTCCTCTGTTTCGTAGTAGTCGGCTTTTTCCGCTGGCTGGGATGGAAACAGCACGACGAACGAGCCATCTGAGGTAGTTATGCTGACCTCGGGAATTGTCTTGTCAGGACTGCATGCACCATCAACGCTACGAGAAGTTGTTGGTGCCTGCACGACGTCAATCTCACGTTCAATGCCTTCTAGTCCTCCCGTCGTTCCGAAAGTACTGCTCTGAGTTCTCGAGACGGGATAGCGAGCTGCAGCATCCTCCAACAGCATGAGAGCCTTCTTGATGATTGCCTTTGAGAGTCTCTTGGATGTATCATACATGTTGTCAAGCGATGGTTCGGACGAAACTGATGGTTGAATCGGGTGCGATTCCCCCACAGTCAATGTTTGGGTGTCCGTCCCTCTTGATTGTCTAGACCGATATTTTTTCGTTACAATCTGCACCTCATCGTCTTCGTGGGAGCCAGGTATAGCAATGTTAATATCTGAATCTGAGGACGCCAGCCTGGTGAGCTCTGCGCCATGATCTTCTGCCAACTCCACTCCAGCAAAGTATCGGGACGTTAGCATGCCTTGTTCAAACATATTCAGCACCATTCCCATCTCTGTTTCAGAGTCCACTTGCACCGGCCCGGCCGGCAAACGCGACATGCTACTGGAACTAACAGCATCCTTCCTGTCCGGAAACTCGGTTGGGTAATCCGAACCGCCCATGCCAATTTCCGAGTCACATTCCTTGGCATCAAACACGGGATCTTGGATGACTTCTTGCGACCCTTCTTGAGGGCACTTCCCCAACTTCTCCAAACGCCGGCCCATCTCTGTCTCCGAGTCCGTGCCGTGAAGAGACTTAATCAGTGAAGCCATCTCCTCCTCGGAATCGTACACCTTAACACGACGGTGCGAACGCTGATCGAGAACGCGTGGCGAGTCGGTCAGTGGTAGTGCTAGGCCAATTTCTGTCTCTGAGTCAACTTCTTGCAGAGGGAGAGATTGATACGCAGTGTTCATGGGAGGATGTTGGGTCTCATCAAAGCTCACGTAGCCACTCTGTTCGTGAAGAACTTGGATGATGTCTACCTCTGAATCGATCGGTCGGACACTGGAATTGCGAATGTGGAGGCTGGAATCGGCGCCAAACACTGCAGGCTTGTTCTCCTTTAGAATACGGGACAGATTTTCCCCAAGCTCTGTTTCTGAGTCGTAATCTTGAATCGGATCGGCGACTGGAGAGGAAGAATAGGGCGTGGCTACCGACTTCGGGCTGCTTGACAGTTCCTCCCCCATGTCGTTTGCTATCCACCATTGTTTGGTTTCGTATGTGTCGTAGGCCGTGTTTGATTCTGATGAAATCCTCTCCGCAGTAAGAGCCCTTTCTTTTTCAGAGAAGTTTGATGTTACAAACATGCAAGGATCAGAACACACAGGACGAAACTCCCGGGCGTGGACATTCAGCCGGCTATCGACCACGTTCTGCAGGCTCACTGAATACTCGCCTTTATCTGCCACCGTGGCCGCAGAAACAGGAGCCCAGCCTGCGACGAACTGAGTGTAGGGCGTCTCAATTGAGGTCGTGTCAGTTTGTTGCAGAATCTTTTCCCTCTGATAATCTTCTTCTCCCAAAGAGGCGACGCATTCAGTCAAGTCAGCAACAGGCCCCATGTTCATTTTTCCATCGGAACTCCTGTGTTTTGTATCCACACTTTCGTTGGTCGATTTGCCAAAATCGGATACGGGGTAGTCTACCGGTATCTGCCTGGTCATCACTTGGTCATCTTCCTCTTCCTCTGGCACTTCCAGCAGCCAGCGGGTCATCTCAGCTGGTCCGAAACCAGCGTGGGTGAAGAGACGCGGCAGTTCGGGCTGAGTTAACCACGCCACCTGGCGCTCGGCCGGTCTACAGTCTGCCTTGCTGAGGTTGGTAAGCAGGCGTTGAAGGTCAGCGCACTGTTGCTGGCAGCTGATTGGACTCAGCATCTCCAGCAGCACTGCCAGTCGTGCCTGCTGGCCACTGAGGGTGGTCGGTAAGGTGCCCAGCATGACCTCCATCAGCGGCGAGCAGCCCCACCAACAGGAGACAGGCAGCCAATCACGTGCGAGCAGGCGGCGGGCGAAGGATCCCTTCAGATGCCGAGGTATATCTGCCGGAACGGGGAGGATAAAGTAGTGACCAAGCTGGTTGCGACACAAATTCTGGGTAATTGTTTTTTGGGATGGTAAAGACGTGCTTAGTTAGGCGTGTAGACCATGGTGTTTAAATAGTGTAATTTACAATATTTTGCAACAGCCTTTTCAACTTATGCAAATGCCTGCATGAATCAAACAAGCACATCAGGTGAACATGTCAGACATTCATCCCGCACGCTTTGATTTGGCGCTAAGAATGGAATATAAATCCGGCATTGGGGGCTTACAAATTGTCAAAAGCTCAGGTTGTGTATGGTATATCGTGTTTTTTTTTGTTTGTTAAGAAATTCACTTGAGAAATAAGAAAAAACCAGAAACAGCAAATAAAACTATGTATGAAACCATTTTTTCCCATTAGTTTAAAAACAGACTGTAAATCGTGCTTGGTCCATTTTACAAAACACAACATGTTTCACGACCTGTTTGTTTTTTACCAGCGAAAAGAAAGCTTTGTCACTTTAAAAAAACAATTCTGTCCAATTCTGATGGATAAATAAAGATAAAATTTTTATTTCTTTCCGCGTCATGTCCTTGAACATCATAGACGCGTTTCCCCACACCTGCCTGGAGATATACAGCATACAAATTATAATCCATAATTCATCTAGTCTGCCTGACCTTTTACAATGGGTAATGGTGGGCAACTGGAAATCATTAGTATCAGTATGGATATCCAAGAAAGGGACAGTATGGCTTTTGGACAGTTCATTGTGTTCGGTAGAGCGTAATTTTTTCTGGTACTTACCGCGGTTTGTATCGGTACTCTTTTCCGTAACCACCGCTGATTTCTTGAGAGAAAACTTTACTTTGCCTACTTTCCGGAAGAAGCACTTCCAGTCATCATATACCTGGTCTTTATATGATACTGGATCGTCACATGGTATTTCGAATTCTGGATTTGTGTACGGATATGTACTGCAAGGTTCAGGCAGCTCATCTTGAACGTCAAGGGCTGCTGTGAAGAATTGACGCGTCCAATGGTCGAATGAGCTGTCCTGGTATGAATACGGATCATTGCATTCGGCTTTAAACGTGGGCATGATATGCTGATGACTTGTGCATAGCTCAATCTCGCTATCTTTCATATCGCTCACAGCACACTCGCCCTTAGTTTCACTGAGGATTCTCATGGTGGACTCAGGAGTGTCAGAAAGTTTAGTATAAATGCCACCAGGTGCAAAAATGTTGTTTTCGTTGACCTTGAACGTATTTTCTCCCTCCTTACTTTCAGTCTGGAACAATGAACTGCATTTGTTTCTTAAAGTACTGAACATTCCCCGTGGTCTTTTTTTCGTGGCATTGCATACAGCGGACGCCACTGAGTCAGTTTTTTGACGATCCGGTTTAACAATCCTCCAAACACCGCTTGGACCAGAGCTGAAATATTGACGCCACTCTTCAAAGTCTCCCGTGTTTTCTGAAGCCATGATTTTATCTTGTGGAATGTTCAAGTAAGTGTTGCTGGTTTCGGACGGCATACATGGCTCACATTGCGATTCAGCAGATGTTTGATGCAGGAGTTGTGATGAAAAATTATCGGCTGATTTTTTTGTATCCGTTGAATCGGTGGACGTGATGATCGGACCAAACATATCTTCGTGGCGACGTATTAAATCAAAACACTTCTCTCGAAGCATAACACCTTCAGCTGCCCGCTGTTTGTTGCTCTCTTGCTTTCTAGTGCATGATTCCGAGGTATTTAAAGTTTCTTTAAGTAAATCATTACAGTGATGCTCACCTTCTAACGCACTTTCTGCCTTCGTTTCAGGCACTTCGTCGTTAGCAATCATTTCATCAGCACCGAAGGAGGCTTGGTCGTGTCCTGCGTTTTCTTCTTTACAACGCTGGAAAATCATCTTTAAGTAAGAGCTTAGTTGATCCTCATTCAAAGATGAAAGGGTCAACGATGAGGGGCCACTGATGATGGAAGAACTTGGGTTATTACGAGCTGATTTAAAGTTCCCAGAAACAGAACCTGGTTTCTTAACACTGTCTTGCTGCGCATATAACTTCTGCATGTCTCCAGATATTTCCACCTCCGTAACGATCGGAAAACCACGACCCTGCGGGGGCAAGTGCTAGGTCGCATCACCAGTTTACTCATGACATCCAGTGTAGAAGACTGGTTCTCTGAAGACTCAGTCAGCCGCAGCTTCTGCGAGAGCAGCCCTCGCTTTCGTTTCTGTTTTTCTTCGCTATCGCAATGTGACAGCTTCTCTCCAGTCGAAAAACAATTGAAGGTACGGAGCTGTTTCCTGCAAAACAGAGCAGAAATGATTTAGGAGAAATGAATGGCTATCAGCTTGTATTGTGTTTAACATTTTAATTTTACCCACCTTCGAGAATACAAGAGAATGTGGAATGAATTGTATGGGAAAGTCCAATGAAATGAGCTGTTTATGGAAAGAATGCGAATGAAATGGGCAGAAAATCGCAGGGAACTTGACTCACCTGAAGTTTGATCGATGCATGCGACTTGATCGTCGCAGGTTTCTCAGGCCGGCCGGCCGCTCCCGAACCGACGCTGTTTTAGGGAAAAACTGTTATAAACGACATACTGATATAAGACCAGATTCATGCCGTTCATAAAGGTTTTGCAGATTTCAACAAGATGAGTGGTATTTGAGGCAGCTTTCAACAAAACGGGGCATTCGATGTGATTTCGAAACTAATTAAAAGCATCCGCTCAGTCTTGAACAGTTATTCATCAGGATACCTCGAGCAGCTCTCTATTTGAAAGCAGATACATTAGTGATATCAACATTGTGTTCATTTTCACCATCGTAGTGTTTTCATGATAAATAGAATCGTAGATAATTATACTGGCATTGTCCAGCACTGGTAAACTGATGACGATCTAGATCAAAGAGCAAAGCTTCTCAAAATATGGTCGGACACCTAATGTGGAAAATATGCCTTTGATATACATAAACATAACTTTCATCTCACTGACTTCCGGATCAATTTAAGCGTTAGATGCTTTGGAGACACCAATGCGAAAGTTTATATCTGCATGTATTACTGAAGAAACATTTTTTCCTGCCCATCCAAATTCATAATTTGTTCATAATTCACAACATTGTAGACAAAGTTATGAGATGGAGACGAAACTAGTTAGGCGGATGAGCTTACCATTCCTTCCGAAAATAGCTGGGAGTTTCATCTTCGTTTGGAGAATATCTTCTCATCCAACATAGACAGGAAACAAAAAATTTAGAAAAGCCACCATGTTAAACTATATTTTCATGAAAATAGCCAAGCAAAGTATCATATGTCGTATTAATCTCACAAAATTCTACAGAGAATGAAAACTTGCGTCTGCGCGTGACTAATTTCTCAAAGTAACTGCGGAAGCATGGTTTTGGTTCGCCCGTCTGAGAAAAATTAATGTATTGTTTGCTTAATCTTGCACTTCGTTTTTGACGCTGTTGTTCATTTAGTTTTGATTACTGGCCACCAGTAATAATTTTTTCAAGACATGGGGTGGCAAAAGCGGAGGTAAACTTTGGGTTTTGTATCTTGTATCTTTATTTTATCACCAAGAGGTCAAACAAAACCCAATTACAGTTGAAGTCAACAGAGTTAAAACACATCATGGCCTAAACGCTAAAAGTATTACAACACAGTGAACATCATGAAAAAATAGCTCTGCTGCCGTAAATGTTGGTACATTTTTATTCAATCGGCCTTTAAGTTAATAAGTTATCGACTGGCCTGTCTCCTCGAATCCTGATGTAAAAAAACATTTACATTGTATACTCGGGCACAGCCCTTAACCAGAATCATGTAGGTAATGTCACAAATTATCATTCATAGTGTAGCCAGACCTCAAATTGAGCTTTGACCCGAATCGAGCTCAATGCGAGGTCTGGCTTCACTATGACTGATAATTTGTGACATTACCTACATGATTCTGATGAAGCGCTGTGTCCGAATATACAAGCTAAGTGTTTTTTTTTACATCAGGATTCGAGGAGACAGTTCAGTCTACACCTTTTCAACTTATGATCATCTCCTCGCTGCAGGACTCCAAAACCATCAATCGGCTTAAAGGATCACGGAATTAATCGGTGTTTGGAGACCCATCTAAAAATATGATAACCATGTGAATGTGTGCTGCACGCTCTCCACGCGAGCGAGATGAAATATGACTTCACTGCCCCAGGTACGGAACAATATTCTAGAATGGATCGAACGTTATAACTATGCACAGTTATTGCGGTACGTCTCTTCGGTTTAAATCGCGGGGATGCCGACAAAATTAAGTTATAGTGAGAAGTTATAATGCACTATCTGCTCTATTTGGCATTTGTGCAATGAATTCGTGCGGGCTCGGAAGGTAAGTTTTTGGTCCAGAATGAGGCTGAGATCACGAATAGTGTCCACGTCTTTCAATGTTTCCCCGTTGATTTTGTAAGATGAAGTGATGATTTCGTGCTTTCAAAAATATGTGGAAAAACTAACATTTTCATGCCCTCAGTTTCAGTTTCCAATCGGCTTCCCATCGCGCTACTGTGTCCAAATAGTTTTGGAGTCACACTAACATTTGGGTCCAAAAAAATCCCCCGCGATTTGCGGTTCAATAAATTGACTCTATCAACGTCACCTGATATATATATATATATATATATATATATATATATATATATATATATATATATATATATAGTGCCATTTGAATCTAACACCAAAATTCCCTTCACTTGCTTCAAACACTGAATACCCGCCCCAGTGGGCCTCCGAGCCACCTTCGCCACGGTGGGGGTTCAAACACCCCCTCAATCTTGGTTCCTGTGCAGGATAACGAAACAATGCGAACGCTAGTGGATACTTCATACAAATTAATACAGGAATTACATTGCTCACTTTTTGGCTCAGGCCAATATTGAGGCCATGGTAGGTCAAAGAAGTTGACAGGCTAGAGAAGAGTTTCTGAGCTTTAGCGTCTGACAGACTTGAGTTACACTCAAATGTTTGGCACAATTCGCTGCTTTCTCATTAGGGCGATTAGAATGATGCATTATCGCCCGCCCCGGTGGGCCTCCGAGCCACCTTCGCCATGGTGGGGGGGGGTTCAAACACGCTCCTCCAACTCGGCACCTGTGCGGAATGGCGGAAAAACGTGAACGCTGGTGGGTAGCTCATACAAATTTACGACGCAGCTAATTTGTCACTTTTTGACTCAGGTCAATATTGAGGTCAAGACAGGTCAAAGGAGGTGGCATATTCGAGAAGAGTTTCTGGGCTCTATTGTCCGATAGAGTTGAGTTACTCTCCTGACGGTGAATCGAATGATGTATAGTATGACTACACTAGGTCAAAAGATAAAAATGGCATGACCTGAAGTCAGGTCAAGGTTGGTATCTGATCTGATATAGGCCATATGCATATTAGTAGACTCCCAATAACAATCCAAACGTAATGGTATCAAAATAAAAGCTTTATCGTCATTTCCTGAAAAGTTATTGGCCCAAGTCTGAAAACCTACCCCCAGATGACCTCTCAGAGGTCACAGGTAACAAAATTACAGCATAAACCTGGAAAGGGGCCCAGGATACTATGATGTGGAGAATATTAAGGTCTTCTCAGCTGTGTATACACGAATACAGCCTAATTTCTGTATTCCCATACATTTCCAATGTAGAGGTCATGACTTGTATCTGACCCTCGGTCATCGATATCAAAAGTACTGGAACATGTTTTGTAGTGCTCGGTGGGCCCATCATGTGATACGAGTTTCAACAGGGTATATTAACGATTTTTTACTTATGCTACCTTAAACGCTTTTGGAGGTGAGGTCACTTGACCTGCACTGGTGACCTGATCTGAGATGATCTGATTTAAAAATATTGAGAAAAGCTGCAGAATTGATCAAGGAGAAGGTGCTCTAAGTACGGCTGCGCGTCGCGCCGCCGTTTTCTGGTACAACCGGAAAATTCTGAGGGGGTGTTCATACACCCCTCACCGGGGTGAGGGCTATGTGACTATACTTGGCCCAAACATAAAATGACTTGACCTAAGGGCAGGTCAAGTTCACCATCTGACCTAACGTTGTCAATATGCATATCAATCGATTCGCAATAGTAATCCAAACGTAATGGTATCAAAATGTACCTAAGTGTTATCATCATTTCCTGAGAAGTTATTGACCCAGGTCTGAAGACCTGTTTATGTAGTTCCTAATTACTTTTCAGAGGTCACAGGTCGTGTCATCTTTATGGAGGGAGGTTGGACCGTGCGATCTTTACCAGTGGGCAGTGAAAAGTGACATTTGTTCCATTTTGTATTACTTTCCCAGTTTCTACCTTTATTTTCGATTGAAAGATAAAGTGCTAGGGAGAGAGCAAATTATAAGTTGCCGGCCTTTAGGGGTATGGCCCCGTTGGCCCCCTGGATCCGACAGTGCTTGGACTTTGACTTTTAAGACCAAAGTTTGGAGACCACCAAAACCACTAGGAGCAAGGCTGGACATATGTTCTCGAAGCATTCGCGGGGGTGCTCCTGGATGGGTGAACGCTGGCAAGGCAATACAAGCCCTATACAAAGCCCATGGCAGGCCCTAAATCCGGGGGTCTTGAACCCCTGCCTCCCCCTGGATCCCCAGCTTTGCTCAAGTGTCACGTCCCCTTCTTGGATCCCCCTCCCAGCCCCGTCCCTCAACGCGTACGATGACGTACCATCGTCAACAGCCGTGAGGCGCGACCATAGCGCCCCAACTGCAGCGTGGTGTTACGCTAGCGCCCTCTCGGCCTCGAGGTACGACACAAGCGCCCCATCTGGCCATTCAGGTTTCACATATTATGGAAATGGTATCTCTACTCTTACAAATCAGCCTGTTTGTTTCATGAGACTGCGATAATAGCCGCTCAATCACTAGAGACGTTTGTTTGTTGTTGTTTGTTATATGTTCGTTTGTCCTATTCATTCATTCAATCATTCATTCATCACATGCTTGATGCGATCAGGGTTTTTGAAAAATATCCAGTAAAAGATGGGCCATAAGCATATTCCATGGTCCCCTAGACTATAAAAAGCGTCTTCGCGAAACGCATCCGGAGGGTATCTTTACTATCCACTACGTAGGTATGCACGAGCTACCTCGGCCTTGGACTTAGCACCTCTGATGCATAAAATTCTGCCTTCTGAAAAATTATCTGCGGAGTTAAAAAACATATCACTGCTTAGAAAATGATCCATTTTAGGGACTTCTTTCAGCAGATTTGTATTTTCTAAAGTTCTGGAAAACGCTAGCCAGCCCGAGAATGCTAGCTGCTGATTTGTGTTTGCAAGCTTAGCCGGTCGCCCGAGGGTATCGGTATTTAACCTTCACGCTTTGAAGGAAGAACAAATCATTTATATTCTCGAAGACCTTTTCTTGGGCTCCATTCAGGACTATGCGATTAATTTCCAAGAAGTATAAGAAACTAAAACAGTAATCACAAAAAGACTAAAAAAGACACAAAAGATTTACTTCCATAGCCCAAAAAAGGCAGAAAACCTAAAAACAATCCGAAATCGAACAAGATAAATGTATCACCCGGAGCTGACGGCGGCAATCAATGGCGCGCCAAACAATGTTGGCGAGTGCAAATGGCGGCAAACTCTGGCGTGACCGACTTACGTGCACTTGCCATAGTCGTTTAAAATGACAAAGAGCTTACTTGATTTTGCTTGGTTTTATCTTCATTTTTCGCGGG
The DNA here is from genome assembly GCA_034440635.1 of Lepas anatifera. Taxonomy (NCBI): domain Eukaryota; kingdom Metazoa; phylum Arthropoda; class Thecostraca; family Lepadidae; genus Lepas; species Lepas anatifera. The sequence continues at coordinate 749,247 of JAOTON010000941.1, read as the reverse complement.
GAAAGACTTGCTAAAAACTGTTCATATAATTTTGTGGTCATCGAAATACTGTATTAAGCAATAAAAAAGGGTACTTTTACCTTCTAATGCGCAACATACTGAAATATTCCACAGTAAAGTGGTGGGTACAACTAGTGGCGCAACCTGGATTTTTTCGGCAGGGGCCAGGTTTTGATAGTATGACCCCCCCTCCTATGTGTGGCCCTCATATTCTTGAAGTCTGAAAAACATACACTTACACTTGGGTATACCACCTCCCTTTTGTAGTACGAATTTTTATTTTCAGTTCTATATATAACAATTTGGACCAAAATATCACATACCAAGGAAAAACAAACAACAAAAAAAAGGAGTGATGCACAAAAAAAGGGTTACATAAAAAAAAAAACAGGCAAGAAAAATAAAAAAATTCAGGTAGTTAACCACGGCCAGTGTAAATGTATCGGCCAGTGTAGAATCGTGCGGCCGCAACGCAACACGGCGCGAGAAGCAGCCCCAGGAGCGCGGAGTTCAGATTTGAAGGGCTACTTATTTTGGCTCCAGCTTTAGAGTGCATATTCTTTCTTTCGAACTGTATCCAGCTTTAGATGGTAATAGCTGGTCTTCACCTGTATGCGCTCCCCCGGTTTTCCTATAGGTAGGGGGTCGATAACTCAATGTATAAATCGAGATGCTAAATTTCGATTACGGGGCCCCCAAACCTAACTTTAGGGGTATTTATAGATTTTTTTGGTAATTTAAGTTCGTACATATCTCTAAAACAAGTTCGACCACAGGTGTAATACCTTTTGACACCCGCAGCATGGAGAGGCCTGGCGTCAACCCACAGGAAACGGTGCTCTAAAGTACGCCCCCTATGATATCAAAACCAAGAGGGCCAGAAAAATGTCCCTTTCGTGGTTCTTGAAAATCATAATGATCTACTTTATAACCAAGTTTCATTGACTTAGGTCAATATCTACAAGCTCAAATGGGGTCATAAATGCCAAATGTATTTATTGCAGGAAACCGATACCGACAAAAAAGAAGAAATAAATTCAATAGAAACTAATCTCATAGAGGAAATGTGTCACGCTATACCTTCTGAAATTTGTGAACCAAGTTCAATTCAAGATCATTGACCTATGGCGTCACAATATGATATGTGCGTAATAACGTATGCCATACTAGTTTATGGCTCCTTTCGGACAGGAAATAGTGGTACACGCCACAACACAACACGGACATCACACAATAACATATGACACTTGACATTGAGTCATGACATTTGACCTTCAACTTTTACCTTGAATTAAAACTTGAGTAACCCTAATCATGATGGCACAGCAGAATATGCGTCATACCTGATGATACCATCCGACCGAAAGCCCGGGGGGCAGCTCTGCTGAACGAGCTGGATATAGGAGAAGACGTGCCTTTCAAGGCAACTCTAAGATGTATGCTGCTGGAGAGACAGATGAGAGAGCTGCAGTGATCGTATTTGTTTTATGTATGATTTTATGTGTGACTTTACTCTGTATGCATGATTTTTTTCTGTATTTTATCCCAAGTTTTTATCTTATCTTAAGTGTTGCCTTCTTTTAATGACTGACGTGGAAACACGAAAAGCCACCCCATTGTTTTTAACTCGTGTGGATTGTTTCTTAATATACTGAACTGAACTGAATATCCTTGAAAATGCAAGTTTCATCGCATCCTATAATCGAGATTATATGTCAAGGTCACATATTATCCCGATTAAATGGTGTTATGACTTCAAACCATGGTTTACAGTGCTAGAGAACTAGTGCAGACGTGCCATTACATGTAACGATCTTGAAATTTAGGCCCCTATTCGAAAGCGTAAGTAAACCATTACTGACCGATTTAAAAAAAAGTCATTCATTTACGCGGCCATACATTCTATCAAATGTAGCCGAATGGCGCCTCCCTTCTAGAAACGGTTCTTTGGTTATCCCCAAAAAGTTGGTAAGGGTGGGGGACTTCAGGAACGATATTACCATACTCTATGTATGAGTCAGCTTCGTCAGCCCTGCGCACTGGCGGAGTGAGGACGTGTCTGCCCCGCTCTGCTCCGCACCAGCCGCGCGCGGTGCTGCGGCTGGGTGGGGATCGCTGTTTGAAGCATGAGGCCCGTTGTGTTAAAATAAACGTGGTAGTGTGCGTGAAAATCGAGAAAATGACTCAACAAGCTTTTGGTAAGCTGTGATCAGGTGCGTGGATTGTTACAACAAACATTCCCATCCCTCTCAGGAATCAGCGTCCGGGTTTAGTGACGCGGAAGACAGCACGCTTACCGCCGTCTGCAGGACTGACCAGAAACGACAGCGATCTATGAGTGTCATGATCAAGTCGCTGGAAAATAAACGGTTACGGGTGGAGTCACCCAAACAGACGGTAAGCTCAGACGTGCTGATGGAAATCAAATCGGTCGTGGAGCAATCAATAGAAAGCGCAGTTTCAGGCTCATTCAATGCTGACGCTAGGGAAAAAAGCTTACCTTCTGGATTAATTGTTGCCGTACATACTTCCTAATTTTTAGGGAGTATTGTGATTTAGTGGCTTGCCCACAGATTTATGGTGTTTGTCTGTTTGATTGTTTGTTTTTAGTGTTCGGTGCTGGTTTTTCCGGCATGTCATCAGGCGTGTTGTGGCTTTACCGAAAGTGTAACATGTTTTTGTTTTGCGTATTGAATATTTTTTCGGGCCTCAAGTCTGGGGGGCCGGCGGGCCGGTGCGTGGCCTTGTTTCGTTTTAGTGCTGCGCAAGGAGAAGGAGGGACGGGGGAGGGGACGAAGGGACACACATTGTGCGGACACATCAGTACTCTACCAATAACCTCTAGGAGGTTCTCATGCGTTGTGGCAGTGCACCAGCACGTCGAAATGAGTATAAACGTAAACTCGCTGAAAGTAAACCATTTCCTATGGCAGGCAATAGCAAGGTGTGGTCTGTGCTTTCTTTGATATGCAGTGTATCATTGGCATATTTTGATTTTTTAATGCACGGAAAACTGCCAGTGTCATAAATAAATCAAACGTTGAGAGCGGTTGGTAGGGGAGACTGAGGTCAATTGTAAAAAATTTCACATTTCTGGTTCTGGAGAAATATTGCTTTGAGTTAGAGCATTTATAATTATGTTTTCATCACCTTTGAAGATTTTTCAATGTGACAGACGTAGAAAGATTTAAAAAGAGACAAATTAGAGGTCAAAATTTCACTTTTAAAAATTTACTTCAGCTGTTACCATTGACCCCACGTGAGGGGCAATTGTAACAGCACCGGGGGTCAATTGTACCATGTTAAAGCCATATGAATTTTAACGATTTATTTGTACCATAAAAACATCCTAATGCTAACACTTCTGCATCTGTGGCCTTCACTTTAGCTTCATGGACCGTCTCCAGTCGAGTCCAGCGTTCGGTGGTGCGTAGTCGAAAACGAGGCACTTTCTGAAACTGCGAGATATTTGTTTGAAAACAGCCGATTCAATTTATTTAGAAAGATGAACATAAAAATGAATACCGGTGATTTCAATAATCCTTATAAATGACCTGAATACATCGCGTTCAAAATGTTTTCAAGAAACTTACTATCAGTCCGGTCAGTAAATCTTGAACTTGTTGCCGAAAAGGAATGACCCTTTCTAGAACCAAAAACGTATTATTTTGGGCACCTTTGCCTATTGGACTGACTAGCTACAAAAATATATTTATAATTTGACTGAAATCTTGTGAGTTTTTTTCAAACTGGGCACATATAGCCTTAGCAGCTGACGTGCCCTTAAACCCTAATTACCATTGTTAATTTTTCCATATGGGAAATATTATATAGGGCAGCCCACATTATCACTTTTCCGAAACATATACCAGCCTACGAACAAAGATATCATTGGAAAGCAATGTGATTATCATTACCAGTAACGCACCCAGGGGGCAGCGGGCCTGCACTCCACCCTCCCCCTCCCCGCTGGAGGATCCAGAGGGCAAACAGGGCAATTTCCCCCAAATCGCCCGATTTTTTCGATTTTCTTCAAAATCCGTGTTTTCCCGATTTTAGGCCGCTTTGCCCCCCCAACGGTCGGCCTGGATCCAGGCCTGCCCCCCCAACGTGTTAAGTGCCTCCTCCCAAAAACAGTTGATCTAGGTCTGCGAAGCAAAAAGTTCATCGCTCTCCCGCCCCCTCCCCCAGGATATGAAGATTGGCAACTTTGGGTGAACAAGCGTGCCCCCTTCATCGACCTGACGTCCCCTGTCAGCCCCCCAAATGAGCATCCTTGGTGCGCGCCTGATCATAAAATCACTAACCTAGCTATTGCATTTTTGCAGTAGAAGCAAGCTTAATACGTCGCAAGGCCATAGGGGTCAATTGTAACATTGTTACATTTGACCCCAAGAGAAATGTTACAATTGTCCCCATCGCAACGCGCAATTTCTTAAACCAAATTGCCGCTCAACGAGCTGGCCTAGCCGACAGATTCTGTGCTAAGTTCGTAGATAATTAAACACTCTTTATGCGCTGAAACTGTTCCCGCTGTATCTCATCATAACCATCAATAAGCTAATCATCTTTAAATATTTCAAAATTTACAAAACACCCTCAAAAACACATAATTGTGACCAGGGCCTGACTTACCCGCTGCACCGAGTTGAAACTTCGTTAACAAAAGCAGCAGCTGATTACGCATTTCCGGTTGTGCCACTAGCGTCATCCACTGATTAGTTTAGACAATATGGCCAGTGTTACAATTGCCCCGTGTTACATTTTTTTCCATTTGACCCCAGTCTCCCCTACTAACAACTTAAGATGGAAAATACAGCCAATAGAATTATCAATAATGCATGAGCTAAGAGTTCTTACATATAATGTTCGGAGCCTGCGTTTACCGTCAAAAAGGCAAGAAATTTCCGATTTCTGCATGTGTACTACACAAATTTCATAGTGGTGCTTCAGGAAACTCATTCTTCCGTACGTGACTTAAAGTTTGGGGAGGCTGAATGGGGAGGCCGTATATTATGCTCGCATGGTCCCAGTACGGAGCGAGGGGCGGCGATTCTAACGCCGCGATCGACACAGGGAACATGCGAGGCTAAAGTACATTACGCTGTGGACGACGAAGCAGACGGGACGCTGCTAGTTCTGGACCTCGTTTTTGATAGTTGTAATGTCAAACTAATGGTCATGTATGCGCCTACCCAAGGTCAGAGAAGACAGCAGGCATAATTTTTCCATAGGATCAAGGAAAAAATCAAGGTATTCCTGAAGTTGAGAAGCAACACTTGGGCGTTTGCGGATATTTTAATGTGCACTTATCAAAAAGAGACAAGAGCAAGGCATTTCGAATTCAGCTGCTGCAAATACTGTTGTTGATTCGATGGCACAAGAGAACCTAGCAGATCTGTCGCGATGTAAGAATCCATAATCAACAAGATATACCTGGATGCATCACAGCCAAAATCAACAGTCAATATTAGATTATGTATTTGTTAGTGAATACTTGTTAGACCGTGCCGTTAAAATAAATGTTCAGATACACCCGTCTATTCTGAGCGGCCATCGTCTGGTGTAGACCGAAATAGTTTTGTATTCATCCGACTAAGGACCGGAACTCTTCAGGCTCCAGAATGAACCCTTAGACAGTGATTCCTATTCTGAAACCGGGCAAGTCTGGCTCAGACCCTTTACACTTTAGGCCAATATCGCTGACTTCTTGCATGTGCAAACTTTTTCGAAAAAATGGTGAATGTGCGATTCGTGTGGTATCTGGAAAGCCGAGGTATTCTCAGTAACAACCAGTGCGGTTTCCGCAAAGGCCGGAGCACAGTGGATCACTTGGTGTCTCTGGATACATCAGTGCGATGTGCGTTCAGAGAGGGGCGACACCTTGGAGCCGTGTTCTTTGACGCCATTGCCGCCTATGACACAGCGTGGCGACATGGTATCCTGTTAAAATTGCATCAGTGTGGTATTCGTGGCCAGATGAGTCTTTTTATGAAGAACTTCCTGACTGATAGGACTTTTCGCGTCAGGATCGGTGGCATGTACTCCAATGCATTTTATCAGGAAGAGGGCATCCCACAGGGGAGCGTTTCAAGCATTTGTCTCTTCGCTTTAGCCATAAATGACGTCACAACATCCCTCCCATCATCCATACAGAGTTCCATATTTGTGGACGATATTGCAATATGGACAACATCTTCAACAACATCTTCACTATCACGTCAACTCCAGCTGGCCGTGAACCATTTGGAACGCTGGAGTAGTAAAAATGGATTGTATTTTTCGACTGAAAAAACCGCTGGTGTTCATTTCTGTCGCAGGCGCAGGACCTGTCCGGAACCTATGGTATCGTTGCGCGGTAAAACTATCACTTTCCAACCGACAGCAAAGTTTCTCGGAGTAACGTTTGATAAACGGCTGACATACAACGCACACATTAGGAATATACGTGACAAGTGTTTTAAATCTTTGAATTGAAATGTGCATCTCGTCTATCGTACGGAGCGGACAGGAAGACACTTCTCATTCTCTATCGGTCTCTTGTTCGTTCCAAGATGGATTACGCCTGTTTTGTATACGATTCTGCGTCGGAATCAGTTAAACGCTGTTTAGACACGATTCACCATAGTGCACTCCGAGTGGCCACAGGTGCGTTTAGGACAACACCGTGCTCCAGCTTGTTGGTGGAAGCAAATGAACCACCTCTCGCATTGCGACGGCGCCTGCTCGGGCAGCGTTACGCCTGTAAGCTGGCTCAGTCTCCGTCACACCCAACATATAACGCAGTTTTCTCGCGGAACATGCTACGGCTGTTTGTGAACGTGCAAAGAGGAATCCCACTGGGCGTACGCGTCCAACGTTTCTCGGCCGAAAGTGGTATCCAGCCGAGTGTTGTGACTCATAGCGAGCTTTCAGACATCCCTCCTTGGGAACTTATCTGCCCAAAAACCGACATGGCTCTCGCAGGGAAAACCAAATCCGATACCATCCCTACTGAATTTAAACAATTGGCGCTCGAACACATTGCACAGTATGCAGATCATGTGTCGTTCTACACTGACGGATCAAAAACTGATGTTGGAGTGGGATGCGCTTTTGTTACGGATACAGTAACAAGAAATTTCTCACTTTCATCTTTTGCATCGGTTTTCACCTCTGAAATCACTGACTTGGATAAGGCTCTATGCTTTATCGAAGTTAGTGATGCCATGAAATACGTTATTTTCACCGATAGCCTTAGCAGCATTCAAGCTGTGAGTGGTTTCAACCCAAGTGATGGACCTGTTTTAAACATTGTCCTGCGCTTAACCCGCCTTGCCAGACTGGGAAAGTATGTAACACTCTGCTGGATCCCAAGTCATGTTGGAATACAATTGAATGAAGTGGCAAACGCAGCGGCCTGACGTGCTTCCCGTAGGCCCTGCAGGCGTGCGCAACGAATCCCCGCTAGAGATTTGTACCCATATATATGTATTCACCTTCGCAGTGTATGGCAAGAACAATGGAATGATATAATAAATAACAAGTTGAAAGTTATCAAACCTGAGATCGGTGAGTGGCCATCCTCGCTGCGGCCTAACCGCCGTGAGGAGGTGGCGTTGTGTCGATTGCGGACTGGCCACACGCTGGCCACTCACCGATATCTGTTATGCGGCGAACCTCGACCACAATGTCAGCGATGTGCGGCGCCCCTGTCGGTCCGACACGTGCTAGTCTCGTGCCCGGAATATGCTAGACACAGGTCTTTGCATTTTGGCGTGCACCGGCAGGAGTCCACACTCTTAGAATTGATCGGCCGTGACTCCAGTATGGTTGAACGGGTGCTGTCCTATCTTAGAGAAATTGACTTTACGATAATATTTGATCCTGGTTAAAAGCGTGTGTTGTGGTAGTCAACCGCGCTGATAGGCGCCTGGCGCCGATTTGGCGGGTCCTCCCTTTCGCTCCGGGGCCTTTCAAGTCTCGGAGCGACGGGGAGGGCCTCCGTTAGACGTCGGGCTTAGGTCCGGCGTCTAGACTGCCCCGCGCCCCCGGACCCCTGGGTCCGTTGGCGCGGGGTGGGCGCCGGAAGTGATGCCCCGGCGCCCCGCGCCGGCGCCTGCCGGCGCGGTAAACCTGTTTGAATCTGTGACCATGCATCCGTGCAGTGAGAATCATAACTACGATGTGAAAGAATCACTCTTTAATGTAAATATTAGTTCACTTTAGACGAGACTTTACTTTCCCCTAAAGACAGACAAAATTATAAGCTTTGACTGCAGAGAAGTGTTATGGGCGCTATATGACCTCGCAGGTTGGCGCGCCCCTAAAACCCAATAATCAATCAATCGAACCCTTAGACGATATAATTTCTGTAGCTCAGCAAAGGCAGAAATCGTCAAAGCTGCGAGATGTGTCGGGGTATATGAAGATGGAGAAGACTGGGGAATAAAACTGGAACATCTATCGAGCCGGTTTAGAATTTTGAGCATAGGTCGGTGGAAAGCAAAATCACGGCTGAAACGCGAAAAAACTGCGAATATATGAATGTGTTACGAAAAAGTGAAGGCCCGCCTTTGGACTTCAGATCAGCAAGAATGTATAGTACTTGTCCTTCTTGTTCTGCTCATACACTCGTTTTGCTTAGAACATGCAAGTGGGCAGATCTTGAGAAAATTGATAAGTGCGTCGATTGACTAAAAGTAATTTACCTAGTGGTCACCAATTTTGTCGTACTTTTTCAAAGTCACATCTATATTTAGAGATAATGGAAATCTTGCGCGATGCATCAGCTCCCCTGAATCAAAGACAGAGTAGTGACATCGTAATGACGTATAATTGAAATCGAATGCTAATATAAACCTTCTTTAAGTTCAAGGTCAGGTTTAAAGGTCCTCAGTGCTTCCAGTGAGATATCGTCACGCAGTGTGACTTACGTTTTATGTTAACATCATGCGTGTTGAGTAGACCGGTCCAAATAAAAATAAAAAAGTTGCTTCTCATGGCTGTTTTTGTTCCTTGCCTAGTCAGTAATAAATCCATAAAAAGTCAGGTCAATAGATCTATGGCAAGTGCCCGCGCCTTGATCTTCCCATTTTCCATTAGTGGCCTCATTGCCTTGCAAGGGAAGGTCAGCTTATTTTCACTATTTGACCTAGCAAGGTCATATTATATATTACTCGATTTGCAATGATGAGATGAATCTAATGAGCCCAAAAGATTTTCCCTAAATCTTCTCTGAGAGAATCTATAGGGGAAACTAAACTGCTCCACTATTAGCCTATGGGAAGATTTTTGACCTCTGGTGACTCAATATTGGCCTGGCCTAAAAATGTTGGTTATAAATCATCCTAGTCCTAACAGGACAAAGAGGATGTAGGAACATTTAGGTCAGGTCAATATTGAGATAATATACTTTTCCAAAGTCAAATACTTTTCCATAGACTAATAGTGAAGCAGTTTAGTTTTTCCCTATAGATTCTCTCAGAGAAAAATTAGGGAAAATATTTTGGGCTCATTAGATTCCTCTCATCATTGCAAATTGAGTGATATATAATATGACCTTGCTAGGTCAAATAGTGAAAATAACCTGAACCTACCCTTGCAAGGCAATGGGGCCACTAACGGAAAATGGGAAGATCAAGGCGCGGGCACTTGCCATAGATCTATTGACCTGACTTTTTATGGACTTATTACTGACTAGGCAAGGATCAAAAACAGCCATGAGGAGCAACGTTTCTTAATTTTTAATTTTTGGACCGGTCTAGTGTTGAGTTTACTCAATATCAGTGCCAAGGTTAAGGAACAGGGTCAAAGGTCATGGAACAAGGCCAAACGCCTATTTTCTGTTGAACGGTGGCTTTAGTGGCAAGTTTAGTGATTAGTGCACGGGATGTCACATATGGGATAGTGGCGCCATAGGCAATGACCTTAAATTATGAGCACCAAAAGATACCAGACAACGATGTATGTGAGCTTTCCTTTGCGATTAGAGCCCAGTTTCAGAGTATTCGCGTATTTTACCTCCCAAATTAAAACATCTTCTAACAGTTCCACCACGACCTATATTTGACTTTTATGACCTAGTTTAACCCTGAGAACATTTTTCCAGGTGAATGATATACATATATTACCATGGTCTTGGCACACCCCCAAACGTGCGCAATCCTGGTCTTTGTGGTTATTGAGCTCTCCGGGGGAGGGGGGCACTTAGTACCCTTCCATTGTACGTTACCTGAGAATCCTCTCGATTGCCCTTCTTTCGGCCACATCAGATTGCCTGCTCTGAAGAGCAAGGTGTAAGTTCATAACACCGTATAATCCGGATAATTATCTATCAGAACCACCACAACTGAAGGTCAAAGTCGAAGCCACAGATCATGACCCCGGCTTTCGGCTATATCACTTTACCCAAAACGGCGTATATTATGCAGTGACGTCCTAGTTACGTACCCAAGATTTAAATCAAGATCAAAGAACATGGGTCAAGGTCAAATACCATGTGGTAAGGCTAACATTTTATTTTTCGCCCAACGACTGCCATAAAGCCAAAAAATGTGGCGTACATTCTTTGAATAAATCGTATTGTGACGCCATACACGAGTGACCTTAAGGACATTGACCCGAAAATTTCAAAAGGCATGGTGTTGTACATTTGCTCTACGTGATTAGTCTGTTTTGAGTGTATTGCTGGTTTTCGGCACAAAATAGATGACATTAAAGCCAAAGCACTTCAAATACTGCATTATAATGGTGATCTCAACAGACAGATACTCCCCCAGGAGAAAATCCAGTGTGGGAGACCCGCGCAGATGTGTCCTCTTCATCTCAAAGTCCCGACATTCCAACAAGACATGTTTCGCGATAGTCTATCAGCATGAGGCGGGCTCTCTTCCTGGACCCGACACGCTAAAGATAGGCGTGTGTAGCGTGGATGTGTCCAAATCATGGGTGAAGACCCTAGGGGGTTAGGCGAATCAGGACCCACTGGAATTTTGGCCTTCCGTATACTTTGTATAGGGTTTGTATTGCCTTGCCAACGTTGACCCATTCAGTGCCCCCCCCACCCGTGGGTGGAGAACATACATCCAGCCTTAGTGTCAATTGCAGCCTACAGAGCGTGACCCCGTCTTTTCTTCAGCCCCCGTTGCTGCCGCTGAACGAGCAGGATCCTAACTGGGGCTTTGGATTCCTGGGTTGCTTGCTCTTAGTGTCACCGGACCTCCTTATTCCGACGCTTATGGTAAGATACATCCGGGCCAATAGGTGTAGAGCTACTTGCGGGCTTGCAAAGTAATACTTCTTAGTTGTGGCGATTTTGTCACGTTGGTGAGCCACATGTGTGCTGCACACACGTCTCCTGACAGAAAAACAACAGCAAAACCGGGTTGACTCTGCCCTGAAAGCTAAAAAAATTACCTAAACTTCTACAGTAATTCCCCTTGCAGTTCTGATTTGGTGTTGAGCCTCTGCCTTTGGAATGATCCAGTCCTAGAAAATTGTGGATGAGAATGGAAAACCAACCACACTGTCCGCATAGTGTACGTTTCTTCAAACCCTCTTCAAGAAGAGGGCTCCAAAGAATCACGCGGAAAAAATAAAAATTGAAAGAAAAACGCGACATCAGGATGCGTTTTCTGTCAAAGAGCAAGGTATAGGGGATGCAGGGGGAAATCGGTTAGAAAACCGGACCAACAGCGCGCTATGCCAAGTCGAGTATGATCATTATCGCCTAAGGTCGAGAAACGACAATATCAGTTCAACTATAGATTACAGAGCAAAGCCACCCAATCGGGTGGGAAGACGCCCGGGCGAAGATGCCCCACCCCGGGCATCCACCCCATTTGGAACGTGATGAAGCGCTTTTGAGTTCTAGCTTCATGGTAATCATTTAAGTATTATTCAAGAGTCAAATATTAGAAGCATCACACACATGAGAAACGTTACCAGGTGGTTTTCATGTTTCCACGCAAATCATAAAACAAAGTACGAAGACTAACGAAAAAACCAAGGAAAGGCTACCATAAAAGTAATAAAAACACACACCACAAACAACAAGTACAAACAAGTAGGTAAACGGACGAGGTTTCGAGAACCCCCAAATCGCCTGCCTTGTCTTTCGTGTTCTCTGTTCAAGTCCCCATTTATAAAAAAGGGCCAGATGTGTTACACAAAAACATCACTTCAGAGACAAAAGCTGGACAGCCCCCCACAACCGTTACAGGCTCCCAGTCATCATTACCACAGCCACCAGCATTCCAAGGCACCAGGCCCAGCCTCCCAGGCAGACACATCTATTCTTTCACGAAGAACAAAACTCACCCCAGATGAGGTATCGGTATCGTCATGCCCACCTTCTTCCAACCGCTTTGCCGCCCGTCCACGTCTTTAATAGATTTGCTTCCAACCCCTTAACAGTCACCCAGAGCCTTTATATGCATGTGCAAGTTCGGCTTTAGTCGGAGTCTCGCTCAGGTCATCAAGGTCTGTCGCGGAACCCAGCCCACCATTCGAGCGAGCAACCCGTAAAAATTATTTAAGTCAAAAACATCCCACAAACCACAGGGACGGCCCCCCCAGGTCACCCTCCACCAGTCAGTGCCAGCCGACCACGTCGGGTTAACTATTCAGGCGCCGGAGCATCCAGGGAACATCCCAACCAGCACCCACGCATCTTCGACACGGGCCGGGCCCAAAGCCCACCAACGCTACCAGGGGTAAAAGGACATAAGAGATCAGGACGGACTTCAGGATAACCAGATACAGGTCAGCCATCATGCAACCGGGTAAACAGTTCAGTCAAGCCCTTCAATCCAAAATACCGATTTGGCCAATTTGTTTAAAAATGTTTACGTTTTCCATTTAATCAATTGTTTGCGCCCCACCACACCAGTTGACATCCCGCCAAGGTTATCTCCGTGGGGCATCAGGCAGGTCCGGGAACTCCCAAACAATTGTCTCAAGGTTTTAATGATTGAGCTGGGATTCGCTTTATCGACGAAAGCACCAACCACAAAATTTTTCTGTTATGGGATTCCTTGCGTTAGTAGCCGGTCATACGAGGCCTCAATGGAAAATTAGTCACAAAGCGACATATAGTGTGCCTTATTTAACACGTACGGTCATGCGCGCGAAAGCAAGGACAGGAACCAGGACGGATCCCCAACTCGCCAATCGTAGGACGTCTCCCGACAAGTTGGGAATCGACCAGGTTTTATTGTTTCTCATTACCACCTGCTTGACCACGAAATTTCATGAGCTTCAGGGCATTAGCTTTTCAAAACGGCAATTAAAGTTCACTTCCCCGCCATCACCAGTCAGGGTCCGTAGCCCCCCAGTAACACGCGCGCCCGGGGTAAGGTTGACAACCCCAAGTTAACACACATTGTTACCAAAAATGGCTAATGCCGGAAAGACGCCCCCCCACCGGAAAGGCCCAGGGGCATCTACCCCACCGTGAGGGGCATCTTCCCATCAGTACCCAAACTAATAAAACCTAAAGGCAAAACAACAATAATACACCAAGAAATGCCAGTAATGAAATGTGCAATCATTCGTAACGCAAATCAAACAAGGCATGCATCCAATACTCTCGAAACAACCTATGGGGCAATTTTTCTCAGAAAAGCATCGAAATAAAACTACCCACCACTAACAAATCACAGGAGAACGAATTTCACAAAAACAATCAAGCCTCCTTACCAAAAACCATATATTACCAGTGGTGGCCCGGTTTGCCAAAAAGGGATGGGGCGTCTACCCAATGGGGCATCTACCCCACCACCCTATCTATATCTGAATCTTAGAACCTAGCAGTGCTAGAAGTTAGTGTATATAAAATCTGGAAAAATAATTGATAAATTTAAATTTTGTAAAGGGTGCCGAATATCCTTGATTTAGTATCTCGCTATTGCGACAACTTTTATTTTGTGTAGCAGTGAAGGTTTTCACGGCTGAATTCAGTCCGAATTCGTATCCACTATGCGTCCAGCCTAGACAGCACTTAGCGGACAGCAGCAATCCCCGGGAAAGGGTTGCTTTCCGCTCACCATACGCTTACTATGTGCAACTGCATGGCTTTGGATATACGAAATATGATTTAGGTTATGTGTTTCTACGGGGTGTATCTTTCATTTATAATCCCGTGAAGGGTTTGTTTCTCTGGAAAGAGGAACAGTTTACCCAAAAATATATCATTATAGAAATGTTTGTTTCAAAAAAATTGATTCTAGAAAACCCTGCTGATGGTGATATTATTTAGCAAATATGTGTGCTAAAAAAGAGAACGAGCCAAAAACGCCTTGGGGAAAATGTCCGTCTATTTCAGCTGGTTATCTGCCGCCCTTTTTAAGGACATGCTCACGTTTTTCCCTAAAAACGGTTTTGCTTACACGTTACAGTAGGCCTTAATTGGAAACTATTCAGAGTTAGTGTCCCTGATATTTTATACCAAACAGTTATTTACTTAAGATCACATGCCTCGTCAACGACGGCAAAATTTTAACGCCTATCATTTTCAATGATCACATCCCGGTCCATCTTAGGTCACGGGAGAGGTTACACATGATATTGAGGCTTCCATGTGCAAGACATGTCATTTCTGAGGAAAACTAAACGAGTGGATCTGCTTTCAGACTTTGTGAGTCTGTGAAAAAAAATATTTAAAACAACTTGAAGTTTCTTTCCGAAAGCCCGGACCAAGAAGCACCGCTTCATTGCTATCTTCGCCGACTTAAAGGGGGGACATCTCAATGGTGGTGCCCCCTGGTCCGTTCAAGGAGGCACGGTGCCCCAGTGCCCCCCTCCCCCCGTTCCACTGCCTTTGCCCCCGAAACCAGATTCTGGGGGCCCCGAGACCAAATCTTACGCAAATACCGAGACCAACTCTTGGAACCCCATGAGCCCAACTTTTGGGGCGAGAAGTGATCCCAAGGCCCCGCCCCATTGTCTGTAACACCGTGCACGTATTGGTGCGTTGTTTAGATCCGGCCAAAATTTTACCTATTGTCTCTATTGCATTGGGTTGAAAGGAATCTCCCTCAAACCCACAATCTGGTTTGATTTTCTTCAAAAACGCTATGTTTTTCACGATTTTGTCCCTCCCCTAGGCAGTTGATGCGGCTCCGACACTGAGCGCAGTTGCACTTTTCAACGCAGACACGCCGCCTACCAAGTGCGGGTATGCCCCGCTCTGTCCCTTACGTCTGCAGGCTGGCAGCCTGATTGGCTGGTCGTCTGTGGTGTGGTAGACGCGTTGCGATACGTGGTGCCCCCGTCCGTCGCGGCGCAAGGACATCGCAATGTAAATGTCGCGACGGCTCGTCACTAGGCAGCTGTTTATCGCAATTAGTTTTGCAATGCTTCTTCCGGGCACCAGACTACACCCCACCCAAGGAGGTTTTTCCCGCCCTTCTAGATCAGAATTCTCGTCAACCCTGCATCCACCCACTGGCGGACGCAGATGGGGCCAACGGGCAATGGCCCCCAAAATGGCGAAGTTTTGGCGCATTTAGAAATACTGTGTTTTACGATTTCTCCCGATTTGGCCCCCAAATGGCGCTCCTGCGTCCGCCCCTGCATCCACCATGCTATGGAAAGATGCGACGAAGCCATGAACCCTGACACTGTAGTGGCATTCAAGTATGAAATATATTTCTTGATTTTGAAAGTACCTAATTCTAGAATTCCAGAGACAAAAATTTAAATATCTTCCTGCATACATAATCGGATATGTCTGTGTCAATATGGAATCATTGGCGGGTCTAGCCGGTAAGTTTGGGAGAGTAAATCAAAGTAAAAAAAAACTTCACCTGGTGCAACATTTTGCCATAATTTACCCGAACGGTAGGTTTTGGAGGTAAGCCCAAAGGTCGATCAGCAAAAAGAAGAAACTTCATGGGGTGAAACGTCGCCACAAGATGCTTCTTTTTGGTTTTCCAAGGCCGAATGTAGGTATACACTGAAGATGACTGGTTATGTTTGAATTGAGAACTTGAGCATCAAAATCTGGCTTTTAACTAAAAATGAGTTAAAAAAAAAAAAATAATAATAAATATAAAATTTTAAATATAAAGATCACTTTGAACGGGCAAAAAGGGTCGACAGTTTGGGGGTAAACAGTTTTCTCCGAGCATTTCCGTTTAGGGGGCAAATGCCTTTTTGCCCCCCCCACCCCTGGATTTGCCACTGTGAGGAATTGCACATGACATATTCACTTTGAGCATTTGGAGCAGATCATGGAAGAATAACGACGTGAGTGATCTTGATAGTCGCTTTTTACGATTGAAACCAGGAATATATAACCAGGAGCAAGAAAACAGTTTTTACCTTTGTATATCAAAGCAAAAACGTGTAGAAATATAGAACTTTTTCCTAAGAACAGATATAGTTTGGTGAATTTTCTTTTGATATGCGAATTTCAGAATGTGTTTTTCATAGATATACCAAATTAGCCTTACTGATATCGGGAGTTTTTGTTAAGCGATCAACAAAAACCCTACTAACCGTATGGATTCGACAAAAGGTAGGAAGACAAGGTAAGTTGCAACGTGTTGCTTGTGCCCTGCAATTTGTTGTGATAATTGTGTGACATTAGGTCAGTCGGTGACATCGGGAGATTATAAGCATTACCTGAACATGCTAAAACTACCTAAAACACAGGCACCACGTGATTTTGCGCCAGCAATTAGTGACGTTACATTGCAGAAACATGTTTTGAGACATTTCAAGTTCTGTGTGTGCAGTGTAATACTAACACTTTAAAAGTTCAATAAATGAGCTATGCAACTCAGTATAACCAGACGAGTTTGGCCTCTTGGACTACACAATTAACTGCGGTATCAGTGAAACGGCTTTTGATGCGCGTGAATGTAAATTTTACTATTACATGTAAAATTAAGTTATTTCAGCTCGCTGACCTACTCGGAAGTACCAGAAATCAATACCTGCTGGTACAATCGATGCCTGCTGCTGTCTATCTAGCTGCTGGTACAATCAATACTTGCTGGTACAATCAATCAATGCTTCCTGCTCAGGAACTGATGATACCAGCATACGCAAACATGTGTGTTAAATGTTTTTCGTGAAGGCCATTTAAGGTCAGTGGCCTTGTTTGACCTTTGGTGTGATTTCTGAATTTTGGTAACCCTTGCCAAAAATTATCAAAGGTACAGTTGGGTGCGTAACTATTGACGTTCGCCTGCTCTTTTGAATTTACACGCATTGTATTGTCAATTAATCATTTACTGTTACTGTATTCAGTGCCAGGTCTAGGAGGGGAAGGGGGACATCATTGTCATGCTCCCTCCACCCAAATGGGCAGAAGTGGAGGCATCATATGTATATTTCCCTTCTCCCCAAACGAGGAGTGTTGTTTAGTCCCAAACGTGTTTCATGTTTCAGAATCATAATATAATATAATAGTAATATCACAATAATGGTTTACAGTCTTTTGCAAGAAAATTTCTTGTCTCGACAGCTCCACAGGTAAAAGCAAGGGGAATTTTCGTTGAAACTTCTACCTGGGTAATTTACCTCCGCTGACTTAGTTCCAAACTACCTAATATTGTCATAAACGTCGGGATAGGAGGTCCAGTGTTGCCTTTGCCTCTATCTTTCATGCAAAAATGTCCTGGTTTTAGCCACATCTTGGAAAGAAAGTGGAAGTTTTGCAAGCAGCATAAGCAAATGGCAAAGAGCCCACTTCCACTTCTTTATCACATAAGGGTAGGTGTTTCGAACCATAAGTGGGTTGGATATTCACCGGCCCCGTCACTGTTTTTCCTTCGGTAGCGACGCCCATGGACACTGTGATTGTCTTGAGCGAACTTGTGCTATCCTGCTAT
Organism: Lepas anatifera; assembly: GCA_034440635.1. Classification (NCBI taxonomy): domain Eukaryota; kingdom Metazoa; phylum Arthropoda; class Thecostraca; family Lepadidae; genus Lepas; species Lepas anatifera. The sequence goes on along the minus strand of JAOTON010000941.1, from coordinate 731,425 downwards.
CGCAGATATATAGGTATACAGATATATCTGTAAGACCCACTGGAATACCTTACAGCAGTCAGCAGCTTTCCAATGTGCTACGCTCTTCATTTTTATCTATCTGGCATTTTGTTGGGCGGGCAGTCCGCTGCTTAACCCTTCAACGCCTGGGGGCCGGATCAGAACCTCCTCCTCGACGTCTAGCCAATTACCTAATCCCAGTCTATTCAAATGAGAGAGACGTCGCCTTGCATACCTGAGAGGTGGTCGATATGACAAATTTTGGCTGAAATTGCTGTTAGGTCAGGTCAGGTCACCGAGATATGAGGTAATTATAAGACATTTTGGCTCCTCTAAAAAGAGGCAAGTTAATTAAGGGTATAACTTGGCTCCTAGAAGAGTAATATAAACTTTCTAAACATTTTTCGAAAGCTCTTCGAAAGAAAAGTAGTAAATAAGACAACATTGTTGAAGATCATGTCAATAATGAGGTCACCAGAAGTCTTAGAATGCCAGGTTTTCCGAATTAGTTTGTCTTTAACTCTTGGAAAAAATGGGATACATCAGTACATACAAGCCGTTATATTTCTTCACTGGTTTCTGATTTGATATCATATCAGGGGCGTTGCCAAGGGGGCGGGTGGCAGAGACAGCCGCCCCCCTGAGGGCCCGAAGGGCCCCCCTGAGGACATGGGCCGCGCAAAGCGCGGCTCACTCGCACTATGCTCTGTGGCCAAATTTGAAATTTCATACCAGACAGGGTCCTCTTAAGCCCTTTTCAGCACTCTGTTCTGTAACAATCAGGGCCCTTTTCAACCATCAGGGGCCTTTTGGCACTGTCACAGGGGTCCTTTTTTAGGGGCGCCGCCTCCCCCTTCCCCTGAGCGAAATCCTAGCTACGCCCCTGAATCATAGTGGCGAGAACCATGATCTACGGAATGGTACGTCATATGACTCTGCAAAGTCCTTATTTGGTCTTGGTCTGAGGTCAACATCGTCCTTTGACCTGACAGTGTTATTTTGTATATTAACAAGCGCATTGACGGTGGTCTTAGCCACCTTCGCATTGATGGGGGAGGGCACCGCGCCCCAACCCCTTAAGATCATCTCAAGACCCACGCTAGATAGCGAAAGGCGGTAAACGGAGTTGTACAGCCCATTCAAATCTCTATAGAAATTATTCGAACCACTTTTTGTCAGGTCCAATTTAAGGTCACTAGAGGCCAAGGCATGCCATGATAGGGATGACATGTAGACGAAGGCTTCAGCCACTACATCTGAACAAGTAAAGATGAAAAAAAAACAATATATGACATTGGAATCTTCGCAGCAAGCCGAATCGAATGAGATATGATATAACGTTGCTAGGTGAAATCAGGTCAAATGTAGGATTTGAACTGACCTCAGGTCAGGTCAAGGTCAAATTATGTCAAAATTTGTATCATTAGAATTACAAGGTTGAGGCGAACCTAATGGCATTAAAATAACCGCTCTACAGCCATCCATTTTCATGCTATTCAGTTTAATCCAGTTTTTCATGCATTTCCAATGGAGAGGTCATGCCTCGTACCTGATCTTAGGTCATCGATATCAAAAATGCCGCAATACATTTTGTACAACTCGGTAGGCTCATTATATGATATGAGTTTCAGACGGATAGGTTCTTATAGTTCTGACTTATGATATCTTAATGTGTTTAGGTCAGATCACTTGCTCCGCGCTGGTGACCTGACCTGAGATGACCCAACCTGAAAATGCTGCTTAAACTTGTACAAATTATAAGAGAAAAGTTATACCAAGTACGGCAGCGCTATGCACCGCCGTTTTATTCCATCTCTAAAAAAACTGAGGGGGCTAGTAGCCGGCCCCGTCAATGCACTTGTTAATGAAATTCTTGGATAAAGACGATCACATTTCTTCGCTTGGCTTTGTTTTAGGTTCACATGGTTTCCAAATCATAGGGAATTCTATGATTTTCAAATTACCGGTCTAAATTTGATCCATTCAAGCCCCCTGTGACGTCACAGTTTAACTGGTATTATTCAAACTTGGTACAAGAGTAGAAGATGGTAGGATGCTTTCAGTGCCGTTTCGACTTTATTTCGTATCACCATTGGTTCCCAAGATCACACGGAGGGGGAGGGGTCTGATCAGACCCCTAAGCGGTGTTAAGAACGAGAGGAGCCCATGCGGTTTCGGGATAAGTCTGCCCTTCCACTACTTGCGGTCTCTGGGAATGGTAGCGGGGTAGCCGTGGTGGCTTCTGTAACAGAATGTAGTGAAGTAGAGTTTAGTGGACCTGGAAAATTTAGAGCCACTACCGCCACGGATTAATGGGACCATGACGCGAGAATCGTTTCAATTTTTTTGTTGTGCTTGCTTGAAGCTTGCTTCGTGATGACGTTTGAATTTGTTCTTGAAATGTCAGTACTGCTCAATGGTTTACCGAAAAAATGGGGTCTTGGCCAAACAAGAAAACACTATTTTTCATACGGTAACTGTAATGCATAGAGGACAAACCAGGAGTCGTCTATCTCCCTGGCCACCCTGTTGTGGATGCCTGGGAATGGGTTCAGGTGTAAAGAATTTCGTCAAAACACTGAACAACTCTCTTCACTTGGCTCTCGCTGGGGAAGGACTCCTTCTTCCTTGTCTCTGATCCCGGGCTGGAGCAGGTGCAGGCTGCCTTAGGGCTGCTCATTTTACTGACATCCCCCCTGTTTGCAAAATAGTCCACCAGATTCCCATTATTTGGGCTAAATGCTACTCAGAACTGGTTTTGGTTTCCTCGAGACTCAAAAACTGACCACGCGCAGCTGAGTTGAACATAGCTCCTATATCGTACCAATACACAGTGATGCAGGCGGCCGGAAGAAAACGGGGTGGAACCTCTGCTCAAAAACCAATTGCGATAGAACGATGATTTTTGCTTCAAATGAAGGCTTTCTATCGGGTGGTTTGGGCTTACGACAAATGGCCGTTTGGTGATGTCAGTAAAATATCATAATTGTGTATTGGTGATAACCACTTTTGATTGAGAACCTATGACGATAGAGTGATGATTTTTCTTCAATTGAAAACTAATGATCAAATGAATGCCAGAGAGGCATGTCAGACGCGGCCCAGTACCACGACAGGGCGCAAACGGGAGACCAGCGGGGCGGCCGTCCCGGCTTGGCGAAACCTTAAACAACCCCATAGGGAGTGCGTCGGGGTGGGGGGGTGGACAGTCCCTATGACTTAGGAGACCACCCAGCAGCACCAGGAACAACGAACAAAATTTATATAAAAAAGCTTGAATCAAAACACAAAGTATCAATTTTCGATTCCAGATTTCGACAACTTATAATATATTGATGTCATAAAAAAGTCCCTACACGTTGGTAATGCCATAGGTGGATCCAGGGCGGGCAAAGGGGACAGGTGCCCTTTGGGCTGCCCATTTTACTTGCACCCCCAGGCCTGCAAAATAGCCCACCATATTCCCATTATTTGGCCTAATTGCTACCCAAACTGGTTTTGTTTTGTTCGGGACTAAAAAACTGACCATACGCAGCGAGAGAGAACATCTCCCCTATATCGCACTTACTAGACCATGAAACCTATAAACTATCAAATATATCTATCAAAAAGACTAGTGCGTTTATACACACGCCTCATTTATTGCGCTTTATTGAGTACGAATGCGACAAGAACATTCACGTTTAACACAGTACCAAGTCACAGTCATTCACAAGAAGCATTGATGATTCTCTCTTCACAATACCTCCCAGCCATCGACGCCACCAGCACCGCCGGCCTAGATTCTCCGTTTAGAATCAAATGTTTAATACGGTACTAGCCTTTGAACTTCAACTACCAGTAGTTTTTATTGGTCAGTGGCTTCTTGGTGCAGCTGACATATACCTTCCAGAACATCTTCGTGCCCTGCGGTAGGTTTTTTTCTTCTTCTGAGCCTGCCTTTCCTGGTAAGAATTTGGCTGTATTTTGTAATGTGCAGCAGCACCTCTCGCATGTCGTTGGTCACTTTTGACTCCTCACTTTCCTTGTACTGGTGGTTCTTGCCCCAGAGTTCGGAATTCCTCGCCAGTCACTTGTGGTCGACTCCCAGGATGGCAAAAAGCATAAAGGATTTGGGATCGCACAGGTCGGCTAGTTCGGTCTTGGAGGTGAGCTCTTTAAAGATGGGCTTCTCGAGGGAGTGGTGCTCCGGGCAAGTGTTGGGCAGGCACGACTGTTACACCGCCGAGCAAACCAGCATCCCCACCCACAACCCGCCCTGCAGCACTCCCTCGAGAAGCCCAGCTCCACGGACCTCACCTCCAAGACCGAACTGACCAAAGATACCTTTACTTAAGGTATCTTGGGTAAAAAATTACTCCCTCGAGAAGCCCAGCTCCATGGACCTCGCCTCCAATACCGAACTGACCAAAGATACCTTTACTTAAGGTATCTTGGGTAAAAAAAATACTCCCTCGAGAAGCCCAGCTCCATGGACCTCGCCTCCATGACCGAGCTGATCCAAGAATTGACCGACCTGTGCGGCTCCAAATCATTCAAGCTCTTCACTATCTTCAAAGTCGATCGCAAGTGGCTGGTGAAGGGTTCCGCACTGTGGGGCGAGGACCAGCAATACAAGGAAACGGAGGAGTTTGTGCGGAATGTCAGAGTGGCCAACCACCTGGCCGAGAGGTGCTGCGGTACCATCACAAAGTGCAGCAAGATTCTTACCAGGGAAGACAATCTCAGAAAAAAACTACTGAAGGGTGTGGAGAAATTCCAGAAGGTGCATCGCAAATTTATTAAGACGGCACTGAACAACAAAAACTACTGGTAGTTGAAGTTCAAAGATTTACACCGTATGAGATAAGATCTGAGATAAGATCACCGTATGACACGTGATATCTAAACTGAGAATCTAGGCCGGCGGTGCCGGTGGCGTCGGCGGCTTGGAGGTGCTGTGAAGGGAGGATCATCACTGCTTCTTGCTATTGACTGTGACTTGGTAAGTATCGAGTACGAATGAACATTCACGTGTAACACAGTACTGTGTACACGTGAAGCTTCATTCGTACTCTATGAAGCGCAGTAAATGAGTGTGTATATTAAATCGATAGTCTTCTTGCTAGACATATTTGATAGTTCATAAGCTTCATGGTCTAGTTTGGAGTGATGCAGCGGGCCTAAACAACAGGATGAAGCCCTTAAAAGTAACTTCTTAGAATATCAAGTGGATATGATACATTTAATAATGTATTTGAACATGGGAAACCCTGCTTGCTTACTTCATTTATCGTGCCACGTCGATTTCACGGCTGCTGAAACACGAAACTTTTTTCCATGTCACTGCATACCGGAATCTTGCTAAAAAATAACGGCATGATTCCAAACAAGAATCTCAAATGCTAACACTTAGCCATTGATAGTAAAAGTGTACCATTGTTACCTTTCAAGTTTCTATGACCATCTGGTCACGGAAATACGGCTCTAGCTAGTCCCAACAACATAGTGAGAACATTTTGATAACGATATGCTTTGAAAATAGCATTCACACACAAATCACGTTTTCTTAAGCCGGCAGAAAATGTACTATCAGGATCAGCTTGAAAATCATAGCGAAAAATTGAGGATGTGCCCTCTATAGTTTTTCAATGGTGAAATCATCAGGTTGGCATTCGGCGACCGAAAACAGGTTATGACGGTTTTAGTCCTAGTCTAAAATCGTCATAATTTGTTTTCGGTCGCTGGATGCCAACTTGATGATTTTACCTTTCAAAGACCGCAGAGGATAAGAACTGGCAATTTTACACATGTGTATACGTAATACCACGGAACCTGGCACTAGTTGCGGTTGTTGATATGCTCCAAATCACACACTTTTCCGTATAAATCGCAAGTTTTGCTCAGCTTATTGCTTTTGGTCAGATCTTCGGCTTTGTAGGGATTTGAACCAATAGTACTGAGCACCAGAGCCATCAAATACCCTCAATAGTTTCTGTGACGGAACTGAAAATGATCGTCAGCAAAGCAAGATTGTGGTGTTTTCATGCATGACTAAAGCGTGATTTGACGGAAACCTGAATTTAAAACACAAGTATGTTTTGTGTTTGTTTGAACCATTTAATGATAAGCCTTCTAGTTAATTAAAATTGATGTTCTAACATTATAAGCTCTTGATTAAAAAAACCGTTACCCATAGGTGGATCCAGGATCACTAATCGGGGGGGGCACCTTGCAAGGGTAGGAGGGTGCCATCCGGACCAAAGGGGCATCACTTTTGGCCGAAAACCCCACCAGGTTGGCGCCAAACCCTATCGCGGGACGCTGATTTTCGCTTCGAGGGGGGAGGAAGCGATAAATTTCAGGGGGCGCCATCAGCCCTTCACAGGAGCGCCGTGACTATTTTAGGGGGCGCCGAGTGTGGGTTGGGGAGGGCACCTGTCCCTCTTTGCCCCCCTGGGTCCACCAAGGCATTACCAACGTGTGGGGACGTTTTTATGACATCCCTATATAATAACTTGTCGAATTCTGGAATCGAAAATTGATGTCTTGTGTTTTGATTCAAGCCATTTGATCATTAGTTTTCAATTGAAGAAAAATCATCACTCTATCGTCATAGGTTCTCAATCAAAAGTGGTTATCACCAATACACAATTATGATATTTTACTGACATCACTAAACGGCCATTTGTCGTAAGCCCAATATCGAAAACCAACATTGCGCGTGCTTGCTTGGACCACCCGATAGAAGACCTTCATTTGAAGCAAAAATCATCGTTTTATCGCAATTGGTTTTTGAGCAGAGGTTCCACCCCGTTTTCTTCTGGCCGCCTGCATTGTGCATTAGTACGATATAGGAGCTGTGTTCAACTCCGCTGCGCATGGTCAGTTTTCGAGTCTCGAGGAAATCAAACCCAGTTCTGAGTAGCTTTTAGCCCAAATAATGGGGATCTGAATAAAACGGGAGTAAAATGGGCAGCCCTAAGGCTGCCCTTCCCAATACCATGTTATGTAAGTTCATAGATCTCTGAACATCTATCACATCTATGTGAGGGTGCTCCTCCTGGGTTTCCAGATGTCTGGGCTCATTAGGACACCATCTCCACTGCGGCTGAAGCCGGTGGTCGTGTTGCACTGCTTCAACAAGTACGTGGACCTGGAAACCTCACTGTTGCGCTCGTGGAAGGGTCTGTTTCTCACGTGACGGTCCCACTGGATAATCCGCCAGTCTTAAGTGCGTTGGATCCCTTGACTAGACTTATTTGGACGTTGGGTTAGGTGGGTTAGGGAGGAGGAGGGTAGGCTCAGTGAGGAGGCTTTCCAACACACCGAAATTGTTCAAGGACTTCTACTTGCTAGGGTCATTCCCCTGCCTCTATACTCATCTGCATCACCTAATTTCTCCCTTACTTTCTTATATTAATATTTGTTTCGAACACTTCCGGAGAAAAATGTTTGATTTTCAAGTGCGGACGGTGGCTACGGAAACAGATGTTAAGGCTCCTCATGGTTGTATTCTATTGTGTTGTATTTTACCATTCTTAGACACAATCGAACAGTTTTCCTTTTCATGGCTCATGCTGTAAATGGATAGATTGAGCTGAAGTAGTGAATCATTCACTCATACAATTATCAGCTATCGCGGTCGAATTGCAGGGGCTGCGCACGTGTGGCCGCAGTCGTCGTTTGAATGATGATGCGTAGCTGTCCAGTGCCTGTCTGGGAAGTCGGTTATATCATGTGACGACGTGGTAAATGAATCGCCTCCTGCCTGCTTCCGTTCTGATACGTGACACGTTATGTGTGTTATCTTAGCGAGTCAGTGTTAATCGCACATCCCGCCTCCTGGTGGGCGTGCGGGAAATGGCACGCGGTTCACCGGTTACCATCACACGTCTCAAAAGGCACACTGCATGATACATGCCAAGATCTCGCGCTGACAGCCATTCAAACTCACGAATAACACTGGTAATATGATTTCTCCTCTTTCCAGAAATAACACGAAATATATAACAGAAATAGCATACATAAATAAATAACAAAAAACCGCTGAACAGCGTGATTTACTTTTTCTCAATTGATTTCATGTATCTGACTCAATTTTTCAGACCAGGTCATGTCAGGTCACGGAGTTATTTAAGGTTAAGTGACCTAACATCAAAACCCAACATCACGATTTCGAACCGACGCCAAAAGCACATCGGGAAGCTGATCCATTGCGAACTGGCACAACACGATAATGTCACTGGGATCTACAAAGCTGCTATCTCAGAATTTTGAAATGATTGACCAAAGATCGGTCAATTTTTGGTAACCGCGTGATATGTAAGCATATGGTGAAAAATATAAACAGGTGGCACGGGTGACAATATAAGCGATTTTCTCTTTTAGTAAATATGTGATAGATCAACTTGGAAATCTCATACAAAGTATTCTTACCACATTATTGACCATGAATTGGGGATTTTTTGGCATATGACCTTTCAAAGGTCATGTGAGGTTATGTACAGTGATTACTTTGCTAATAACCTCGCACTGCATTAATATAGAGTTTCAATTTCTTTTCATTGTGCTTATCTTGTCACGGCGAGTCGATTGATTGCATCATGAATATGCTAGGTCATCATGTGGTCCTGACGCTGCTTAAGGTGTGGTCATTTTCCCATATTTGACCTAGTATTATCAAAGTATGCATAATTCGATTTGCCACGATAAGAGGACTCCAACGACGCCTAAAGATTTACTCTAGCTCCACTCAGGAAAAATATATAGAGGAAAATCTAGAATGCACTGTTGTAAGCCATTGGAACCGTGTTTGATCTCTAGTAACTTTAATATTTACCTCAAAACAATTTTATACCTAATATTTTTTCGTCTGTTCACCCTAACAGCGGTAGGCGTGTCAAGCTAGTCACGGGCAGATACACGTCTGTGCCCAAACGTTGTGTGGTGTCCTCGGTGACCTGATGAGAGGGTAACCACTGCCCTTTTTCTCGCTCTGAATTCACAATTGATTCGCTTGCTGCCAGAAAAATTGAATTGGCAGGTAACGTTCAATAGAAAAGTAAATTGTGCATGGTGCTCAGTATTTGGACAACGCAAAGGCATATATCTAATTTGCAAAGTGTGCCCAGTTTAAAATGCTGCTTCGAATTTGTAACGAGGCAAACGAAGCAAACTGCCAGGGTCATACGGCGTCGCCAACTCCCACACTGCTGGAAGGTATTTTGGGGATCAGATCAACTTATTCAGAGGCTCCGCCGGGACTTCGAACCCGGGATCAGCGGCTTAGAAGACAAGGGCGCTATCCACTAAGCCACCACATCCCCTTCCTGCTTTCTCTTGTGTGAACAAAAGCCAGGGTAACTGTCAAATGCAGAATATCTAGATCCATGCTTTTCAGGAGGAAAATGAATGGACGCCTTGAGTTGAGAAAAACATTCGAGTAAAGGCAGTGTGTAGGTTCTCGGTCAATAAATGGCATTACGTGCGCGGTGACACATATATAAGTGGTGAATTATACTCAAAAAAACGATATATCTGGTAGACCTATATGTTTTCTGGCCAAAATGCTAGTGTGTAATTATTTGACTCAAGGGGCTCCATACAGATTGGCAAGAGCGTGTGGTTTATGCCTTCGGGTTATGTTCAAAGCGTAATTTGGCCATTGACGACTGTGAAACTTGCATCTAGGATTTAGGAAAATGGTCAGGGATATAAAAACTATTTTAATCGATACGTTATTAGTCGAGCTCCATGCATGATTATTTTAATGGCAAAAAAATTTTGCGAGGAGGTAGGTAATAATCTACAAGAATGATTGATCTTCTTGTAAAACTTCCAAATTTCTGCCTGTTTCTCCTGAACTGTAGACATTGTAGCGGAAACGAGTAATCTAATTTTGTATAACATTTTGAGCTCTACAAAAGATGTCTGATGATGAAGAAAGTACTTCAGATTTGAAATCAGTGCCATAAACTTGTCTGGTAGGGCATATCCATAGGCCAAACTTATTTTGCCTGCCGATTAGCACTGGCATCGAAATATACCACAATGCAAAAATTAGTAGTTTGTTCCATTTGCCCTAGGACGTTCTATAAGGTGGACAAAGCTCATGATACAAAGTCAACGACACATCTTATCCGAGGAAATCCCAAATAAAAAACTGTCTAATTTTTATTTTTGTCATCTATCAACCCCCCCCGCTGCTTCTTATAAAACATGTATGTACAGCGGGGGTGGTGCCAATTTCAGCAACCAAGGTCTGTTCAGAACCGGGGCGCATGAGCTCCTGATAGCCCTGTGCCGAGTGGTATATTGGTGCTTAGTTTCGCCCTCTCCGTGGGATCATGGATCGTTCGATGCTCTTCCTCTTTCACTTACCAAATATTTCATACATGTTGACAATAACTACCATCTTCGAACCCCGGCCTTCAACAGCGTTCATCAGCTTACATGTTGAAGGATGCTCACTTTGTCTTCTGATGATATTACCTACCAAGCTTAATTTGGTACAGAATGGCTTCGGCATCGGCTCAAAGTTGGAGTCACGGCCCCCAAAGTCAGGAAGTGGAGGGGAGGGGGGCAGCTGCTACTGCCCCGCAGTTCTGTGTTTGTGGTTATAGGGTTCGCCAGATTTGACACCTGTAGACTTTGGTGACTTCTGAAGGTCAAACCGTCTGTTATGAACAAGACCGGCCATAGGCGGACACTACGAACATGTATAGCAATGTTCGTGCAATATTTCAGTAAAATCGGAAAGGACGCGAATGCGTATTTGAACGCGTGTATGAGTTCGTTGCTATGATCCCAGATGTTACAATGACGCTGTTTGACCATCGGTTTTCCGCCGCTTCACGCTTTTCATGTGTCGTTAAATTGTGTATGTTATTTTACTCTGCTTCTTTGTGAAGTGTTATGAAGTGTTTCACGCCGTGATGTGAATTGGTCTATCAGCGTGTAATCAGTAATGGGCCGTGGCTCCGGAATAGGTCCGTGGCCTGGCGCGGGTGCTGGTGTCGTGGCGATTTTCGATTCCGGGTCTTCCTGCATCGAAGCTCGTCTCTGGGCTGGATCTCGGGTTGTGGGCAGGGGCGTACCCAAGGAAGGGGGCGGCAGGGACAGCCGCCCCTCCCTGAGGGCCCGAGGGGCACCCTGAAGACACGAGCCGCGCTTCGCGCGGCTCGCCAGCACTATGCTCTGTGACCAAATTTGGCGCTTTATACCAGACAGGGCCCTCTTAGGCCCTTTTCAGCACTCTGTTATGAAACAAGCAGGGCCCTTTTACCCATCAGGGCCCTTTTGGCGCTGCCGCAGGGGCCCTTTTCGAGGCCCCGCCCCTCCCTGAGCGAAATCCTGGCTACGCCCCTGGTTGTGGGACTATTCGTTTCGTTTCGACTTCGGCGTCACCAAACAGGAAAAAAGTAAACATCGAGTTAATGGGTCATCTCCAAAGTACCCTTCATTGTTGTGTAGGAGCTGAACAGGCGACAAACTCTAGGAATTCTGGCATCATTCAATGCCCCATCCCCGTGTGCCTAATGCACTGACGCCACAGATTCGGCAAGGACATGGTTATGCCGCCTCAGATTTGGCTGGGACATGTCGTGACGCTACAATTTCGTCAAGGACAGGTTGATGACTGTGCATTTTCGGCGATAACAGGTCTATGACACTTCCTCTCTCGCGTGGTGGAAGTTCAGACCTGCCACAATTGAAAAACATCATTAAAAATATTATTTTCTTTAACACTGGCCACATCCTCTCCTAATTCTGTTCTTGATCCTTTTGCATGGGTGGAGTATCAATGGAGATAGCTGCATTATCCAATTTATACATTTTGCGATTGGCGAAATGTGTTGTGCCTTTGTCATTAGCACTGCTTGGAAAAAATGAGCCGAAATAAGCCGTGGCTCCGCAATATTCTTGTCATTGGTGCGCCTATGTACGTCACGGGCCGGGGGCATTGCGATCGAACGCTGTCTGACACAAATAAGCCAGCGTGGGGACGGGCCGGAGCCGGGGAGCTCCGCTACGGTAATGCCATCTATGGAGCGCGCTGCGAACTAGCTTCAGTGTCGGCCCGTCACTGGATGGGGGAGGGTGTGGGAGCGGGGCTCGCTGTGTTGGCGAAACGTGCGTCTCGATTACGCAATGACCAGCTGTTGGTGTGGAGTGCGTGATGCGCTGGCATATTGCCGTTCCTCGTGTTGGGAATATCTCAGCGTTTGTTGGGAGTTTCTCAGCTGACGGGCATCATCCACGTTGTAAAGTGCTTTTTGTCCTAATGTTGGTAGGGAAACTCCATCGTGTGTAACAGGGGGTTTGTGTGTCGGAAACGGACATCACGTCGGCGGTGGTAGCGAAGGAGATTGTGGGCGCAACCAGAGACCGGTAGTCTGTGGTGTTTGAAACTGCAACCATTGAAGCTTGCCACATCCTTTGGTCGCCTCACACAGATACAGGTTAGTGCAAGGGCAGTCCCAGGTATAGCTGTTTCGAGGGTGGTTACGATAATGAGAGCAAACGGTTTTCTTTACTAGAAGAAGCCTGTTTTGGGGGATGGTGTAATTCCGTCTGTAATTGTTCTGTCCCACCGTTGCCTCCCCCAACTATGCCGCCCTGAGTCGGCGCTCGGGTAGTTTCGAAACGTCTGTGGTATGGTTCGAGGAGGGATGATAATGCTTGCACTGACATCATAGAATGAACAAGCAGGGGGGCCCCACGTAATTTTTTTCTGGGGGGACGGATTCTGACCTACCGACGACCGGGGTGGGAGGTGCGGGGGGGGCATGGCAGGCGAAGCTAAAACATTTTATAACTTTTGACAGCCCGGGTGGACACTATCAAGGCAACTGGCCCAAAGCTAATTGAGGAACATGTGCAAAGTTGGTGTTGCTAAGCGTAAAAGAGCAAACACCTTCGATCAAGTCGCGAATTGTGGGGGATTCCCTGCCCATCCAGTTGAGGCGATGCCCCCCGTCCCCCGCTCTCGACGCCTATGGGAAAAAGTCAAAGTGGGACTGGGAAGGGGGCGCTGCCATTGCGGGCCTGTACCTCCCCATCCCCACCCTTGACTGCTCGGTGCAGTTTTGAACAGTCTTTTAAGCTAAGGAAGACAAAGCTTTAGAATTCTAGGTTGGAGATGTTTGATTTTTACATTTCTGTGAATCGTGTTCTCATAAAGGGAGTGTCCTACTTGTATAATGGGTTTTGAACAGAGATAATAGTTTTTTGCGTGATAGCAGTTTTGTAGAGCATCTCGAGATACCACTATTGGCGTACCTATTTATTTCATTTCACCCAAAGCGCTCTGTATAAAATTGTTGCACGGTTTAAACCTCAAAGTAGGGAGGGGTTACTATCATTTTTTAAACTACGAAAGAATCCTTTTCCATATGACAGCGCATGCCACGCGATCAGGGCTGGAGATCTATTCTCGATCGAGGGGGTCCTGAATGGGTTAACACTGGCACGGTTATACTGGCAAGTAAAGCCTATGGGGACCAAAAATCCAAGGGGTTCTGAAACCCCACCCCCAACCCCCCCGGATCTCTACCCATGCACATGATAAATGTTAACAAATGGCATGGCCACGCAACCGTACATATATGTCGTAAGCCGCCACACTGTCATATTTGTGTGTTAGGGTTTTAGGGCGCTTCAGCGTCTTGGCTATGTCGTGAGCTGCCGGATTCGTGATTGCACGAATCTGGCATTTTGTCCATAAATTGTTCTGTTTAGAATTTTGACAGTAATCTATTCCCTTTAAATACGCCATAAGTTTTACGGTCGATCTGAACGACTGAAAGTACACGTGCGAAAAATTAGTCAAAGGTTGAAATCGCTGGGTCCGGCCCTTCTGCTGTAGCGGCGACGGCGACGCCGCTGGGTCTGACTTTCTTTTGAGGCTGTCGTTTCAGCCGACTGGAACCGAGCGTCCCAGCAGTATACGCTGTCCTGGAACCTGACCCGACCGGAACCCGACTCCTGTCTGGCCTGCGCAGTTACCCCAATGTAAAGGGGATCCAGAAAACTTCCATTGAAAGCTACAAATATACAGGACTTAAAATGCGAGAGGAACAAGAAGCACTGAATGTCAAAAGAGCTGAAAGAAAACAGTCATCAAAACCATATAAAAATGAAAGGTTGCGTTCTGTAAATTAAAACTGTGCGGTGTTAAATCTGAAAGAGAAGATATAGCCAAAAAGGCGTACCTACGGATACTTGTGATTCAAAAATAAAAATGAATTTGGGATCTGTATCAGATTGTCCAGACGCATCCGAAGTCCACTCGTTCAAAAAAGGTGATTCTGGATAAAAGTGAAAGGTTTAAAGCATAACATTGTGAAGACGTCCCTGGTGTAAAAAATAACCGGGGATGTACTTCACTGTATGCTTTCGATTCTATGCTCATTCGCCTTTGCCTTTAGCATAGTGCAGTATTGGGTGCCTGCCCCCAAGAACTAGTCACGTTATCACCGCTGCTGAGAACCGCGCCAATGCTCGTTCACGGTGTTGTTATTAATGCGTTACCGAATAGGATTGTCAGAAATGCCTCCATGAGTAGTTGAAATCAAAGTTCGGAATTACGTATGCACCGGTTTTTAAAGATATTTCCAACTTGTTCTCAACTACTTCCATACTTGTTCTATACTTGTTCAACAACTTGTTCTATGGGGTCATGCTCAATGTCTCAGATATCCAAGCTGTAAATAGCAAGTTGGAATGGAGCATAATGGAACAAGTTAGGCAGGGGCTTTTTCCATATGCTGACAAGCAGTATTTTCCTCTGGCCAGTGGGCTCCATAAATATGATTATCGGAGGCCCATGGTGTGCATTAAACTCAGGGCCCACGACAAGAACTCAATCAGTCACACAGGCCGAGGAACCTCGCACTCTGGAATACCAATCGTATTTGTACGACCTTATTTCTTCTCGCCAGAGTATAGACTAAGAAGAGTTAGAGATTCCACTAGATTCCTACGTCGCCCTCTTCTTGTTCTGAGCTTTCGTTAAGTGCGATGCGACTGATATAATTGTCGTACCGTTCGAAACCTTGCCGATGCCCCTGGGCCATTGATCGGGCTCGCCTGCCTGCAGGTGTCGGTTTCCACGTGCATCAGCCCAAGCGGTTGCCCCAACTCTGTGCAGTTGAGTGATCCGTCGGCGTGCTCGCAGTGGAAGATCTAGGACAACATTTCGGGAGGGAGGTAGGGGCTCGGGTCTCCCCCGCCATTGCCTGGGAACACTCCGACTATGCATTACCTACACTGTAAAAAAGATTAGCATTTTAGATGCTAATCACCATGCTAAATGGGTGCTTGAAGCCCGTAAT
Organism: Lepas anatifera; assembly: GCA_034440635.1. Classification (NCBI taxonomy): domain Eukaryota; kingdom Metazoa; phylum Arthropoda; class Thecostraca; family Lepadidae; genus Lepas; species Lepas anatifera. The sequence goes on along the minus strand of JAOTON010000941.1, from coordinate 716,108 downwards.
CTCTCTTATCCTGCTTGGTTTTAGCAGGTTGATTAGAGACGGTGCTTAGTTGGAGGCGGTGCTTAGTTTTAGTATCAAGAAGCTAAAAAACGAAAAATCTGCCTTGCCAAGTCTTAGCAACTTGACACAACTTCAAGCATTCTTCGTCGAACTGGGGTGCTTATGCCTAGCAGCTTGGAATTTGGCGGGAAACGGGCGGCTAGAAACAAGCACCCCATGCTGACAATAAGCCACCCTGCTTAAAATAAGCAGCCACAGAGTGAAACAAGCCTACGGTGCTTAACTCAGGCAAGTAAAGTTGGCCATCTTACTTTTCCACGTTTTGCACATTGCAGGACTGTACACAGGGTGGAGGTAAGTGTTATATTAAGTGAATACTTAAATGCTCTTTAGCCTGTCTTTTGTGCTGTGCAGGTCCAGTGAAAAGTGGCAAAGGAAAGCAGACTATTCTGAAGTCAGGTACAATTGCTTGGCACATATACAGCTATGAACAAAATCATGGGACGGTTGCATTTCACTACACCACGCCTGGTGGACATTAAACACAAGTGTTAAGGTGAAATATAAAATCAGTTGGCAAGTACTAGACTGGCCTGAATGGTCAAGAGTGTAGACAACACTCAAACATCAAAGAATGACTGTAGTTAGGACTGGAAAAGGAAAGCCTGGCAAATATGATTCACGGTATTTTCTTTGTAATGTTTGTATTTTCTCCTCAGAGTATAGCTCAAATTGAAACCATTCTATTTTTCATCATATGTAGCTGCCCAAAACAGTCGCATGTCTTTTTTGTTCCCAAATAGTTGGGTGTTGACACATTGTTAGAGCTAAGGGCTAAGACAAGTTTGGATAATTTCTTTCCAGTTCATTTCCTGCCATGTGCATCTTAAATACTGGGGATATATCATACCCTGCTGACTCCTCTACATCCTGCACAATACAAAAGAAGACAGCCAATATTGCACGCCTAACCCAGTGCATGCAGCTTTCTAAAGTCTGGTACTAACCTGGAGCTTACAAAATGTTTTTTAAACATACCCAGTTAAGCGCCTCTTAATATAAAGGCGAGGCAACATAATGCATAAAACAAAACATATACATATGTTGTAACCACAAAAATTGACTCAACTCCTCGACAAAAGAGGCCCTTGGCTTGATTTAACTACGAAATGTATGAGCAGTTTCAAACAGAAAAATCAAATTAAACTATGAATGTGCAGGAGCCCACAGAAGTGATGGACATTCAATCAAAAACCATTCCAAAGCAAACAATCACTGAGCTAAGAATTTTCCATGTACCCGCTCTATTTTCAAAGGTGGATTATACGCTCAGCAGCCCAGCATAAAATCAGTTTAGGGACACTGTCTAGCTGGTATCTCCATCATCTTAAAAATATGCATATATCCATGGTTTGCTAAAATTGCAGCCATTATCATTAGTACCAGTAGCATAAGATATTCCCTGAAAAACAATGAACAAAATCCATTGGGCTAACAATGCTGGATTTACATCGAGAGCATTTGCAGAACATAAAAATACCATACCATGTGATCTTGTTGGCAACACTCTCAGTGTAAATTTATACGTTTAGGGCTGCTCCTGCCCATTTTTGTATCCATATCAATATTGGGCCAGTCAGGCCAAGGCAAGACAAGTAAGGCGACAGACCAGACAAGACGTGCCAGCTATATATGACCACCAGACAAGACCGGCCGGCCACCAGCTTCCCAAAACATGCCCCGAACTTGGGAAAGATGTACTTGCCCATACCAGAAAGTGGAAAATGCTTATTTGATTTTCTGGTCCCTTTACTGTCTTAAGCAGGCTCTGTGTATCTAAGATGACTTAATTACACCGCACCGCTCATAGCAGTGATCAATTTCATTTTATTCATAGTTTGCTCTAATTGCACCAGTCCTATGGGATACTTACATCAAGAGAAGATCTTGTTGAAATGCCATACTACCTAGGTACCTACCTAAGCAAACAATGTATTAGGTAAGAACCCTCGACTGGGGCCTTCAAGGCCAGGCTGGACTCCCACTGGTCTGACCTTAAATACTCAATTCCAGACACGGACTAAGTCTTGACAAACCCTGATAAAGAGCTCGTTGGGACCCGACGCTACAGGCTTTAAATAGCTTCATTTAGTCTGATAACCTCAAGGTACAAGGTACAAGAAGACTTGGATACTCAGATGCAGAGAAGAAAAGTCTGAAAATAATTATTGTGTTTCGCATCCTCCTTACTCTTATGACATTAAATCGAAGTTCATTATGTGGTGGGCTTTGTGTTCCATCCACCTAGGTATGGGACAATTGATAATTATTTGGCACTTTGGTACTACAGCACGAATACTGAAAGCATCGTAAAGAAAAATTTTCCAGGCACCACAACTTCTCCCATTTTAGATCTGCCCCACCATCACAATCAAACACGGTTCCCCACAACCTGCCACCCTTTGGCAAAATTCCCATAACTTACCGCCCCTTCTTTTTCGCGTATCTTGTCTGCCCCCCCTTATATTTACAAGTATGCCCTGTTCCGAGCATTTCAAATTGAGAGAAGATACCTACGTTCGAAAGGAATTCCTTCATGCCTAAGTGACGTCACACAGGCGTACGGGGATTTTTCTACCACTGGGACTACTGAAAATATTCCAATTTTCTGATGCCCGCTTGCAAATGCAAAATATTACACAGAATACATTTGTGTTCCAAATGCAAAAATAAAACAAAATTTGCTCTCAATTTATTTTTTCAATTCAGAAGAGTTGAGATAGACCCTTGATTCACCCTGAATAGATAGTCGCATGACGTCACACCACGGACCGGCACTTGCTCTTGGAGGAGGGCTGAAATTGAGATGCCTCCGCTCAGGGGCGTAGCCAGGATTTCGCTCAAAGGGGGAGGGGCAGCGCCCCGAAAGCCCCTGCAACAGCGCCAAAAGAGCCCTGATGGGTAAAATGGCCCTGCTTGTTACAAAAATATAGTGCTGAAGAGGGCTTCAGAGGGCCCTGTATGATATGGAAATTTCAAATTTGGCCACAGAGCATAGTGCGGGCGAGCCGCGCTTCGCGCGACCCGTGTCCTCAGGGGGGGCTGCTGTCCTTGCCGCCCCTTCCCCTTGGCTATGCCCCTGCCTCCGCCAACATTAAGCAAGATACCGGACATTAAGCAGTGAAAAAGAAACGCCTCCTGCCACTGATGCCCCTCCCCGCAAGGGTGCTATGAGTTAAAAGTCCCATCTATATATCAATATACTGACTATATACAGTGGCGGACGCAGACCCGAGTTTTTTTAAAGCGCAACTTGTATATGACAAGGGAGACTCTCAGACTGAGGAGACAGAAACGGTTGTTCTTGAAAGAGTATACGAGAAGTCAAGTGACATAGCACACCTCAGGTTTCGGGGGGGGCAAACCCATGTCTGCTTCCCCTCCTAGGGGGTGGGGGGTGGGACGTGCAATTTGGGTGCTCGACAGACCTAGCATAAGCTACCTCTCCAAAAGAAGGTCGCTCTCCTGGGGGGAGGGGGGAGGATTTTTGCTCGACAGACCTAGTGTAAACACCTTTTTTAAATTCTCCGGCCTTTGGGAGGGCCAAAAGATAGTGTGGCCCCCTCCAGCGCTTTGGGGGGCATGGCCGGAATGCCCCCCACGTCCGCCAATGACTATATGGCGCGTGCGAGCGTGACGGTGTTGGTGATGACCTGTAAAATGCCCCCGGGCTGGGCATTTGGCACCAGTTAAAAAAACAGTTCCATCATACTTAACGTTTTTTTGTGGGCCCCCTAAGTCGCGAGCTCCCTCCCCTGAGTCTTAAATTTGCCCTCTCCTTCAGAAAATCCCGGAGTCGCTCCTGCCTCCGCTGTCATTTTCGCGGCTCTTTATTTTCGTGCTTCCACCCCATAATATGGTAGTTTTGTGACCAAATAACTTTACTTCAATTTTTGTGTCGTATAAGCTGCGAACAAAATTTTAAAACAAATTTTTGTTGGGTATCATGTTGAATTTCTCATTTTTACATTGATTGTTCAAGGAATTCAAACATACGGTTTCTATGGTCAAATACCAATCCGGATAGGCGCTGTGGCGTATCCAAGAGGAGTGCAAAAATTCATCCGGCCCATTCAAAACAATCGACTTTCTGCGATTTTTATCAAGCCCATATATATGCTTTTTACACGTTTTTTCATGTTTTGGGTTCCGTTGTTTCCCCATTCGGCCAGTGGTGGATCCAGGGGGGACAAAAAGACATTTGCCCCCCTCAGGGGTGTTCAAACTCCCTTCCCCACCATAGGTAAGGAAGTGACCTAGCGACCTTGACATGACCTGAGGTGAGGTTATTTTTGTGTTTTTACTTAGCATAATCATATATATCATTAAATTTGCCGTGATGAGGGTAAGCGAATGGTGTATGAAAAATTATTCTAACTCAACTGTCAGAGGCTAGAGCCCAAAAAAACATTACCCTAACATGCAGCTTTCTTTGACCTGTCATGAGCTCAATGTTGACATGAGCCAAAAATTGACCTACGTAGTTTCTTCTTGAATTTGTATGAGCTATCCACCAGCTTTCGTGTTCTTTTTCGCTATCCTGCATAGGAGCCGAGTTCGAGGGGGAGTGTTCAAATACCCGTGTCCATTATGAGACGCTCACGCTTCGAAATGTTATTTGGTATTTGATCAAGTTACCCAACGATTTCAAGGGGGCGGTTTTAAATTAATGCCTAAATATATTTCAGACCAGACCATATCTGTCAATATGCAAGTTTTGGACATTGATAAGTATGAACAAGTATACAAACACCGAGTACAAGGAACAAGCAAACAAGTTCAAACAGCAAACAAGTACAAGTACCAACGTCTTATTTTTTCCTGAATTTCGTCTGAAACTCAAGTTTCATTTCCCCCTCAGAAAAGTGGGGGCAGGGGACAGGGACCCCCCTGAGCCCCCCGGTTCCTATGCCTGTGTGCTGCATAACCTGTCTCTGCCGGTGGCAGTGCGCGTTACGCCCAGGCTGCTCATCAGCCACTTCATATAAGTGAGAGATTAAAATGAGTGCCAAAACAGTGTTGATTGAAGCCGTTAAAAGTGCGCGATATAAATGTAGCAGTGAAGTGACAATGTGGCGAAAGACACTTCGCGCCGGTGTGTCTGTGTGTACTACTTTGGTCCGTGTTTCCAATACAAATTTCCATCAAAAAGTGTTATTTTCAGGTTAATACGCAAGTTGATGGGTAAATGTACCCAGGGCCTGCTTGGATCTAGCAGCGTCATGGTGCTGAAATTTGACATCTGGACAGAAGCAGCCTTACGGTGCTAAATGGTGCGCACCCTATGGGTGCTTTGTTCAAGCATCTAAGAGCTAATCAGGTGCTAGGTTCAAGCACCTAAAGGCTATTCAGCTGCTAAGTTCAAGCACCTAAGGTGCTAGTTAGGTGCTAACAAAGCCGTATTATTGGGTGCTAGCTTTAAGCACCCTGCTTAAAATAAGCAGCTTTTCCTAAGGGTGCTTAAAATAAGCACCCCTGTGGTGCTGAAATTTGACGCCTGGATAGAAGAAGCTTTAGGGTGCTAAATCATAAGCACCCTATGGGTGCTTACTTGAAGCATCTAGGGTGCTAATTGGGTGCTAAGAAAGCCTTAAATTTGGGTGCTAGCTTTAAGCACCCTGCTTAAAATAAGCACCCTTTTCCTAAGGGTGCTTAAAACCAGCATCCTTGTGGTGCTGAAATTTGACACCTGATTAGCACCATTAGGGTGCTAATCTTTTTTACAGTGTATAGGCACTCTGATTATTTCGGGGGGCGGCTTGAGCCTCCTAGCCCCCTCCCTTGTGCCCGCCACTGCGTGCACGGTTGACCGAAAAAAACTTTGAAAACTCAAAGGACAGAATATATGTTGTTCGAAAGCTGAGGACGATTGTTCGAAATTTATTGTTCGAAAGCTGAGAACGAGCTTATTACAAAAAATATAAGCTTTTACATATGTTCGTCAAGGGCTTTTGCACGATTTCAGTTTTCATATGTTTAAGCTTTAATCATTGATTCGGTATCCTTCCGCGTACTAAGCCATGTGTTGTTACATAGCGAATAAAAGCTCACGGTTCTGAGGACACAGATGTTTCAACAGAAACCGCACGGCTCATGGGAATTAATTGACGCATCCTTGAAGTTCAGTAGAGTTTCAACGCTATCACTACGGCGCGATTTCCGTGCTATTTATACAGCGTTCAGCCTTACGTGTGCTTTGCGGGTTGGGCCTGAGTCGGGCAACCGCTAAATCATGCTCGTCTGTAGTTACGTTCCTCTGTGGAGTTGTTTGGCTCCAGCTGTTTTTTTTTGTCGAATAGTTTGTTGGAGTAGTGGATTGATATCTATAGCAGTGTGTTGAAAAAATATTGCTTACGACGAAAAGATTTCCATGATTTCTCCTGTAAATGTAACAAAATTGAGTTCGTGACCTGCGGATGCGCTGATCCTCTGTCCGGGCGTGTACCTACCGGCGGGCATGCGTAAGTCAGCGTAGGCTCCATAGAACAGCATCCAGTGCTGCTGGAGGCACCTAGAGTTGGCAACCTATGCGAAAAGCAAAAACCAGCTGGAACGAAATAACTCGGCAGAGTGCCGTAAAAAGAAAAGCACGTCGGTCCAGGCCCGGCCTGCTCGGCAGACGCAAAGTTGAACGCTGTATAAATGGCTTAGAAGTGATGATCGGTTTTTTGACAGAGTTTTTTGACAGAGTTGACCTTAATGACAGAGTTGAAACCCACCCGCGCTTAAAGGGATGCAATAAATTCCCACAAGATGCGTAGGCTCTGTTGAAACGTTTGTGTTCTCAGAACCGTGAGCTTTTGTTTGATATGCTTTATATTTCTGACCCACAGTAAAATACCCGAAAGCATTCTGAACCACTGGCTAAAATTGACAGAGTGTGAAAAACCTGGGTGAACTTATATAACAAGGAAGTGTTTTTGGAATCAGCTCGTCGTCAGCTTGCAAACGAGGTGCAAACGTGTCCTGAGGTAACAAAGTTGTTCCTTTGAGCTTTGCGTATTATGCGTGTGCTATATTGTATTGCGCATTGCACGTTATTATATGTGCACCAGCAGGCTTCGCTGATGTGATTAGAGAGCGGTTGGTGAAGGGCCCGTGTTCGAATACCAAAGGCCGAGTTCAATCAAGGGACATCAAAGGAATTCAAACAAGGGACAGCAAGTTTAGGATGCCATATTGGCCGATTAATGAGTCCATGTTTCTTGTCCTTATTCTTTCCCGCCCATCGCCGTCAGTGACTGTGAACCCCCCCCTTCGTTAAAAAACGATGATGCACTACACAGATTATACAGATTATATAGATTATATATTTAGAATCTCATTGGTGTAATCCATGAGTGCTCTCGCTCAACCCGAGACTGGCACTTCCTTCGAGTTTTCGGAAGGCCATTAGGTTATGCCGTACCACAGCTGTGGTACGGCATAGGTGCCATTGTGCACAGTGGCGCCTACCTCAGCTACGATAGCCCTGTTGGCACCTGTCTCAGCTACGGTAGCCTTGTTGGCACCTGTCTCAGCTACGGTAGCCTTGTTGGCACCTATCTCAGCTACGCTAGCCTTGTTAGCGGTTACCCCAGCTAAGGTAGCCTTGTTGGTACTATCCCAGCTACGGTAGCCGTACTATCACCTACCCCAGCTACGGTGGCCTCGTAAGCGGCTACCCCCAGCCACATTACCCTCGATAGCCCTGCTTTACCTTCACCACCCCACTCCGTGAACGCTCCGCAGTTGGTTCTACGCATTTGCATACCAGTAACCATGGGAAGCTCGCGATCAGAATATTTATAACAGTGTTTTGGAATTATGTCATTGTCCAGGTAGTACTGGATGCGAGGGGACCCCCTGCCACAAGTTAAGTCAAATATATTTTATTTGCTGACTTAGAGGATGCTGACGGAATGCGGTGGTCCTATTTCGAGTCTGTTCTATTTCAATGTTTCTTTGCCTTATCTTTTTTCACATTTTTTCACATTGATGAATATATTTCTCTTTTATCTATTCGTATCATCAGTTGAAGGGTTTCATTATATTTAATATTCGAAATATACAGTGTCGGGCGGTCCGCTACTTTAGTCCGCTCCTCTGCTACTTGTAGACTCTACATATTGAAAGATGGCGATAGTGGTTTCTGTAACCAACACGTAGTGGAGCAATAGGTAGTGGACTAAAAGATTAAAACCTAGCAGTTTTGATTATTTAGTCCGCTACCTATTGCTCCGCTATCGACAGCCTGAACCGGCAGGCAACTGACAGGAAACTGACAAGGAACTGACAGGAAACTGACAGGGAACCACCATCCCTAAAATCTGAGGAAATAGAGATGGAGAGAGGTATTTTTATCCGTCAGAGAAGTAAAGGTAGAATGAATATTTGGTATTGTGTATGTATATTTTAAAATGAATATATGATTTTGGACGTATATACATGTAAACTTATACATATATACATACTTCATCCCACACTTTTCTTTCGGGGAAAGGTAATTATTCGTATATTTTAGACGGCGCCCCATCTCAAGCAAGTTTTCCGAGAACTTTAAATGTTTCTTTTCTCCCATGTATGAGATTGGCACGTGGGCAAGCATCTAAAACATTATTTTAAGGGTGCTCGCCACCCTGATAGCCCGGTTGAAGGGTGTTGGGATCCAACTACGCTGGTATGGAACACATTTGTGGTGACACCGCATGGAACAGGCCTGGAATCTGTTCCCAGGGAGAGCTGGGTAAACTACTATCATTCAAGGTCATTTAATGATAGGATGAGTTAGCAATCATTTTGATCTCAATTTGCGCGTAGATTGGAAGGATGTAAAACCCAAGGGTGGATCCTGGAGAGGAGGGCATCTAGTCCCCCTCCCCCTAAGCAAAACTAACGCGGCCAAACCCCTTTTTCTCTCCCCTCCACCTGCAAACTAGTGTTTCATAATTGATCAGCTCGGGATGACGTTTCCGGCACTAAAGAAAAAATTCTAAAGATTTTAGCCCGTTCGGGATGCACCTGTTGCAAGGTGAAAGAAATTATCCTAAAGAGGAAGAAAAAGTGACGACCTTCTTTGCTCCCTCTCGAGCACGATCAATTTCCAAAATAATGTGGTACACACTTTTTTCATGGTTCGCTACTGAGCGGCGGATCTGAGGGGCGTTCTCACTCGAAGAGATTGTTTGGGTGTAGCTGATGTCCACTATAGATTCACTGCAAATCCCGCCAGTCGCCACGCCGCCGCTCTACGTCCTTCTCTCTCTCTCTCTCTCTCTCTCTCTCTCTCTCTCTCTCTCTCTCTCTCTCTCTCTCTCTCTCTCTCTCTCTCTCTCTCTCTCTCTCTCTCTCTCTCTCTCTCTCTCTCTCTCTCTCTCTCTCTCTCTCTCTCTCTCTCTCTCTCTCTCTCTCTCTCTCTCTCGCTCTCGCTCTCTCTCTCTCGCTCTCTCTCTCTCTCTCTCTCTCTCTCTCTCTCTCTCTCTCTCTCTCTCTCTCTCTCTCTCTCTCTCTCTCTCTCTCTCTCTCTCTCTCTCTCTCTCTCTCTCTCTCTCTCTCTCTCTCTCTCTCTCTCTCTCTCTCTCTCTCTCTCTCTCTCTCTCTCTCTCTCTCTCTCTCTCTCTCTCTCTCTCCCTCTCTCCCTCTCTCTCTCTGTCTCTCTGTCTCTCTGTCTCTCTGTCTCTCTGTCTCTCTCTCTCTCTCTCTCTCTCTCTCTCTCTCTCTCTCTCTCTCTCTCTCTCTCTCTCTCTCTGTGCTAGTAGACTGAATATTAGACGTGGAGGGCTGGAGTTGCTGACAACGGACCCGTGGGCGGACGATTTGTGTCTGTATAACCATGAAATATTAAACATACTGGGGACCATCCTCATCGAGGCCTCCTGGAACATGAGGGGGAGAGGTGGAAGGGATAGGGTGTGCTGCATAGCGCCGGAGGGGACGACTTTGTTATCTGTATCTATCTAAGTTTATTTTTAAATTGTTTACTTGGGTCCAGCTACAAGGCCTATGATCAAAGTGTATTAAATCTACCTATTTTGTAGTCCACTTGCTTTTATTACGTACGTACATTTGCACAAGTAACTTCCTTTGTGTACATTTGGCGTTATAGCTTTATGCCCACGTATATTTGCCTCCCTATTTTGCCATGCACACTTTTTCTTGCGTCATTTTTGCATACGAATATTATACCCCACGTAAATTTGCTCACTTACTCTTGCGCCTGTGCTTTTAGGTACGTACTTTCGGCATAAGATCATACTCTTCGTGCATTTTTTACATACTTTTGCCTACATACGTTTTCCTACGTACTATTGACATGCGAACATTATACCTTACGGACAATAAAGCACGTACTTCTGCGTATAAATTTTTCGTATTAAGTATTGACATACCAACTGTATACCCTACATTAATTCCTTACGTACTTTTGTGCACGTATTTCAGCCATACGGACTGTGGTCCGGAAACCGGCCAGTGCGCCGTTATCTGCCAGTAGCGAGGTTATGGGGTCCGTGCGTGCCGTCACCCCCCCCTCCCTCCCCTCTACGCACTGTGCCCACCCAGTCGCGGATCCAGGGGGCGTGCGCCCTCCCCTGGGCCAGCCGGCCGCCTGATGGGCGCGCCCGGCTGAAAGCGCCAGCGGGCGGTAAGTGGGCACCCCCTCCCCTTCCCCTGACCGAAGGCGCCCCCTTGACCGAAATCCTGGATCCGCGCCTGCCACCTGTGACCCAGGACCGGCTGTTTGCTCGGCTAAGTCAGGTGACGGATAAGACAGGAACATTACTGTCACCCGTACCGGGCACTGTCACCAGTCGATCCCTGAACAGAATCACGTGGGCCATAACTAACTGTCAAAATGTGTCATTTAGCTGCTTGGAATAGCAACCCAGAACAGCGTCCCTTTAATACTGTTCTGTGGATTGAGAAAAGTGTATACCTACACCAGCACGTGGCGTCTACTGAAGTTGGCCTTTACTGAGTGAAAGCGAGAGTTTGCATGTTTGATGTCCGTTTCCAAGCATTACAGCCCTCCCAAAGTTAAACAAATAAAAGAATCGCATTGTCCGTGGAAGGCTCTCCAGAAGGATATGAAACTTTTGCGGGGAAACGTAAAACCACGTGTTAAGATAGCAAAAACAAATGTTATGGGAAATTTCAAATTGAAAAAAATGGGCGCCAAATTATAGGGCTTCGCTGATTGTATACTTGGAATCAGCACATGAAACTGCATCAGGAACAAGAGAGAACCAGGTAGGGTCTCTGGAAAATTTGTTATACATTAACTGAAGCAGCGTGGTGCGGCTTGGGAGGCACTGCTGCACTCTGTTCTAGCCCGATAGATAAGGAATAACCTCTATCCTCGGCGGCGGGAGGTGGGGAGACGGTGGACCGTGTGGAGTCGACCTTTATCCTCGGTGGTGGGAGGTGGGGAGACACTGGGCCGTGTGGAGCCGACCTCTATCCTCGGCGGCAGGAGGTGGGGAGACACTGGGCCGTGTGGAGTCGACCTTTATCCTCGGTGGTGGGAGGTGGGGAGACACTGGGCCGTGTGGAGCCGACCTCTATCCTCGGCGGCGGGAGGTGGGGAGACACTGGACCGTGTGGAGTCGACCTTTATCCTCGGTGGTGGGAGGTGGGGAGACACTGGGCTGTGTGAAGCCGACCTCTATCCTCGGCGGCAGGAGGTGGGGAGACACTGGACCGTGTGGAGTCGACCTTTATCCTCGGTGGTGGGAGGCGGGGAGACACTGGGCCGTGTGGAGCCGACCTCTATCCTCGGCGGCGGGAGGTGGGGAGACACTGGACCGTGTGGAGTCGACCTTTATCCTCGGTGGTGGGAGGTGGGGAGACACTGGGCCGTGTGGAGCCGACCTCTATCCTCGGCGGCAGGAGGTGGGGAGACACTGGGCCGTGTGGAGTCGACCTCTATCCTCGGCGGCGGGAGGTGGGGAGACACTGGGCCGTGTGGAGTCGACCTCTATCCTCGGCGGCGGGAGGTGGGGAGACGCTGGACCGTGTGGAGTCGACCTCTGTCCTCGGCGGCGGGAGGTGGGGAGACGCTGGACCGTGTGGAGTCGACCTCTGTCCTCGGCGGCGGGAGGTGGGGAGACGCTGGACCGTGTGGAGTCGACCTCTGTCCTCGGCGGCGGGAGGTGGGGAGACGCTGGACCGTGTGGAGTCGACCTCTATCCTCGGCGGCGGGAGGTGGGGAGACGCTGGACCGTGTGGAGTCGACCTCTGTCCTCGGCGGCGGGAGGTGGGGAGACGCTGGACTGTGTGGAGTCGACCTTAATCCTCGGCGGCGGGAGGTGGGAGACGCTGGACCGTGTGGAGTCGACCTCTGTCCTCGGCGGCGGGAGGTGGGGAGACGCTGGACTGTGTGGAGTCGACCTTAATCCTCGGCGGCGGGAGGTGGGGAGACGCTGGACTGGGTGGAGTCGACCTCTATTCTCGGCGGCGGGAGGTGGGGAGACACTGGGCCGTGTGGAGTCGACCTCTATCCTCGGCGGCGGGAGGTGGGGAGACGCTGGACTGGGTGGAGTCGACCTCTATTCTCGGCGGCGGGAGGTGGGGAGACACTGGGCCGTGTGGAGTCGACCTCTATCCTCGGCGGCGGGAGGTGGGGAGACGCTGGACCGTGTGGAGTCGACCTCTGTCCTCGGCGGCGGGAGGTGGGGAGACGCTGGACCGTGTGGAGTCGACCTCTGTCCTCGGCGGCGGGAGGTGGGGAGACGCTGGACTGTGTGGAGTCGACCTTAATCCTCGGCGGCGGGAGGTGGGAGACGCTGGACTGGGTGGAGTCGACCTTTATCCTCGGTGGTGGGAGGTGGGGAGACACTGGGCCGTGTGGAGCCGACCTCTATCCTCGGCGGCGGGAGGTGGGAGACGCTGGACTGGGTGGAGTCGACCTCTATTCTCGGCGGCGGGAGGTGGGGAGACACTGGGCCGTGTGGAGTCGACCTCTATCCTCGGCGGCGGGAGGTGGGGAGACGCTGGACCGTGTGGAGTCGACCTCTGTCCTCGGCGGCGGGAGGTGGGGAGACGCTGGACCGTGTGGAGTCGACCTTTATCCTCGGCGGCGGGAGGTGGGAGACGCTGGACTGGGTGGAGTCGACCTCTATTCTCGGCGGCGGGAGGTGGGGAGACGCTGGACCGCGACCCGTCCCGTAGGGCTCTTGCAACAGTCAACCCAGTACCTACTCCATGTGCACAGATATCAATTTATACACCAGTGGGTGGAGGCCTTGAAGGACATCTTCACTTTTGGCCGTTTCTAAATATATTGCTCAAAATATGTTTGTTTCTGAAACTGCCAAAATTTATAATTTATGGACGGATATGTATCCTTGGGTATTGTTTGGAATTTCATCTTTGGCCGATTTTATGAAGTGAAAATTTAAAATAGGCTTCCTTCGCCAAGTCTGTTTCATCCCTCCGACTCGGAAGTCCGTGGCAGCGCCCTTGTATGCACTGCACCACTACAAAGCCCAACCACAGAGGAGTTGCGGTAGGGTCACCACTGCGGAGGCTGGGGCACTTGCTGCGCACGCTATCTCCCCGCTCGTCTGAGCGGAACGCGACCAAAGTGCACAGCTGGCGTCAGCCACGCACTTGTGTTGGCGCGGTGTCTGCACGTGCAGCCGCAGACACTGAACTGCAGGCCCTGGCGGCTAAATTAACACGCGGATTGACGGGGGGCGGGTGACGGGGGCCGGGTACCCGCCCCCCCTCGGGTTTTTCGGAAAAAACAGAAAAACTGCGGCGCGTAGCGCCGCCGTACTTGGCATACCTTTCCCTAATCATTTTTACAACTTCTGTGAAAATTTTAAGGTTAGGTCATCTCAGGTCAGGCCACCAGTACAGGTCAAGTGACCCGACCTCAAAAAAAGTTTAAGATAGCATAAGTCGGAGCAGGGTGAACTTATCCGATTGAAACTCATATCACATAATGGTCCCACCGTGTTCTCTAAAATATGTTCCGGTATATATGATATCGATGACCTAAGGTCAGGTACGAGGCATGACCTCTCCATTGGAAATACATAGGAAAAATTGTTTTGTACGGAATAACTCTGTAACAGATGGTGATAGAGCATTTATTTTAGCTGCATTAGACTCGCCTGGGCTTTGCGGTTCTAATGATATGCATTTTATATAATTTGACCCTGACCTGACCTCAGGTCAGCTGCAAAGCACGCTGTCAGGCTAGATCAGCGTCTACTCTTACAAACCAGGTCACGTACCCCGTGAACACAGCCCACGTGGTGTCGAATTCTGCATAGCAACCGTCTGCATAGCAAGCGTGTGCGTTGCAAGGTGGCGTTCAGTGGTCTGGTTGAGGCATGACGGAGCTATCAGCCGGGCCCCGCATCAACCCCCCCTCCTGCACGCGCATGTGCATGGATCCGTAGAACACACGCACGGGAGGGGGCCTTGGAGGTCCCCCATCTATTTTTCCGAGGTGGCCAGAGAACCGCTCGTAGTCGAAAAACGATACCAGACTAAATTTCAGAGAGATGAACGGCACATTGAATAGTAAAAGAATTTTACAAATCGGTTGAAAATGCGTTGATTTGTAGGCTTTCTAATTCAGACCTTCATTTTGACATCGTGACAGTCGCGCGGTTGGACCAGATTGCTAGCGTTGGAGACCGAGCTCTGACGTCATTAACGCCTTATAAACGGGATGATATGTCAAGGTCACTTCACATGAAGGTTAAGGTCATAGGTCAAACCATTATTTTCAAGATCATAGGACCCAGTGCTTCCGGTCAAATGGCGTTACCCAATCTGGCGTATATTATGCTATAATGTCATAATTAAGGTAATTAAATGTAAAGCAAAGGTCAAAGATCGTGGAAAAGGGTCAATCCTTATTTCCCACCCAACGATTGCTATAGTGCTCGTTATAGTGTACGATATATGGAGTATACAATATTGTCACGTCATAGGCCAATGAACTTGATTGACCTTGACCCCAAAGTTTTGGAAAACATTCTTCATGACCTCCCTCTATGACTTTGGTCCACCTCTAACAACTTGACTTTTTGCCGCATAATTACCGGATTTCCCAACTGGTCCTCAGCACGGTCAATATTTGGCCTTTATGACCTCGTTACCAGATCCCCCTCCAGTGCGCGTTAGTGCCGGACCCTTCTTCAGTGAGGGTGTCAATGTGCGCTGGCAGATGGACGGGCGAATGTGTCCTAGTTCTGGGTGGAATGGCACTAAGATTGCTGATTTGCGGAATCACTTACCTATTATAATAAGTTACTACGAATTTGAATTTGATTCTGTTTTACCCACTTAGGTACACTTGCGCCACCTTTTGTTTCGAACTGAACTGACATCAGTTGTTAAGTCGCATTTGTCGATTCTTGAGTTACTTTATCAAATGGGAAGGCTTTGAGGAGTGCATTGGAAATTTGGGTAGTTACGCCGGGTGTTTTTGTCGTAAAGGTCAGATCAGCGCGGGATTCATACCTGCCACACACGGGCGCTGTATTACCTCGCAGGTTGGCGCGCCCCTAAACCCAAAAAATCAATCATCCCTGCCACAGAACTAAACACACCATTTACTTCTGTAACTTCTTTCGATTACAATTACGATTTGAGGGATTGATAGATATTGCTTTAGTCGCACACATACCTATCCTTGTGGCATGCCGTCCCAGACACCATTTCTGTTTGCTACCGTTTGTTTCTGTTTTACCGCTAGTGGTTTTGCCGCACCACCCAAAATCTTCCATTTCTCTATGCCAAAATCCATAAGCCTATTTCTTGTTTTTGCCTCCAGGAGCTGACACTGCCAAAGGCTTCCCGTTGTTTTCACCTTTCCATCCAACAACAACCGAGGTCCGTTGATACGCCGCGACCCAATATGTGTTATTTTCAGGAATTTAGTAAAAAAACCGGAGCAGGCGTTGCTAAGGGTCTGTGGGCAGTTCCGTTTAAGGCACGGCTATGCAGTCTGGGCTGGGGTGAGCTGACCCCATAAATGTAGCACCTTTGTTTGAGGACACGGCTCTGAACCGAAGTCATCATTCAGCAGGTAAATCTCGGATCAGGTTTGCTCACGATACTGGGCAATGATGGCCAATGTGCCGAGTAAAAGGTATGAGGAAGTTTACTTCTAGCTGGTTCTGATTAGCTAGATCAATTTGAAGATAGAAAGTAAAAAGAAAAACAAAGTAAAAAGAAACTGAGGTATTATTGGAAAACTTCTCATCTTTGAATCGCGTGAAAATACTTGTATAATCTGGATCTGTGCTACAGCTGCTGAAACTCACTTTTTACTTCGGATGCCACGCGATATTACACCTCCTCTGCATAACCATATTTTGGGTCCCTATCAAGGGAACGTAGCACTTGTGCCAGTTTTAAACCGAACTACCAAGCAAATAGAACATACCAAAATAATTTTGGTGACATATTTTGTTTGCTTCGAAGCTCACCTTTGACGGAGCGACAGTCCTTTGGAGCGTATTTCTTGAACACGCTGTTGTCCGGCCTCGCCATCCCTGCCCCGCACGAGCCGAACGGGAGCACGCAGTGGTTCGTTAGTAACAGCAGCCGCGCGAATAGCCTGGGGGACCGAATTCGCTTTCAACGCATGATAAGTTGTAGAGCAAATGAAATGCTACATCTCTTTTTTCGATAACCAGTTGTGCAGTTTTCGCAGCGAAGATGTCTGGTGAGTCTGCTATGGCAAGATGCTAACAGAAGGGTCTTGCTCTTAGGACCTCCCTAACATTTTATTGGTAGTCTCCGCTAAATTACCAAGGAGGTAGTGGCCATTTCAGTAAACGCGAACATCGCAATATTTCGTGTTATGCTGCTCATGCTCAAATGATTTTTTCTCTCACTGATGGGTGCAGGGATAGAGGCCGCAGCTCGCCTCCCCTCCCACTCTAATAAAAGTCCACTTCGCTGGGAAAGAATGAAATTGGATACTTGTTACAGCACCGTAAATGTGCTGAAAAACGTGGTACCTATCCCGAAACAGGAATCTGGTGGTTTTCTGCATAGACAGATCCAGGGGGTACGGGGATGGAGACTTGCTCCTCCCATCGACATTCGGCGGCCCCTGAAATTGGCACGGCGGCTCTCTGAAAGGTCGGTGGCGCCCCCTGTAATGTCACTTCCCACCCATCCCTCTCCCCAGTCCGAAACTATCGGTGCCCCTTCCCCCTCCCCCCGAGACAGGATCTGGCGCTAACGTGGTCCGGGTGCTTCCCCCTCCCCCCGATCGGATGAACGGTTTGCAGGGATGAATCCAAGAGATAGGAAAAATGTCATTTTCCTCTTTCATCCCTCCAATTTTCATCAATTCCTTCAAAAAACGTTTTTTTCTACCATGTTAGAACTCGAGTAGCCCTGTTGTTTTTACTGGAAGAAATGGGTCTAAAAGCCGATGCTCTCTATCCCATCCCCATCCACGTAAAAACTGACATCCGGCTGATGCTGTTAAGAACAGCTTATTTGATCTTGATGTGATCATTGGTGCCGGCAAAACTGTTCCACTGAGGCAGTAGCAGATACAAGGGGGCTTGAGTGGGCCTTATGGTAGATATTGTTATAGAGCCCCCCCGAAATGTGAGAGCGCCCATAGTAGATGCATAGTCGGAAGCTTATTTGAGGCAGCGGTGGGGAGGCTCGACCCCTTAGCTCCCACCGGAATGAAGTTATGGTTCCGTCACTGGATAAGAATGATAAAAATCACTATTTATGCATTTGGCGGTGCTCCAGCGGGAAAGATTAGCAGAAAGTACTCACCCGAGAGATCTGTACCTCAACCCAATGCTAAAATGACTGAGACGCAGTGGAGAATGTCTTACCTTCACAATGGACAGATTACAAAGGCGTTTTTTCATGATCAGCTTTGACATTGGAAATCCACTAGCACGATCTTTTGTTTTGTACCCGGGCTTTTATTTGTGCCTAACGGAACAAAACAATTTCCTGTGCACTGCGTATTTTTTTCAAATTCAAACCAGACAAAACGACAGAAGAATACTAAACACATGGGTCCAGGAACATATCCAAGGGGTAAAGGGGGTGGTTGCTTCCCCTAATGTCCATGTAGCTGCCCCTATGTAAACGGCAGGCTCTGAAATCCTCCTTTAGGGGTTCTGCTGATTGTTTCCGAAATTCTGAAGCTGTGAAGTGCTGGTGCGTTACAGTTGACTTAAAACCTGTCCAGGCAGAGCAGTTGTGGATACAAGGGGGGTTGGGGGCTCAACCCCCTCTCCCCAAATGATCAAGTGTCTATAGTTAATACATAGGCGGAATATGATCAGAGACAGTGGCGGAGCAGGCTCGAGCCTCCCAGCCCCCCCTCGAAATGAGGTCCTAGATCCGCCGCTGAGCAGAGGCGCCCTGTCTTCTGGTGTCTTCCATTGCTTGCTTCCCGTTCCATCTCAGCTGGAGACGTCCGGGTACTCGACTATTAGACCCCCCCTTGTCAGGCAGTGTCGGTCATCGGGCTAAGTTGGATGCACTGCCTTCTGATGATACTTTTACCCCTCCCCCCAGAAACCCTAAGTAAACGTTAGGTGAGCACCCCACGTACTACCCAAAAAAACTCCTTTTAGGCGGTGTATTGCTGCCCATTTGAAGCCTCACTTCCCCGTTAGAGAAACCCTAAACTCATCACTGCACGGGAGGCTACATTTCGTTGACCACCGTCTCCGCTCCACAAAATGTTTCATGGTCTCGTCCATGACTGTGGATAAGTGCCGGATGCATACTTGGCAGCCATGACAGCTGCAAGCTCAGTTGAGGACGAGCAGCTGAGATAATCGAGCCTCAGCTCCACCCCCGCGTCGGGTGGCCAATCAGCGTCAAGGGACGGCGGGCCTGCGGGCCAGGGCGCCGGGCCCGCCGCCCTGGTGCGTATAGTTCATGTGAGACGTGCCGTGGTGCGTGTAGTTCATGTGAGACGTGCCGTGGTGCGTGTGGTTCATGGCAGACAAGCCGTGGTCGTGGATTGGCGTGACTCACGGCTGTGATTTTAGCGTTAGTTTTGGATAACGTCTGAGGACAACGTTCGTTTGTCGTCGCCAAGGATCAGTCTTGCATTGCAGGTAGGTCTGAAATCGATACACAAATATGGTGAGATCCCTCACAACGACCCGAGGAACCACAGGAAGCACGTGGAACTTCGGGGCAGAAACCCTCTGGACACAAACTGGCGGCGTCTCTAATTTGCCAAGGAAAACCAGCAGCTAGCAAAGCATAGCGGAAGTACTGGATCTGGAAGCCCACAGCAAGCCACCAAATCTGGGGTATCTGCACTAAATAGAGATGAAACGGTCTGAGAAACCGTTACCTTAGCCCTGTTCTAGCTGTCAGCACAGTTTTGTCAGCAGGACCTCTAACCTCTCCTCCAGAAAAGTAACATCAGCGCCATAATCGCCTCTTGTTTGGCTAAGCAAAGGGAACTCAAACCTTTACACCATTAAACAATATTAAGCCCTGTTCCAGCTGACAGCAGAGTTTTGTCAGCACCAATCAGCGGGCCGCGTTGCGCCTACGTCACAGGGCTGTAGCCTCTCCCCGGGAACTAGTTCTAGAGGTTTTAAGGGCTGACGGCCTGCTGTTTGCGCTGATGAAAAATAGAAAGTGCACAAAGTGGCAGTCTAATATTTTTTAATGGTGTAAAGGTTTGAGTTCCCTTTGCTTAGCACAAACAAGAGGCGATTATGGCGCTGATGTTACTTTTCTGGAGGAGTGGTTAGAGGTCCTGCTGACAAAACTGTGCTGACAGCTGGAACAGGGCTTTATACTGCCACTTCGTGCACTTACTATTTTTCATCAGCGCAAACAGCAGGCCGTCAGCCCGTAAAACCTCTAACTAGTTCCCGGGGAGAGGCTACAGTCCTGTGACGTAGGCGCAACGCGGCCCGCTGATTGGTGCTGACAAAACTCTGCTGACAGCTGGAACAGGGCTTTTGAAAGAATGAAGGAGAGGATTCTGCTCCCAGAATGAGAGGGAACGCGCATGCGCAGTGAGCGTGCGCTGCGTGCAGAAGCACTCTGGGTAGCTGAAAGCAGAGGCGGTCTCAGAAAGTTGTTTTTGAGGTGTTGGGGGAGATTAAATATTGTTCCCACAGTCGTGGAGAAGTTGTATTTGAAAAATTATTGAAGAAAGTCGGGTGATGTAAAAGTAAAAGCTGATGCAAAAGTAACCTGCCTGGGATCGCCAGTGCCTCTAAAGCTGCCGCTTGTGTTACCCTGGAGTTGCCATATTGATGCCAAGTTCGTACCAGCGAAGTTCGTACCAGACATTTGACGCCCCAGATTTTTCTTAGGAACAAATTTGGAAGCATTGCCCGGTATTTACGGGTAACCATGCGAAAACCCAGAAAGTCAAATGGTGGCAGGTGCCCCTCCCTCCCCTGATCGAGCCATCGGCGCCCCCTAACGCCCCCGGCTAGAGGCCAGAAAACATAGGCGTCGTAACATAGGCGGACCCTGGATCTCCGATGGGGGCACCATCAAGGTCAGATAACGCCACTTTTGGGAGAAAAACCGTCAAGTGGGCGTCAAATCCGATCGCGGGGATGCCCATACTCGCGTCCTGGGGAAAGCGACTTCAGGGACTGCGGAGGGGACAAGTGTCCCCTTTGCCTCCTGGATGCGTAGAATGGGGGAGGAGCCAGAGGCATAGGTGCAGGAAGTATGCTGACTGTTACAAGGCCAATGTGACGTATGCCTCCTTGGCTCCATCTAAAAGCTATGTGCTGTAATATATTCCAAAATCCTGAAAATTTATCAGATTTCTTTATTTTTTTATTTTTCTTTTTTCAGATTTCTTTAATTTATTTCTCTGCACCTTTCTATGTCAGGAGGAAGACCGCCAATTTTCAGTGTATAAACCGAGATCGACATGCGTATCTTACTAGGCAAAAAACCTATTTATTTTATTTATTTATTTATTAAGATTTGATGAGCAACAGGGCAAGCCCCAGTGACAGCTCAAGTCTAGATGGTAAGACACTCACATTACAATACAATAGAACGTGATGTACATACAACAAGGACACGATAAAATATAACTCTAATGGAGAGACATCAGGCATAATAAATGGTAAAAATATATCAAAAAAGCAGCACCATCATAAATAAGCTAAGTTGCATGCTCTCCAAATGATGACAATTCACAGCCTACCAAAATCTCTGGCGATAGGGGTCGCTGTGATAGAAGATCTTACATGGGCCCTAATTTGTGCGTGGCTGCACCTGAACGGATCGGCGTGGGGGCGCGCAGTCATGAGTGCATTGAAGTTGCTGGGCGCTCGACAAAACAGTCCACGCTGCACCGTATTTATCCGAGCATGCGGAACATGAAGTAAGGTGCCGGTCATAGCTCGGGTGCGTCGAGGAGTTACATGCAGCTGGAAACTCGCGAGCAGTAGGACAGAGTCAGTCCTGGCTGTTATGATCTTCTGGATAAACATGATACCGTATTGCAGACGGCGAGAAAAAAGACTGCAAATTTTGAAGTGTTCCAAAAGATCAGAGTAGTCAAGGGACTACGAGTGATTGAGAGAAATGTTTGAAAGCCAGATAATAAATTAGTGTTGTATTCTTTCGAGCTTGTCTAGATATGTCTTGGCAGCCCCTCCCCAGATAATGCAACCATATTCTAAAATTGAGCGAACATTGCCAAAATAAGCTGCCAAGATTGGGTCCGGTTTAAATTTGGATCTCGATCTAGTTCCTCCCACTGGATGGCCTGTCTGGAGGGACCTTATCAGCAGGCCAAGTGCCCTGTTTGCCTTACTGACGGTTTGATCAATGTGGTCCTGAAACGTTAATTTTGAGTCTAGCCACACTCCAAGATCTCGTATTGAGTTTACTTTTTCAAGGGCATTGTTTTGAATTTTATAGGTGGCTAGAACAGGATTGCATTTCAGTGTTATAGTTAATGATTTGCACTTAACTGGGTTAAGTTGAAGTTTCCAAAGATGTGACCATTCAGTTAGAGTGTTGAGATCCGCCTGGAGAAGTTCAGCGTCCGCTAAAGAGGTAATTTGGTGGAAGAGCTTAACATCGTCGGCAAAGAGGACACAATTCGTCTTGATTTTGGACGGTAGATCGTTAACAAACAGGGCAAACAGCAAAGGTGACAAAATTCCGCCTTCAGGCGTCCCAGAGCGTACTGGAGCCCCATCTGAAAATTTTACATTTACAATTACACACTGTTTTCTATTGCCTAAATAAGAAGAAAGCCAATCGAGAGCTGTGCCGGAAATTTGGGAACGAATGTTTTAGCTTATGAATGAGCAATTTATGCTTGACACTCTGGAATGCCGCAGTGTATTCTGTGTATATGAGGTCAGTTTGTATTTTTAAATTATTGGAGTCCCACGCTGTTTTCAAAACAGAGGCTAAATTTGTGTCGCAGGACTTACGTGGAACAAAGCCGTGTTGATTTGGAGCCAGAACAGGATGAACATGGGTTAGAAGTGCGTTACATATACAGCGTTCCAATAATTTTCTAAACAGTGGGGTGAGCGAGATCGATCGATAGTTTGAAGCTAATTTACGAGATCCCTTTTGTGCAGTGGAATAATATTAGCCTCTGCCCACCCGCCCGGGAATACCCCCTGCGTCACAGACTTATTGAACAGTATGTAAAGGGGGATCAACAATTGCTGCCTATACTCCTTTATTATCCGTGCACTCATATTGTCCGGTCCGCAAGCTTTATGTACCTCTAAGTCGTCCAACGCACAGCGCACACTCGCCTCTGTCACCTCGAAACGGTCCAACAACGGAAGGTCAAGGCTGGAAACCGCAGGGTATTCGTCAACTTCTGGATCAGTAAATTTGTCCGCAAATGCGCGATTCAAAAGGTTGGCGCGCTCGGAGTCCCCAGTTATCTCCGCACCGTTATCGGAGAGCACAGAGAGTTGACCTTTAGAACCACTAACACATTTTAAAAAGGACCAAAACCGTTTAGGGTTAGATTTGAACTCTCCAATCATGCCTTGAATATACTTGTGATATTTTTCTCGGGATATTTCTTTGAAGTGCGTACGCTTGTTGATAAAATCCACTTGAGATTCTGGAGTTCTGCGTCTTTTCTTCCGTTTAAACGATGCCTCTTCCTCACGAAGCACCTGTTTGACTGCAGCGTCGTACCACGGGGGAAAGCCACGAGGCAGGACAACGGTGGGGACAAAGTCACGAATTGCGGCTTCTAGTTAGTCACAGAACATATCTACGGCATCGTCCAGCTGGATTTCGTGCAAAAGATTCCAAGGGAACAGATGCAATGCCGTTCTTAATCCGTCAAAATCTGTTCTTTTATAATTCAGAGCAGTGGTACGGTTGACAACAGGACGCTTATGAATGGTAAACAGGAGGTTACAAGTGATCTCCTTATGATCTGATTCGAAAATTCCAGATCTTACAAATGACTGTGCACCGACTCTCTTAGTAAAAACAAGATCTAACAAGTTGTTACCCCTTGATGGCTCAGTCACATGTTGCTTAAGTCCCGCCAGATCAAAGCCATCCACAATACAAGCTGCCCGCTGTGACATTCTTACAAATACTGGCCGTATTTCATGGGCAGCATTGTCTATGCTCCATCTAGCATCTGGTACATTAAAGTCACCAACAATACATAAAGCCCTATCTGGAAACCGCATTCGTATGTCCTGGATCGTTTTCACGGTTCTCTTCAACACATCGTTGTTCCCAGGAGGACAATACACAACGCATAAAAATGATTCTGGGAGAGTCTGGAGCTCCAGAACCAGAATCTCGGTGTCCGCTGCCTCCAGGTCGTCTCTTCTCGTGGGATGCAAGAGAGTTCTCACGGCGCAGGCTACACCACCTGCGTGAGTTGGGCGGTCACGGCGGTGCCACGTGTGCTCTGGGAGGGCGGACTGCAGCTCTGCAGTCGCCACACTGTCGTCCAGCCAGGTTTCAGTCAGCGCAATTATATCATGCCTTTTTTGCGCCGGAGCACAGTTTCGCAGGTCACCTAGTTTGTTCCTCAGACTGCGAACATTTTGAAGCAGAAGATGAATTCCCTTGGAACCGCCTGTGTGACACTGGCCCGCTCTCTGATGTCCACAGTGTGCGGCGTGCAGTAGTGGCGGTCCAGCAACAGCATCAGTAGGCCTTGGCTTGTTTTACACGTCTCCTGTGACCGCCAGTCTTGTTACTTTGAGACTGCCTTAGTATGGTGGCAAATTTTTGAACGGAAATATCTGGCGGCTCGACCCCGGCTGGCTCGAACTCGGAGAACCAAGTTCGGAGTTGAAATAGTAGCCTGAGGGGAGCTGCCCACTCCACGCTTAGTGTGACACTGCTCGATTCGAATGGTTTGTGAAGGCATACAGCAAGTCCCATTTCACTGGCTGGGAAAAAGTGCATACCACTTTGCAAAAGTTCAGTCGGGGTGGATGGCGCACGTATAGCAGACTGCGCTGGAGACACATTCACATTCCCGGAACAAACCGGCGTTGGGCTGTGGGCATTCGGAGCCGTAGCAGGTGGGGGCTGCATCCCTGTTGTGTGCGACGGAATTCCAAGAGGCAGAAACAGCAGCAACAGCAAATACGCCATAGTAAAGAAAGGTGTTGCCATCTGTGAGGCTCGACCCCGGACCCTCTGAGTTTCACAGCGCGTAGGTGGGCCGTTATACTACTCAGCCAATTAATCTTGTTTCAGACGCCGTTCTATTAATGGGGTTAAACAAACACGCAAATCACATTTGGAACTCTGCTAAGAATTCAAAGCGGATGATTGTCTCCCAACTCGTTTCATCAACACTAACCAGAAAACATGAACCATATTGTCTTGTTGCAAAGAGTTGGCTCCTATTTAAGACTGTAAAGAATTTTTCGGCAGAGGCCTCATTTGACACTGGGCGTTCTTACACTACCCACAAAGCTCAGTTCAACATGCTGGAGTTGCCAGCGCCTGCATCGTCACAGCAGCAGTTCGACTGGGGTTTGGTGCAGAACCTTTACACACATTGAACCTCCCCGAATCTCACGTCAAAAACTCCCCTGCTTCCGCAGAGATCTTCCCCTTCTCGCTCCAGACATGTGATGTCTGCCGGTAGGGTGGTCAGCTCCTGTTCAGTTTGCTCTCGTTCTTAGCTGTGACACGACTGGGATTTCGTGCCGAGGTCCTGGTTCCACGTCTAGTCTATGTGGACCCGGCTTCTGTACACCGTAAGAGGACGGTTTCATGCAGTCACTCCAGGATAGGAGTGATGGGTGAATCGGGCAGCGCACTTTCGGAGGCAACGCGACAGACTGTCATTAAAGGGAATGTGGCACCTTGGTCGAATCCTGGAATTTAGTGTAATTAGGCTTACTTTTAGTAAAAAATAATGAAACCACTCATGATTTCTCTGAAAAATGTACAATAACCTCAATATTTGGTTTTAAAAAATACTCCTCTAGAAAGAGAAATAAATATCAGTCTGTGGATGATGTCACGATCTGACAACCACTACCATACTTGAAACGCTTCAAGAGCTTTGATTGGCTGATGCTCATCGTGACGTCAGCATATGTCGTCACACCAGTAGCTCACAACAATGGCCGCCGGTGACGGGGGGCTGGGGGGGCTGGTGTCAGGTAGGTTTTAGCTTTTTTCTACGGAAATATCGAGTTCCAAGACAAATGAAATATGGAGTACCGGGTTTTCCGACCTGCTTTACAACTTGGCTATCTCAGTTAAAATCATGTTGTGAAGGTGCCACATTCCCTTTAAGGATGCCACCATTCCCGCTATGACGCATTGGCGTGCTTATTGCACATTGGCGTGCTTATAACACATTGGTGTGCACTAAAGCGTCCTGTCATTATAAACTGTGCAAGACCAGTCAGCTGGAAAGAATGGAGCAATCAATATTTATTAGGGATTATTAATGTTAGGCGTGGTTATTTATAGTGCCTTCTCCTCCGAAAACAGCCAGTTTTAGTATCAAGCCCAACTACAAAGCCTGTGGAGAGACGGGAAGAAGCTGCGTACTAGAAATTGCCAATGGCTGGATCTGCTGTCAACCATTTTACAATGGCAGTACAAGCGGCAATATAATTAAGGAGAGTAACAAGACTTGTGTCACAGCTCTGAAATCTCATGTATCAAGATTTCGGGGTGCTTAGACTATGGCCAATAATTTATGTTTCCCCCAGAAGGATTCTGATGAAGGGCTGTCCCCGAATATATCATCGCACTGTATTGGCTCAATTTTGCGTCCAGGATTTCAGGAGAACTGTCTCATTTACAATCAATGTCAATGTTGTCCGCCCTGCATTATATTTTATGTATCATTCCTTACTTACTGGGAAGGATGCCTTACGGCCCTCCGACGCAGCGACATAAATACTGAAACTACATGGTGTTGCCAACTCTCACCTTGCTGGAGGGGTATATTGGGGATCAGGAAGTCCTTATTCATTATTCCTGTTCTGGATTTGGACCAGGGTTTGGGGCATGGAACGCCAATGCTCTATCACTGCGCCTTAGAATCCCCTCTTTATTGAGTAGATCTGGTATAGATATGAAAATAATAAATAACTGACCAGTGATGGATCTAGCCGGTAGGTTTGAGGGGTAAGCCAAAGTTGAAAAGCACAAAAAAGTTTACACGTTGAAGCATTTTTCCATAAAATAACTGGAAGGTAGGTTTTGGGGTAAACCTAAAAGTCATTAAACATTGAAAACAAACGTCACAGGGTGAAGGATTTGGCTACAATATGCTTGTTTTTGCTCCCCAAGTCCCAATATTTACACTGAAGTTGACTGGTTCTGTTTGAAGTTGAGAGCTGAAGCATCAGGACCTTGCCTTTAAACTAAAAATGAGGAGGTCGACAGCTTGGGGCGGGGGCAAAATCATAGCGTTGCCCCAAACTTTTCCGTTTGGGGGCAAATGCCTTTTTGCCCCTTCCCCTTGGATCCGCCTCTGTAGCTGATTATCACTAAATATTCATAGGAAATCCTCCAAAATAAATAGTTTACCGTAAGAAGTCGGCCTTTTGAGCAAAAATATTCAAAACATTAAGGAGTTGATTCGACTCAACTCTGGCTCACGACTTGGAGACTGACCATGGTTCTGGCCCTACTCAACTGGTTGAGCAATGGAGTAGACTAGCTCAAACCAAACCCAAAAGTGAATCGATTCAGCTTTGACTCGAACAAAATCGAGCCGATTCAGAATCGACTCAATAAGCTGATTGCCAGATCATGACGTCATGCCGATTTGAATATTTGCTTATCTCTAGGAAAGAAAATATAATAATAGAAAATAATGGGTTATTTGGCCATATGCCAGCAGAAATATTGCTGAGTTCATTATTTTCAACAACAAAAAACGTTCTTTAAACTACTCCAGTCTGGGATTGCACCAATGCGTGACCATTCCCTTTAAGAGGTGGCGAGTTGTATTATATGCCCCGTTCGATTTAACACTGCCTCCGAGCAATGCCTTTGGCTAGGCTGCGCCGTCATGCATGCCCGGTTTTAACACCCGACGAGGGTCGGCACTAGCGATGGAGGGGTGGTAGGCCCTAAGATCTTAAACTAAGAGGGTTACAAAAGCCACGTCGTAGGTGGTGAGGGCTATGGTGATCTACAATGACAAATTTTCATTGACCTAGGTCAATATCTCAAGGTCAAACGAGGTCGTAAAGGTCAAATATTGGCCATGCTGAGGATCGATGGTAAATGCGTGATTATGCGGGAAAATGGTGCGAATTAGCTAAAGGCGGACAGGGTTCAAGAGAAGAGGTCTCAGATGCTTCAAACTTTGGTCAAGGTGATTCAAGGTCATGACCTTAAGGTCACCATATGGTATACTACTATAATTTACACTTACTAACACTGTAGCCACTTTTGGCGGGAAATGAGGATTGACCTTTCCCAATGACCTTGACCTGGCCTGACCGAACTTGTATTAGGGTACCTGCCGATGACGTCATAGCATAATATATGTCAGACCGGGTAACGTCATTTGGCCGGAAGCACAGTGGTCAGTGACCTGAAAATGCAGATATGACATTGACGTGACCTTGACCTTACCTGACTTTAATGTAAGTGAACTGACATATAATCCCGCTTATATGACGTTATACGTTACACTCGGTCTCCAATGCAACTAACTGGTCCGACCGCACGTTTCGGCGATCTCAAAATGCAGGTCTGACTTTAAAGCCTATAAATAAAAATTCAACCGATTTCAAAAGTCTTCACCAATCGACGCTATTAAATTCTGTTAAATGTGGCCAAGTATCGTTTCCGGCTACGGGCGGTTCTCGGCCACCTGGAAGAACAGTGGGGGCCTAGGCCCCCAGTGCGCTTTAAACTTGAACGGTATGCTGCGCTGTCGAACACGCCTAATGTCAGACTGCACCGCGCGATCCTTTCAGCTTGAGGCTGCACTGTGTCTCAGTATGGCCCACGTAAGGTCATGAGAAAGCGCAGTGCATACTATAGCTAAAAGCATAGCTACCTGTATCATATCCAGTTTTTTATAGGCATAGGTCAATGTCTTCAAGGTCAAAAGAGGTCCCATTTGGGCCATGCTGAGACCTATTGGGAAATGGCGTGCTTCATTAGGAAATGCTGTAAACACACTAAAAGCAGACCAAGGATGGAGATAAGGTTCCATGACATAGTCTCTGAACTTTTTGGTCAAGCTTATTCGAGGTCTTGGATAATAATTGTCGGGGTTGAACAATGCACCAACTGCCTGCGAAGGTTGTACGGCGTCACCATCTCTCACACTGTGTATTACCGTTCAATGCATTTTATTGGTTATAAGCATTTAGCCAGATACGTTATTGAAAGCCCATTTGATATGTAACAACTTTTTTAGATAAATCTGAAACATAATAAGTTGTGGCCCAAAAACGTAGGTACCATTGTGATCAAACCATGGTTCCAGAAAAGTTAAAACCTTAAAGCTAGAACCTGTTTGAATGGAATATAAGATTTTAGTTCGAATTTTGTATTCAATTTAACATAAAAAATATGAATCATGCTTAGCGGATTAGCAACTTCTCCAAATGGTATGAATATAGGCGTTACCCTCTCCCATGCTGAAAAGAGGAGACCCTGATACTGTAAGGCCACAGCTATCTGGGGTTTTCGACCATACTGTTTCTGCCACGTTGCAGATGATGGGATTAGGCGCCGTTCCCTGGTGTGGGATTGGGTCTCGGCTGGGAGGGACTTTGGGCTGAGCCATAAGTGTCGCCACCGGAAAAAAGTGGGGGGGGGCAGCCAATCTTCAACCTGATGCTGACAAAAAACTTTCAACATCAGGACAAAAAAACTGTTCGAATTTGGGCTCCTCGTTGCCTTCCGCAGCGGCTGGATATACGAATGTCCAGCTTTCTCCCATTTTGACTGAGATCAGGAAATTTTTGGCCAAAAAGTGGGGGGCCAGGCCCCCCTGGCCCCCCCTTTTCCGACGCGTATGGGCTGAGCAGTGGGGATCTCCCCGCCCACGAGGACGCTGAGTGGTCCGTCGGCCACCGTTACGGACTCTCGGGGAAGTACCTACCTGGGATCAGCGGCGGACCCAGCGCCTGGGCCCCATCGTACTGCGCACTGCTGCCTCTGCTCCCCTCCGCCACCGAAAGAGGCCCGTGACTCAGTGGGCTTGCTTATATTGGCAATTTATTGATAAACTGTGTTTGAAAATCAGGTTACTACATTTCGTTTTAACCTCCAATTGCTCAAAACAAATGCATCGCCTCTTGTCTAAGTAGGTACGCTGGGTTGACCCAAGCATCGCGTGTAATCACGAATCTAGCAGCCTGCAAATTCGTCCGATTCTCTGGCAGTCCGAGATCGTCCACAACCGTGCTGCGACGCGGTTATCCGCCGCGGTTTGACGGTGAGCTCACACGGGCACTGAGTGAAAAGGATGCAGCATTTAGGCGTCAGAAACATAATGTTATCCCAGACACGGGGAGGCTTTCGTGAAAGGTAGATAATTTAAAGACATGTGCTCGAAGTACTTCAAATGTCTGAAATATAGAATAGGCGAGCTTGCAACCAATACAGAACGTTTCAGAAACCGGTGACGAACGAAGTAAGAAACGGCTTCTATTTAGAGTTACCTCAAATGTGAACGTGAAGGTTCCCTGTCGGTGGTGTTGAACTGGAACACTGAGGTTCACGGCGATGAGGAGTGTGAGAACCTCCTGAACCAAGGATTCCCTAAAGTTCGCTGGGCCTCATGTGCAAGTGTATCCGACTCCACCGGTATGGAACCTGCCAACTTTGAACAATTGTATGGTGTCCGAAGGTGATGTTCGCCGCGCACCCTCAAGGCCTGCGGACCTGATACCAGTAGTTCGGGTGTCATTAAAGAAAGAAGTGAACAACTGGTAACTCCCTTGGTCATCTTTTTAAACAGGAATTTTCAGTGAGGAATTTTTCCGAGCCGATGGGCAGTGGCGAACATCGTCCCAGTGCTCAAAAAAGGGATCGAAAAAACTGGCTTCAAATTACGGTTCTGTCTCACCCACCGTTTGGCAGGATTCTGGAGCGCTGTGTACAGTGTCTTAAAAGTTCATTCTCATCTTTCGGATGCTTATGAAACACGAAGTACAAGATTTGTATCAATGTTATATACACTTTTTAACCGTCATGCAGTACCAAACACTGAGCCACCTGTTTTGGCATGCCTAGTACCGAGCTATTGGTTGTACAGACCTCATCTCTGGTCCATGCTGCACTGCGTTGTCCAGTCAACTGTTCTACGCGAGCGCACGGATCTGCCTCAGCGAGGTCCTGCTTCAGGATCCTGCAGAGATTTGTATCGAATCCAAGTCTGGGGGGTTCCCCGGCTAAGTCAGCTTGTGACGTGCGAAAAACCGGCTTGACTTAGCGCAATGTCGCCCGGAATATCAGAGCCAGGGTAAGTCTAACACACCTGTAATAAATTTCAAGCCTGAATCAAGTCAGGTTTATAATGTTTGTTCGATTATTGAGTTAGGTGCATCATTTGGGGTGGGACTGGCAAAACATATTTGGAAAGACTGAAAACAATTCCGCATACATGGCTTACCTGCATCCCTTTCTACTCGACTATCATAGAATAAATGTTATGATCAACTTCAGGCGCTTTTTAAGATTCCAGGTTTAGCCAAGAGAAGATTCCACTTTTGCAGATGTTTTGTACAGACAATTCTGACGGCCCAGATAAATTCCGCCTTCCTGCTTGGTTGCTTCCTGCTGCACGTACCAGCGAGAGCGCGTGCAATGGCAGGAACTTTGCTGAGTGTACCGCTGGGTACCAAGGACAGTCAACACCATAGGGTTAGTTAGGCCATAGGACCAATGATGTGCTTGATATCGAAATAGGGGTTCTTAGCCATAGCCAGTGCCTGCCATACAACTTCCACGGGAAAGGTGATTTGTGTGCAGGTTTTTTTTACTTGTTCTTGAAGACGTATATTGTATGAGTCATTAGGAGATATAATGCTGCCCCTAACTTGAGCTTTGACAAGTGCTTTTGAGCTTGTCTCAAATGCTGATTGGTGTAGTTCAGTTATTTGTTGTCACAAATAAAGGTACCAATTTTAGCCTAGCTGAGTTGAGATATCGAAGAGAGGTACGCACGTGGCAGAGGATCTTAAATTCAAAAATTTTCCTTCTTAAATACGTTATAAATTTCATCGGGATGGGATTTACAATTTCTGAAGCATTGCGTGGGTTGAAATTTTTTCAGCTCTTTCCCGTGCATCTGCACGCGAGCAATTTGAATTAGCATGAAATTAACAGTTTCTAAACCCACAGTAGGTATTTGTACTCACTGCACACAAGGTTTTCATGTATTCAGAGAAGCCAAAACCGATTTATGGCGCAATGTATGACGGCAGTTCGATAAGTTTACATGTTTCTGCTTTAACATGTGCCACGAGCATCGCCAACACCCCACTGATCCCTGATACGTTCAGTCAGTTATTGAATTGATGAAGACCCCGCCAAGGTAGGCCTTTGCTGCACTCTTTCGGAGTTATCAGCTTTCTCATTGGTGTGACAGTCGGGCCGTGTCGCTCTTGTGTCAAGTGTTGTCCATATGGAGGGAGAGATCTCGCGGGCGCTGCGCTGCGCACCCGTTCCGTAATCACTCGTGGTAAGATATGCCAGGCTGCTGTATTTGATAAATGTCTGTTGTGCTTTTTACCAGTAATACGTATTTTTGCGATAAGCGAGCGGACGCTTCTGTTTAAATCTTGCTTAAAATGTGAGCATTGAATTGGTTTGATGCAGCTAGGTGGTGGTGTCAATTTCACTTCATTGCGACAGTTAATCGCAGCGTTATAAGCCTGCCAATAGCGTCGGCACGGTCTGACCGGGCTTCGTTTTTTTTGCACTTTTACTAAGTTAGAGGTAAACGTCCTGGATACTTGAGTCCGCTGGGAATCTAGACAGGGTGAAAGCTCGGCTTTGTGTGTCTGATGCGTGTGGATGTGTTGTAGACGTCTTGTGGCCACTTTGTCGTTTTTCCGGGGTTTTATTGATAAACTTGGTCTGTAACTGGAGTAAATGGCCATTGCAAGCTGCATACTTCAAATGAAATGAGAAGTCCATCAAAAACTTTACCCTCTAACTTCGTCCATTTTGCGTGGTGCTGACTCCGTTTCGGAACCTAATCATATCTGACTGCGACCCCATCACCCACCTGTTTCGCTGGTTCAGCTGGGCCAAGGTCCATTCACCTGGATTTGCCGCGTCACAGGCTTTCCGAGTGGCCACAACTTACCCGCGATGATTCGGCGCCGTTTCGCAGAAACGGTGTGAGCGTCCCGAACGCCTGTGATGCGGCTGCGGGGCGGCAGCGGCGGGGGAGGGGAGGGCGGGCGGGGGGTGAGCTGCGGGAGGTAGGGGGAGACTGCAGTCGGCTCGGCCGCGCCGCGGCGGGCGCGACGGGAAGCCGGTGCTTCACCGCCGTTGCGTGATGTGACGCAGAGCTGAGCTGGAGCTGAGGCAGCGCCGCCAAGCCAGAAGTGGCGTCAGCGGCTGTACTGCAGTGTCGGCGCTGGGACGCAGCAGAAGAGCGTGAGACGGTCCAGACCGTCCGGAGGTGTTCAGACGTTGATGTATTATAGTAGGACTACTGGTGAGAGTGGGGAGCGGGCCTGGTCTGCTGCAGTGAGAACAGTGGTCTCTGAGAGCAGCCTGTTGGAGGGGCAGCGGCGTGATGTGCGTGGAAGTGGCGCTTCAGCGCGGCTCCGACTGGTTTGACCGTGTGCACGCTGCCGTCGCTGATGGTGGCCAGTCCGAGCAGAAGCCAGAGGTACGTACTCGGCTTAGGTCTCGGCAGCTCGCAGTGCTGACCTCTAATATTATTATTTTTGGGGCTTATCCGTGCATCAACTGCCAGTGTCATATGGTGTCGCCAACTCTTTCCCAGTTGGAGGGTTTCCTGGGAGCCAGCTTGCTCTTTGTCCAGGGAATCCGCCTGGTCTTGAACCCGGGTCGGCCACGTGGAAAGCGAGGTATTATAACTACCACATCACCGCGCCCACACGTCGTTGAACTCTCCCCTTACGGCATTCTTTTCTCAAGTTACTTACCTTCTGTGCCTGCATTGGCCTATTTTTCACCTGCCGGTGGGTTTTTTGTTTCTGCCTTCATTTATGTCGGAAGTTATTTACAATTTATGACCCTCAAACTTTTGGTTACTTATTGCTTATTTTCCTGTCGCCCAATCCGTGATTTCAGGGACCTCGAGACGTCCGGATCTGTCAATTACGATTGAACTCGTATGTCCGTGTCCGTTCATCACCAACAATTCTAGTTAGGAAGTTTGCATGCTACCAAATACGGCCTCAGGTCCCATTATCTAAACTCTACTCTATTCTCTCGGCGGGATTCAGCAGCGTAGTATTCCGTGGCGGGATTATCTCTCGGCGGGATTCAGCAGCGTAGTATTCTCGTGGCAGGATTCTCTCGTGGCGGGATTCAGTAGTGTAGTATTCTCGTGGCGGGATTCAGTGCGCGTGCTCTCCTGGGACGATTTTGAGCTCGAATACCGGGCGACTCTTGTGGTTACTCAGCGGGCGCGCAGGTAGATGTATCTTGGGTGCGTAGGGCCCTCGAAAGCTTCGTGCCGGATAAACTCGCATATGAGGGACACGGCTCGGCCGACCCTACCGCTTCGTTATTCAAAGGCATCTCTTATATCTCCATGATACTTTCATTTTGACTCATAATTTTAACCATCTTAACCATGGTATAGCCCGATCAGTTCAGTTACCGAATGAATATCATGGAGCCGTACGGCATCTCGGTCAAAGCCCGTGCCACGTACAAAAGCAAGGAAGCAAAAGCATGAAAAGAAAATATGCTGGTGATCATAATCCGCCAAAAAATGAATTACAATTTACAGTTTTTGAGCAGCCAAGATAGTGTTCACAGTTTCACACTAGAGTGCATGGTCGCCACTCATTATCAAATGACACTAAATCCAAGTCATAAAATTTACAGCCACTTCCACGCCCACTCGCTATCAAAGGCAGCGGTGGATCAGGGGAGGGCCGCGGAGGCCACGCTCCCCTCCCCCTTACGCTGGCGAGGCGCCCCCTCGGTGTCAAGGTGCCTCCCCGGGGGGCACCTCCATCTGCTCCGCTTTGCATGTCTTAAAAGAAATACGGACACCCCGTGGTAAATGTCGCTTAAACGTTCCACATTTTGACAACCATCCCTGTATTACCGGCATCCCTGTATTGTGGATAATAAGTAATTTATTCGTTCCATCGGCACCCCATGCTTCATTGTGGGCGTCCTCACTTTCTGGCGTTCCGCTCTATACCACTTTCGCCCCCCCCCATGGTGTTTCATTTTTGCTTTCGTTGCACTCCACCGGCGCCTTCACGTTTCACTCTGCTCAATGCAAAAACATGCACAATTGACTTCTGAACATTACAAAAAAACTAGTGTTATCATTTGCAGTCAAACCGGGTTTGCTATAACCAAAACCTATCGATGTACGGTGGTGGGAACCATCCGGTCACATCTGCCGCCAAGGGCCGTCTCTGAGACGAGAGTAGAAGTGGCGCTCTGTGAGCGAATGGCCAGCCCTGAGGACAGACCCAGCAAGGCACTGTCAAGATGTGGATTCTGCACCTTTTCGGCCACAAATAACAAATGGGACTGATAAGGAGATCAATGGGACTGATAAGTTCCAAGTCGCCACAAACGATTCCAGCGCCTTACCCCTCGCCTTATAAGCATAGTGCTGCTTTCAACGTCAATTTCAGCACCATCCCCACATGCCGGTGTTGAAATCAATTTGAAGTTAAAAAATAACATGAACTTTTAGAATAGAACGACTCTCAGTTTCTTCGAGTTGAAGTTTGTTTACGCGGGTTTTAAGCGAACAAGGTGAAACAAAGCTGTAAAATTATAGGTTATAAAGATAACCAGTGCAGTGCGTATTGTTCCTTTGTGTTCTTACCGTGAGCGGGCAGGTTAGATGAGCGCTCAATGAGACGACTTTTTGATGAGATGGATCAGGTATCGACGTAGGTACTGTAGTCTCACTACAGTACCGAACAGCACAAAGCTGTGGGTGTTTTGTGCCGCTGGGCACATTGGAGCTAGGCTTAGCCACTCAGACGGTAGTGGTGAGCGGTGCCCTGAGAGCCACAGCGCCTGAGAGCCGCAGCGCCCTGAGAGCCGTAGCGCCGGTGCTGCGGATGGTAGCGTTGAGCGGCGCCCTGAGAGCCGTAGCGCCGGTGCTGCGGATGGTAGCGGTGAGCGGCGCCCTGAGACCGTAGCGCCGGTGCTGCGGATGTTAGCGGTGAGCGGTGCCCTGAGAGCCGTAGCGCCGGTGCTGTGGATGGTAGCGGTGAGCGGCGCCCTGAGAGCCGGAGTGCCGGTGCTGCGGATGGCAGGGGTGAGCAATACCTCGGTAGTCAGCAGTGCTGTGAACACCGCCACGGGTTCACCGGGCGGCGGCATTAGTGTTCAAGCCGGCACGCCGCCGGGTGTCGGTGAGAGATGTGAAGGTGGCTCGCCGGTGAGAGCAGATGAGGGAGCTGAGAGCGGTGGTACGCTGAGGATGTCTCAGCGCATCATAAGGGTCGAGAGGCGATGGAGGAGGAATTGCCCCCCCCCTTGCTCCCTGGATCCACCTACTAAGTTTTCAATACCGTCCTGGTACACGAAAAGATCAGAATACCAACCCGGCGTACGCAAAAGAGACCAAAATGATAATTTCATCGTATGTACGCAGTACATACTCTCGCAGAGATCAGAATTATAATTTCATCATATCTACGCAGAGCTCACGTCATCATCTCTCATCGCACTCTCGCAGAGATCAGAATAGTAAATCAGCCGTCCGTCCCACAGGTGATGAGCCCTCGAGCCACACAGGCAGACTGCAAGCTCTTCAGCATGTCCGGAGACCCGCCGCCGTCACCGTTCAAGGCTACCCTCAACACTGCGCATGCGCCCTCCTCGCGCGTCGTCTGCGACTGCGACCCCTCCAAGACATCGTACCACATCTGCGATCCGGTGAGGGCGCCTGGGGAGATTTGCGGACCAGAAGGCCCGTCCTTTCTTCTTGTGATTTGTTCACGATTTATTGCTTTGATATTTTGTAAACTTTGCCGTTATCAACGAAAATAGCGCTTCATATTTCGAGTTGGAGGGTGCATAGAATTAGACAGCTTGGGTCATAAGGCGCATAGGCAAAGCTGGGGAAAATTATCAATAGGAGAAGGTATGAATATTGCACCCTCCAGCTTCCCTTCGAAAGGATATCACTAGCTAGATGAATGTCTCCCGTCCGACGTCGTTGTTGCTCATAGAATTAATTTTTCAATTTAGCTTTTTTAATTTTTCAAATTTGCAAACAGACTTGCAAGCTTCACTTTTTATGATTTTGAAATGTTTCTTGTTCGGATTATGGTTTATTCTAAGATTGAGCTCTAATTTAAGCGAAACCACTAAAAGGGCATATTTTCCAAAGCGTGAAATTTTTTGGGTAAAATTCTTCTGACACTTCCCGGTTTTGAAGTCTGACCAAATACAGGCGCTGTCCTCAACCTGACAGCGAGCAAGTTCGCGAGGAACAGCTCCGTTCATCCTTGTGTGCCTGATAATACCTCACGATTTGGCAACGTTGCAAGAAGCCAGCAGAAACTTGAGAACAAGAGCTTGGGCCACGATGATGCATCAGTGTCAGAACCCTTTGAGATAGCCATATGATGAACCATACCGAGAAAGAGTCGGGTTTATATTGCATTTGTCTTAGAACTCACCATTTCCAAAGCAATAGCATGTGCTTTGGCCGTAGCCGGATTCACGCCAGCGCTCATTGGCCCCCGTTAGTCTTTAACTCCATAAGGGGGTGGTGCGCAGGTGAAGTATCCGTGCGCTTGTTTATTAGGGATATTCCCAAAACGTTTTTTATGGGCCACAGTATGTTTAATAATTTTTGGTTTTTAACGAGGCAGCAACTGCTGAGGTCATTTCGCGTTGCATGATATTTTTTGGTTAATGGGGATGTGTTCTCTAAAGTTCACCAATTAAGAATCCAAGTTTGACGGTTACGAAAAATTCACTTTTAAAGAGGTCACGAGGAACATCACTGCTTGTGTCTTGGAATTCCTCTCAATGAAGCCAAGATTTCACGTGGTAAAGCTCGCAAAAAATAACGGGGAGTTGTTTCTCAGTGCTTCTACGAGACAAGACTTATGCCCTCTGTTTAACCCGTAGCCAAATATTTACAAGCTGTGTCACACATCACAATATTTTACCGTAGACCCGGCACCGTCTGGGCCCTTCCCGTACCCACCACCACCTGGCGGTCAAATCAGAACCCCCCCTACTATGCTGGGAACCCGTGGTGATACGGTAGAGGTAGGACGGAAACGAAAGCGACCTATCGTCTTCTTCTGTTGATCCAAGCAAATCCGTTGACTCGTGGCATCAAAGGGGTCAGATTTAGGCTGATTTAGGAAGTTCCTTATAAGTTGGGAACCATCAGATCTAGAACAAATCCAAAGGCATAAATGTATTCTTCTTGACCAGAGAATTCCAATAATAGCAGGCATGGCCTTTTTAAATCATATGGAAACCTATTAGGTCGAGGTCGAATACGACCCTTGTTGTATATCATTCGAATTCCTGGAATATGTTCGTCACTATGAGTGCAATGTATGCTATATCGTGACTCGTCCAAAATTTAGAGACACAAACGAAATACAAAACCCCAAATTACAACAACGAGCTCATCTAGGAGTTCAGTTACACTTTACTTTTGTCAGCCTCATTTTATGAGAACAAAATTGCCTTACATTGGTAATGATATATAATTATTTGACCGAACCTGATACTAATTTTGGGTTCTACATTTCCAAATTGGTCACCTGAGATGTATGCAGTTACTCGTCTCTCATTCTAATCTCAATTCTAATCTGGATAATTCGCAAAAAGCGAGGGAGGGGTGCGATTGAACCCCTTAGGCAGTGAAGATTTTAATCCTGCTCTTCGGAAGCGTATCATTTTTCATCATGACATTGATGTTTCATAAGTCTCACCAGGAAACAAATCGGTGTACCTCCAATAATTTCAATAACAAAAACACGCACACACGGATGCTTCCCAAGAGGCATCTGGAAATTTCTCAAGACGATATCAACTACATAAACGTTTTGTTGTAATCTGTGTCAATAGTCCGTAATCCAGTCGCCACCCTCGCCTCTGCAAGGTTAGAGAATACATGAGTTTCCCTTTATTCGAGATTTTTCCCAGGCAAAACCAGGGTTTGCGCCTTTTCAGGAATCTTCAGGGCTTTTCTTTACGGCTGTGCCCTCCAAGAGCTGTGCCGAGGTCTCTGACTCGGCCCTGTCAGAGGAGGCGGCACCCAGCACAAGTCAAACGACCCAGGACAGAGAGCGTCTCTTGACCAGCCAGAACCATTGGCTCAAGTCCACACTGATAAAGGTAAGCTGACTCTCAAATAGTGGAGACTGTCCGTGTAAAATTGTGGCGGCCATTGGTATGCTGTTAATACTTGTAAACGTATCCACAGGCTGTTCATGCTGGGAGGTGTTGTAAGTATATTTAAAAAATGTTCGTGCATATATCTTATATGTTTATTTTTCTGTATGTTTCCTCCCCTGTCACCATTGGCGGATCGAGGAGCAACTTTTGAAGGAGGCCAAACCAACGTTTTGGGGAAAAATCGAGACAAAATTGCGAAAACATTATAAATGGCCACAATTTTGTTCTTTGGGGGTCGAAGATAGCATTTCAGGCTTTGGTAGGGTCTGCAGCCTCTTTGCCCCCCCCTCTTGGGTCCGCCAGTGCCTGTCACCAACCTCCTCCCACCGACCTCCCCCCTCTCACCGACCTATCCCCTCTCACCGACTTCCTCCTCTCTCACTGACCTTTTCCTCTCTCGCCAACCCTCTCCCTCTCACCGACCTCCTCCCCTCTCACCGACCTCCTCCCCTCCCCGCCGACCTTCTCTCAGTCCTGCTCCAGTTCGAGTGACCTCACCCCCGGTGCTTCCGCCTGGGTCGGGTCGCCTGTCCACCCGCGTTGAACTCGCCATTAATTAACAGTGCAGCGGCGTCGGCTCCCAGGTGCTGGAGCGCTACAGCCAACAGCTGGCCAGTAACAAGCGACAGCGCCAGCTGATGACTCGCCTGTTGGAGCTGCGGAAGCAGAAGCTGAACTCGCTGCCACCCAAGCAGTACCAGCAGTACCAGCAGCAGCAGCAAATACAACAACAGCAGCAACAGCAGCTAGAACTGCTGGTGAGGCAGCTGTCTGCCGACTCTGTGGAATAGGCTACGGCTCTGGGGTGGATGACGCCCATAACTTTTGAGATGTAATACTTTTTGAACCGGTGTATTGGTATCGTGCACGGCTGCCAAAATCATACAGTGCTCTCTAATGCATATTTCAAATCGGTGAAAGTCTGATGTTTTGGGGAAGGCCGTTTGTGCGGCCCTGAGACCGCCAGTGGCGCTCACCAGCGGTAATCTGGCACCTGCTTCATACTGCACTGTGTGCGGGGAGCCCCGGGTGACCAGTGTGCCGGTTGCCCGGCCTCGGGTGACCAATGTGCCGGTTGCCCGGCCTCGGGTGACCAATGTGCCGGTTGCCCGGCCTCGGTGACCAATGTGCCGATTACCCGGCCTCGGGTGACCAGTGTGCCGATTCCTCGGCAGCACAACCAGCGGCAGGAGCTGTACGGCAAGTACGAGCATCTGGTGCGTAAGAACAGGCAGCTGGAGCGGGCGCTGAAGCAGGCCCACCGACAGGCGGCGCTGGCGCCCCCGCCAGCCACATCGGCCCCCACCCCGCAGCCGGCCAGGGACGAGCTGGCCGAGTACCGCGCCATGGTCAAACTGCAGGTCAGCGCCAGGCCTCAACACTGGACTTTCACCTGTTGGGGGAATGTGCAGATCTAGTGAAACCAATATGTTTGATTTTGTTTAATCCACTAATGTTGAAAGTAGATATCACCTTGAGTTAAGCTTAAAACAGATTGAACAATGCTTACGTAAAAGCAAAACTACATTGAATTGTTATACGAACCATATATTCAAAAATTAACCTAACGTGTTGCTTTAGTAGCCTCATCAGGGACTAAATATACATCAAATGCAGCCCAAAAGCATCCATTTGACGTACGCGGGCATCAAATTTCGGTTGCGGACTCAGTCTTTGTCTACATTCCCGAAATTCCGAGTAACGACCACGTACGAAAACATCGGCTTCTGACATGAAAGCACACTTCTGTTCCTCGCACCGACGCATTTACGCACGTCAAGTGTGTGTTTTTGGATTGTATTTTATACACCACTAGCGCACGATGAAACTGCTACAACAAAACGTTGGGCTCTTTAACGAATAAATGGTTCATGTTAAAGTAACTTTGCCTTCCCTTACGCATTGCTAAGTTGCCGTCTTATGCGATGGCTTCAGACCAAACAAAATTGTGTCTCTCTAATGCACGGATTGTTGATGCGCTGAAACGTTTTTTCCCTTTAGAATAGAATGAGGTGGTTTATATTGTAATGAAAACTGTCCCTCTCTAGTTATCTCATACAGTGGCAATCTCTCATGCTAAGTGCGGTAGATATGGAGGGCTTGCCGCGGCCGGCGACTGAATCGCATACCTGGGGTCCGCTTTTAGACACACAAGGGTGTACTCAGAATCGTGAGTATTGGCCGCGTCATTAGACAGACTATGAAGGCGAATTCCCGGAGCTGACTCCGGCTCCGGTCACGATAGGTTACATCGCTGCCTGCAAGTCGTCATTGACTTTCCGGACTTATGTAAACGTTCAGATCCTTGATGATGTCAGGGACGGGTTGCCTGGGGACCCGGCATTGTCGCCGTTCTCCAGTGACGTCTGGCGGGGTACTCCCAACAGCGCGGGAATTCAGGCGGGCTCCTAATCCCTGGTGCGGTATAACGGAGCTGCTGGGTCCGGCTGTGTCTTTGGTCGGGTCCGCTGACCGGTTGAGGTTTATTCGCTTCCTGGTGACGGCCGCGTGGTCGTGAGAGAGATGGGACGTGAGATAGGGGGAGGGTACCATGACTAGGGGCTGGGCCGGCCCGCTGCAGGGGTGCCCGGTAGGGGGATGGGGATTACACCCTATCCTCTGTGAAATTGGATACATGAATGGCAATGGGAATTCCTCAGGGAAAGGTGGGAAAAGCACTGAGCTAAAAAGGATGGGAATTTCCGCGATAAAAATAGATTCCCCCTCTCACCGAGGGTCTCCGCTGCGTCAAATCTTTATAGGCAACGGGGAATTGACGTTGTTTTCCATTCCATCATAATTGCTGGGGTCTAACGAGTTAACCCTCGCTCTGCCGGCACCCCGGGAGTTACGCGCCCTGCCGGCATGGCTGAAAAAACCTCCTCTGGTTTACTGATAGAGAACTTGAAGTGTAAGCGGTCGTATGTGCCTTACAGGGTCTCAAAAGACACCTCAATCATTTTTCACCTTGTTCGTATAAGTTTCATACATGAATTCCTATCAAGTGTGCCTAAATTAGTCCTTTTAACCAAACCTTGCAGTTTCATCCCGACCACAGCGGCCGCCACCCGCGGCGCGCTGCCGCCTGCGCCGTGTCCCGGGTACAGCCTCAGACAGGAGGTGCCGGCACCTGGCGCCGGTGCCTGAGCGCTGGGAGTGGCGGCCGCGCCAGCGAGCACATGCATTCGCTGTGGGATGGCGCCCCAACGGCGAAACAATTAGATGGGACCATTTCAAAAGCGGAAAAGAAACTTTTTGACGTTTGATATGCCATCTGCATAAACCACTTGTCACTTGTCGGATATATCCTAGCAAAAACAACTGACGTAGCCCCCCTACATTGTGCTTACACACATTGTGAACATATAAATTTTCGGGAAATTAATTTGACATATTTAGATTGTTCGTGCATAGTCTCGTCTTGAATACTGACGGAAAGATCGCACCTCGGTTCGCTAAGCCTAGCCGTACTGACACGCGCTCTACCTGGCTGAGATGAAAGAAAATGGCATCCATAGGAAATGGATGTTTTCGGGGGATACGGACACAGAGTTTTCACAGTGTGACGTGGTGTCAGAAATAGCTAAATAAAAAAGAAATGTCATAATATAGACATGCATGGAGAGAGGGTGTGTATGTTTTTCGTCATTCATTTTTTTAATCACCTGAGTATTCAATAAAATGTACAGGAAAATTAAAGGAACTAAAAGGATATGGATAATTGCACCATTCCTACCAATGGATCTTTTTACATCCCTATCCGTTGGCTACCCTTTTATACGGCAAATTGTCCCTTTGCCATCCAGCTGTGAACCTGGCACAATGTCAAGTTTGGCGTGGAAATCTCCCCTGCGTAACCACCATACAAGGAGGGTGACCTGAGACCACCCCTCTCACCCCATTAGCCCCTGCTGATGTTGTCGAGCCCCCTGGCGCTGTCACCATGCCGTCTGGGGACGTTTTCCAGGAAGCAAGCGTTAGAGATGCTGGCTGGGCCATTGTTCCGTATTTTCACGCGTGTCCTTATCGTCCCCTCGATCGCTATCAGCTGACCAAACCACGAACACTGTCACCCCTCTACCTGCCGCCTGCGCTGACGAGCCCGGTCTGTGTCAGAGGCTGTCGCGGGCCCCAGCGGGCCGCGGCACGGGCCGCCACTGCCAGACCTGAGTGGAAAAGCGCGAACATCATCTCAAAAACTTCCGCTTTACGCAAAAAGTTGAAAAGGTATCTACTTTCTGTTTGCCGAGAATGATGCAGAATTGACATAGGAACAGCTACCCCGAGCATTATCATCGGGACGGTTAGTTGGATGTAGATATTCGCATTGAAACTGCGAGAGGAGGAAAAAACAGCACCGCCGGCAGGGCGCGGGTTAAACGACTCGTCAACCCTCAATGTCATTTTGCAGTGCCAACTCTTTCCTTGTTAGAAAGGCCTTCAAAAGCTAATAGATAACATA
The DNA here is from genome assembly GCA_034440635.1 of Lepas anatifera. Lineage (NCBI taxonomy): Eukaryota > Metazoa > Arthropoda > Thecostraca > Lepadidae > Lepas > Lepas anatifera. Next base: position 672,592 of record JAOTON010000941.1, on the reverse strand, counting down.
CACCTTATTCGGGGGAAAATGTTGGGACGTGAACCCGGTTCTGAGGCCTGAAAAACAAGACAGGTGAAAACAAGCCCGCAACACATCAGCAGTGCAATAACTTTATCGAATATATCATTATCCACCGAGGTCCTCCGCACACATAAATATTGTACTCCCTTCCAGATATGTAACAATAACAACAGCATATTCAATGCGAGTCCCGGCTCAGCACGCCCGATTAATCGCTCCTGACGTCACTTACTTGTCGAGAGGGAGACTTGTCTGTGATAACTTAAAGATTGGAGACTTATCTTTTCCTTGTTTTGAAATGTCACTTCTGTGTCGCCGGGGGGGGGGTCTGACTGTTGCGACAAACCCTGGCCTGTACACAGGCCGGCTTTGCGCTGACTGCCTTCCCCGCCTGTACAGATCACCAGCGCCGTGGAGGACTACCGGGCCGAGAAGGCCGAGAAGGAGCGCGCGCTGCAGCTCAACGCCCAGCTGCACCAGAGGGTGGAGGAGCTGACCCGGGAGCTGCAGCTGCAGCAGCAGCAGCAGCGGCTGCAGCTGCCGGCGGTGAAGCTGCAGAGCGGTGGCAGGCAGCCGGCGGCGGGCAGCGGCAGCCGCAGTGGCGCTGGACCGGCGCTGGAAGTCACTGCCGGTCATCTCTGGAATCGCCAGGTTAGCCCGTTAGACAACCTCAGCAGGGCCAGAGGCTCCACTCCCTGTCTGGAGAAACCCTCCTGCCCCAAGCAGCGGCACATGTTCTGGGATCGTAGAGGCTGAGAGTTAAGGTTCAAGGATGTACCGGCTGGGCCGCGCTGAGTTTCCAGACTTTTGGAGGATTAGGGGCTGTTCATGATATATGTCACTTTGGGGGTTTCCAAAACACCTTTCCCGCGTCCCATGGCATTACTTTGGGCGGATCTCCTTTCGTGGCGTCATTTTTAGGCGAACCCCCATGTCTGGTGTCACTTTTTAGTGGACCCCATGTCATGACGTGTTTTTGGGTGTCCTCTCCCCTCCGTCCCTAAAAAGACATCCTCTCCGCTTGCTCTGACGATGGTGTGAAGCAGAGCCCAAGCTAACACGTTTTGCATACGTTTGGTGCCGAAATTTGAAATGTGTTCTTAGTATGTGTTATATGTCGTAGCTGATGATTTGTAATTGAAATTTTCTATCATTTTTAATATGTGTATTTTAGTGTATTTCTGGCTTAGAAATGATCACTGATGGTATATAACGGTTACAGTTAGAATCAGTTTATACACAGCTAAGAGGGACGGAATGTCTGTTCAATAAAGTGTTATCAGGAATTGTGCAGTTTCACTCCTGTTCTGACGGCCTGAATCTCCCATTCAGACGAGCAAAAAATATGAACGTTTTGGGCTGGGCACTGAGTGGGGGTCTAGAAAAACACAGTTATAGCCATAGTTGTATATTGAGGTTTCCAGATATTTTTCAGCACTTTCGTCAATCCGTTGTAGTAAAACACGACATCTCACTTAAGTACAAATGTGACAAAAAGTTATGTATTACTCACCAATCAGTATAATAAAAGATGATATTTTATATGCTATAAGAACTACATGTTAGACACAGGCACCGCGCTGACGGTACTGACGGTGCCGGGCAATTTCCAGAGACGGAGCCCTCTGCCGCCGCCTGGCCACCCCCCGCTACGGTACACCGGCTCTCTACCTAGTGTGAGTGCCGCCTTCGGAGAGAGGAAGGGAATGTCGGGACGGACAGAGGGACTGGAGGGTGTTGGGTACACTAGGTGTTTTTCATCCTTGGGTTTGGGAGAGGTCACATCAGTGGGTTGAAATAATTGCTTTTCGTAATCGGTAGATGCTTGATTCACTCCCCCCTCTGTTTTATGAATGTTTGATGTTAAAATCTTAGTGCATTGGAATGATATCTTTGTCATACCAGCAAGCGTATTTAGTTTAATTCTTTCGGATCGAGGTGCGACAGCCGTTAATTTGTTTTGTTTTTATACCGACAGAACTCCACCAACATACAATCATGCCATTGTTGGTGCTTTGTGGCGCTCCTTGTACTAGACTTAATGTATTAGTGTGGAATAGTTTCCTTCGAGATTAATTATTGCTCTGTTGTTTTAAAGATGTCAAGCAAACGACATGCGCAGGTCCATTATTAACAAATGTTTTTCTTTTCTTTTCAATTTTGTACCCGAAATTATGAAAGTCTTCATATTATGTTGTGTGTTATGTTGTATGCTTATGTTATGTTATTGTTGTGCTCTCAGTAAAAATCTGGCGCACCGATAACAGGCATTGGTTTTCAATGTCTGTTTCTGCTCGATTCCCAACGTAAACAAGAACCCTTAAAAAGATTCGGTGACACCCAAGTCTCAAGGGGGTATTCAAGACGTCGTGTACGCGAGTGCATCCGTTCAAAGAGTGTGACCCTTTCCCCGTCGGCAGCCACGGCAACCTCCGGAGCCGCCTCAGAGCGTGGTCTCCCGCTCAGTGGACGAGATTCTGGCCGCCCCCTACCAACCAGTCCACGTCTTCCCGCCGCCTGAGCCGCCGCCCTACGACGAGGTCCAGATCGACGTCCCCTCCGGCGACCGCTACAAGATGGTGCTGGTGGACCCGTCCGGACGGCCGTGTCGTGGCCCAGCACGTCTGCCGCGGACTCCTGAAGAAGTGAGCGAGAGTCCGGACCTGCGCGCTGCAGCGGCAGCGGACGTGGAGGAGCGCAGCGGGCGCCGCTCGACTGTGGACCTGCTGCTGGACCAGAGTTTGCCGGAGCAGCTGCCGCCGGCGCTGCTGGACGAGCCGGCGGCTGTACTGCAGCTGCTTCAGGAGCTGGCACCGCCAGCAGCGGCTGCAGAGGAGCGGAGCGCGCCTCAGGCAGCCGCCGCGGGACCTGACCAGCAGGCCCGCCGCCTGTCCGCCGTCCGTGACAGTGGGTACTCAGAGTCGCAGGTGAGGGGGAGGAGGCAGTGGAGACAGCGGGCGCCGGGCTGAGGGGCTGGAGGCCGAGCAGCGCTATGTCTGCTCTGACGGACGTCAGCGGCGGTCCGTGTGAGAGTGCTGGAGAGGAAGCGTCCTGGAGAACAGGAGCGGCCACGCTGCTGAGTGGAGAGTATCGTGATATCAACGGCGATGGTGTAAAGAACGGGGAGGCGAGTGCCCATCTAATACGGACGAACAACAGAAACTCCTGGAGCTCCCACATGAGAACTAATCCTTCAGGTGATAACAGAGTCCACTCCAAACGCGATGGGGTGGCATACTATCCCAGTGAAGCGCTCCCTGTTGTGCGTGGTGCGAGCTCTACGCGCGATTCTTTCATTAGTGCCATGAGTGAGTGGACTGTGGTGGGCGACTCATTGCTTCCAGCTACGCTGCCGGGCCCCTCCCAGCTGCCGGCTACCCTGCCAGAGGGGTCGCCGGAGCCGTCTGGCCCGCCGCTCTCAGACTCTCCTGTGTCCTCGAAGCTGCCCGGTCCGGCAGACATTTCCGTCGATGAGTACATGGCCACCAACACCCACAACGACGTCATATGTCCACACTGTGGCCGTGTTTTCTCGCACACGAACAACCTGGCGTACCTGGACCATATCGAGGTGTGTCCGGTTAGGCGCGTGGTGTCCAGATGATGCTGTTAGGGTTGTTGGTTGCTCCAGAAGAACATGACATCGCGGGAAGATGCAGCGTCAAAGGGTGATGAGGATGAAGGCTGGACGCCTGAGTCCAAATGGTATATCTTTCAGAGCTGTGCATCCCCACCCGAACTCGCCATCAAAGTGTCCAAGATGTTCACTTAGTACGTATGTTTCAAGTTCTGTCGCTACTCTACGTTCTTTCTCCCCTGCCTGAGGCGACTATTTGCAAGACTACTTTATCTTTAACTACTATTTAAGTTTTGTTTTGCGATGCTTCTGTTTACCGTACTAGTATAAAAGTATTCTGTTCAGTTTTCGCTACAATTTAAGCTGCCACTTAGCTTCATTTTCCGATTTTGAGTGTTGTGTGTGAAGGGGTCAGCTCGGGGGGATAGGCTTTACCCTGCTCCAGTTGTCTAGAGTGTGTATCAGCCGTCCAACCCCACACCAGTGGTCGAGCCGGCGTCCTGAAGCTGCTGTGCTAGCTTTCGGTGGCTTGCGACCACGATAGGGGTGACCTGGTGAATTCTGGTCATTTGGGGGGGGCAGCCGAAGGCGTTACTACCCGTGGCCTCTAAGATGCTGACCGAGGTCAGTGGTACCAGATGGCCTGCGCTAAAATCTAACCTGTCAATTTTGAAACACAGTCAATGACCTCGGATGCTTACTCAGTTTGTCATATTGTCTCACTCTCATATCTTAAAAACAGCCAGGAGGTTTTGCGGAACACGGAAAAGGATGTTTGAGCTCTAACCTGTCAGAGGTCCTACAGAACCAACAGTCTTGCATAGCTTGACCTTATAGAACTCCTACCTGAATCAAACTCGCGTTTCGGAGCTGTTAGGGATTTCACCCTGGTTTTTCTGGCCTATGTGCGCTCGAGAGGCCAGTAAGACCATAGCTGGAACCATGACACACTGTGCCGCGAGAGGTGATGAGTCGTGAACTGGATCCGAGATCGCGGCACGTGCCCAGCTGGTGCTGCGCCAACGCTGTTGATTGGCCGAAAGTCACGTGTTGGCTGGGGTTGGGTCGACGCTGTTTATTGGCCAAAAGTCACGTGTTGGCTGGGGTTGGGTCGACGCTGTTGATTGGCCAAAAGTCACGTGTTGGCTGGGGCGGGGCCGGTGCAAGCGGCCAGCCCAACTCCGCAGATTTCAACCTGGCCTGCAGCTGCAAAGTCGTCCAGTGACTGCGCTTGTCCGGACGCGGACTCTACTCTGACCAACCAAACTGGCTAGTCTGGAAACGATTGTTGAGTCAGGCTTGTGCGCCCCTTTTCTCTGAAATTTGGATAAGGACCATCACCTGGGGCCCTGAGTACGACTATCGTGGTGGGCGTGATTTTGAACAACCCAGAGTTTCTACAGCTAAGCTTGCGCCTAGTGTTCCAACCCGAGTATAATCATGGTAAGCGTCTAAATATCTAAGCTTGCTGATGAAAAAATTCCGGTACTTAAGATTGTTACAGCTCGAGATAAACAGCACTTGTAGTGTACCATAGAGCACGCCCAAACATAAAGAAAACAGTTGCTTTAACTTACCTGGAAAGCTATCTCCTTAAACTCTGGTTTCGAGCTTACGGGCTTTTGTGTTCGGTCTTTTGTGCTCATCTACTTAAGCGTGTGTGGGCAGATTTTCATGTCACTGAGTGAATTTTGAACGTGAGTAGTCTAGCCCGCAAACAGTATTGATCATGATGATTTGCAGTGGGTTTGGTGCAGTGCCGCTGTAGCCTTGTGCCCTGCTGTAGTGTATACGTATGCCGTACCACCGTGCTGCACATGCTGTTTTTTAGCATCCAATTCCGATCTGTTTATTCTGAAGTGCGTAGCCTGCCCATGATTATGTACTTGCACTTTTGTGTTGTACCTCTGTGTTTGTGAAAATAAAAGACTCAACTAAATGCCTTCAACTGCTACTGCGGGGGATTTCGTCAGCCAAGTCAGTACCTGTTGATTATGTTTGGCCGTTATCCAAGGCGTGATCCTAACCAAGTACGGCCCGAGACTGGAAATTAAAGTTTTTGGAGTAGAAAGACGCGTGAAAAATTGGCCGGGTCCAGTCTCCGATCCTCAGTGGAAGCATCAACATAATGGCCTTCGTGATGGATGTTCGCTCAGAGAAGAAATCAGATGTTGAACCAGTTAGTAAAGACGCGTTAAAAGCAAAAAAGGGACGCTATCATTGTTACCGCTTGATTAAAGGATGTTCCATAACCGCTGAAAGTTTCAGGTTTGTTCATTAGTATTTGGAACTCCGCATTTATTTATCATCAATACACTAGCATGACGAGCATCCCAATGTATACATTCATACAACACACATAACGATGGTCGCATCGATACTCCTCCCATGTACACCTCATCAGTGGACCCCAGCTCCCCTATTCCTCCCCCTCCCCCCATATTCACATCAGATCGTATAACACACACACACACACACACACATCAGATCACTATCACATGTCTCCTAAGACATAAGTCACAATATGACACACATGTCCCCTAACATTGTCCTGAACATTTCAGACATACGAGAGGATTTTTCAAAGGTATGCCGTGCCGCATTTCTTGATCCTGACATAATAGCGGCTGCTCGGAATGGGCTCAAACGAAGAGGTTCGCAAGGAACAATATGTCTCGGAATAGGAATAAAAGGAGGAAATTTCCAGCCTTGTCTCATGCGTTTCCAGTGACTTCTTTTTCTTATTTCAACCGTAAATTATGAGGAATTTTGTTATTTCATTCAATTTCTAATGAAACTTCTTACTTCTAAATTCTTACAGCACTGCCCTGTTTCCTCATTTTGCCTTTGTATTCATGCATTCTGGTCTCACTTCGAAGTCGGAACAGCCCCGTCCTTCTCCGACAAGCCCAACAAGACAAAAATCGCTGCCAGAAAAGGCCTACCCCGTGCTATGGTATGGTACTTCTCGGCCTAACACCGCCCCCCCACCTCTAAAGGCGTAATTTATGAGCAACCCTTTATAGATTTAACACGCGTATTGACGGGGGTACTCCCCTCAGTTTTTTTAGATCAGATAAAAACGGCGGCACGTAGCTCCATCGTACTAGGCATGCTTTCAGTCATCTTTATAAGTCTTGCCAAAATTTTAAGTTAGGTCATCTCAGGTCTGGTCACAAGTGCGGCTCAACCGACCTCACTTCAAAAAATTTTGAAATAGCATAAGTCAGAACAGGGTGAACCTATTCGATTGAAACTCATTTCAAATAATGGGTCCACCGAGTTCTAAAAATATTCCGGTATTTTTATATTGAAGATTTAAGGTCAGGTGCGAACCATGGCTTCTCCATTGGAAATACATGGAAAAAACAGTTAAACTAAATAACTCTGCAATGGATGGTGCTGGAACGCTTATTTCAATTGCATCATATTTGCCTCATTCTTGCGGTTCTAATGGTATGCATCTTGACTTAATCTGACCTTGACATGACATCAGCTCGGGTAAAATTTTATACCTAACCTGATTTGACCTAGCAAGTTCATATTATATATCATTCGATCTGTCTTGCTGTGAGGATTCCAATGGTTTGGATTTTTTGCTCTATCTGAACTAGTTTAGATGTAATGACCGAAAACATTCATTTATATGTTATCCATATGGAGGCATGCCTTGACCTCTAGTGACCTTAAATGTGACCTGACAAAAAATGGTTCGAATTTTTTCTTTAGGCGTTTTGACGGTCTATCTTACCGCTTACCGTCTTTCGCTATCTTGCGTGATTCTTGAGATCTGAGGGGGTACCTACCCACCATTAAGGTGAATGCTTAAGGGGGCCTTCAGAGAAAATAGAGAGCCCTTCAGAGAGAAGGGGCCCAAAATGCATGAATAATCATGACCAGAGAGGGCCCTTCTGTCTGCAGAGGGCCTTGAAGCGTGGCAGTGGTTCAGAGGACTCCCCAGTTACGAGTAGCGCTCCCTGCTCTAGATGTGTGCTCTGATGATGCCGCCGACTCGTGGCTGTACAGCTCACCATCTCCCGTGATAAACCTGAAGTCCGGCTCCGGCCCGGAGTCGGAGTCTGCATTGCACCGGCATCGACTCAGACTCCAGCCAAAACTACCGACTCAGACTCCAGCCAAAACTATCCACTCAGATTCCAGCCAAAACGATCGACTCCGACTCCAATTCCGATCCCGCAGTTGTGCCATGAATGCTATACAGGGCTTTTGTTCCTGAAGTGCGATTTTTTAAAATGCTTTCTTTTCGGAGATATGTCAGGTCATGCGCAATAGAAAAAAACGCGTCAAGGTGCAATGTGTCATAACGTATCATAACCAAAGGGTAGCGGAGTAGCGATAGTGATTAAAAAAATGTGATCAATAATCCACCGAATCTGATTTTCACACCAGGCTTATGGCTATGTCTGGAAAACATTTCAAAACAACTTGACCTGAGGTCAGGTCAAGGTCACTTTCGGATCCAACTTAGTGAATATGCTTATCCATCGTTTTGGAATGATAATCCAAATGCATTGGTGTCAAAATGAAAGCTCTATCTGCTATAACTATTTATTGGGAAGTTATTTACTTAAGTCAGATATCCTGATTAATTCGTCCTAGATATCCTCTCACAGGTCTCAGGCCCAAAGTCGCTACATGTCTCTAGAGAGTGGCCTAAGATACTTCAATTTTTTAATTAGAAGCTTTTCTTAGACGTCTCTACAAAAGAGAACAGTTTTCGGTCGATCCTCGTCTTCCCATGTATTTCCAATGGAGAGGTACTCGTACTCGACTCTAGGTCACCGATATCACAAATCCCGCTGCCACAACTCGTGGCCTTCGGAGAGTTTGCTAAGTGATATGACCACATCAATAGATTATATCTGTTTTCACTGGTGTCCCTGGAAACATTTTTTGGAGGTGAAGTCACTTGACCTGGCCTGGTGATCTGACCTGCGACAAATCAAACTTAAAATTTTGGAAATGATGAGCTGTTGATAAAGGATAAGGTATGCCAAGTACAGTGGCGCACTGCACCGCTGTTCTCTGGCTCTAAAGGAAAACCCCGAAGGGGTATTCAAACAACCCCCTCCACTGGGCCGAGGGTTAACGCAAACAGTCCGCGTCTGTATTAGGCACATCCATTATACGAGCGTTCACCTCCTCTGGTAACTATTTCTACCGCAATTTATCAAGGGGAACGAAGCCAGACAAAGCTTTGCAGTCACGCGTTAGCACTGCCACAATCTTCAGTCATTGGGAGGCTAATAATGAAGAGGAAGCCCATCCGCTGGCGGTCTTTGTTACCCCCGACTGGAATTGTTCCCAGCCCAGCTCAGAACCGGTTTGCCACATTAACATTCTGGAATTCGGTGTCGACCCCTGGGCGCGTCTCGTACCGGGGAACCCCCAGTCTGAGCCGTACTTCCACTAGAGAAGCACACCTCCGGCGGCGGCAAAGGTGTTGGACTATCCACCGGTAATTTTCGGGCGCTCGCATCCTGACCGGACGACGGCCAACAGATAAAATCTCGCGCATCCTCGCTGGGCGGTGAGATCCGGGTGGGGTACCGGGACCGGCGGCATCTCCGGGCCAGCTCCCGAACAGGCCGGAGTGGAGGAGGCTGGAGCCGGGCGTGGCCGGAGACGGGTGTGCGGCGGTGGTGCTGCGGCGACGATGGGTGCAGCAGGGCTGCGACAGTCCGGCGTCACCCTGCTGGTGCTTGGCCTGGTGGCACGTATGGCGCACGCCCAGCTGGACCTGTCCCCAGGTGAGAGCTGAATCACAGGACTTGCCCGCTGACGCCCTGTACCCATGCTCGTTCGTCAATGTATCTGCTTTTGAGGTAGCTACAGGGTCACTGTTCATGTACTGAATTTACATACCAACGACGAGGCCTTGTCAGCCTCAGGGGCGGACGCAGACCCGAGTTTGGCAGGGGGAGGGTGGAGCAAACCCAAAACCCATGTCTGCTTCTCCTCCTGGGGGGATGGGAGCGAAGATTTAATTGCTCCATAGACCTAGTGTAAACACCTTTTTTTCACACATTGATATAGCCTTTAGAGGCGGGGGCAAAAAAAATGTTTGCCCCCTTCCAGTGATTTGGGGGCCTTAGCCGGAATTCCCCTGCGTCTGCCAATGGTCAGCCTTGTCACGGGCGCCTAATCTCCCTCCAACACTTGGTACCCAACAGAACCTACCATGAGCTGCTGGGAATCCCGTTGGGCCTCTAGTTCACGAACGGAATAGATGTGATATGGCGTCAAGTGTTTTATCAGCACCGAGTTGTCAAGGGGCCCGCGGGGACCAGAGAAGTGGTCGCTTCGTAAGGGACAAAAGGGAGCTTGAGCCCGCTAATGCGGCGGCTCAAGCTTCTGAACTGGTGATAGGATAAGGAGGGGCGAGAGCGCGCGGTATGAATGAGTACGCAATAACTGTTTTGGTTGCTTGACAACAAGTCAGAACGGCCATCTTTTCGCGAAATGTAGCAAATATCGATTGGCGTCTTCCACTAGAAAATGAAGATTCCCACCAGATTTTGTGTCTCCGACGGACACTTAATGGCTTTCCTTTTGTTCTACAAACAAGTGCGCCGAACACTTGTCTGTGGGTGGTAGGGTAGAGTGGGGTAAGACGCATACGTTAAGGAAGAATTCGTCTGTAACGATCCTGCCAGGACGGAATTACTTTATTTTTCTTCGTTAAGTTTTTGCATCGTTTGTCTACACTCAGATAGAAATTTGTTATTCTGACACGATGCAAAGTGTGCGAAATTTATTTTTTCTTGAGACCATGTAAAAGGCGTTTTACCCCGATAGCGGGGTAAAACGCCCAAGCCCCGGGATTAAAAGGCCGTCATAAAACTCCCAGCGTATATTGTACCTTTTTGTTTCACGTGAACAAATAGGAATATCATTATACTTACCTTGTAAGACAATTTAGTGACGAAGTTGGTTTGGGTAAGCACATTCTCATCGCATATAGTGCAATCGCAACTTTAAGGCAGCTTGTTTTAGGTCCGGAGATGCAAAAAGCAACAAATGTTTGCTGAAAAATAACTGAGTTTACTGGGCGGGTCCAATCATGCCCAGGACCGGATCAGAAAGGCCGCTACCAGAAAAAATATTAGATGGAAGCTACAGTTCTTACATCAGCCTGGACATAGTAGTAGGCGTCTTACCCAGGTGGACGCGTTACCCCACTCTACCCTAAATTCTATTCTTTTTAAGGTCATTGTCGAAACTGTAGACCTGAGTGCTCACAATCATACCAAGAGGTGTCACCACGAAATTTCTACTGGGGTAACGGATCCCGCACTCGCGATGACAGAGGGAGGGGAGGAGGCAAATCATAAGAATTTTGGCTACATGTACAACACGAAGGATGATGCGCTTCATGTATGCAGACTCACGTAGTTAACGGAGAGGAGATACAAAAAATGATAGTGAGACGAGGCCCACCATTTTGAGGTGGGACGTCCCACTCTGATTTGCGAGTCCCTCGTCCTTCTGCTCTCGACGCCCATACCTATCATAGGCGTAGTAACCGAGGGGGGCAGGCGGGCCACTGGCCCCCCACTTTTCTGTGATGGGCCCCCGCAACGGAGATAAGAATATCAACAACTGCAATATCAAGCAAGAAACTCAAACTGGCCCAATAGCTTGCCCCGGAACCCCGTTAAACTTTCCTGTGCCCCTAAACTAAGTTGAGGTCCTATGAGTCGATTTTAAGGTCCCCTGAGCTTCTCGGGGCCCCTGAACTGGCCTCTGATACCATACGAGCTAGTCTGGGCCCCTTGAGCTGAACTGAGCGCCCCTGAGATGGTTTGGGCAGCATGAACTGTTCTAAAATGCCTAAACGGAGCTAGGAGCCGTGACCTTGAACAGGGCCCGTGGGTTGGCCAGAACCTATATCCACCGACCTGGGAGCCCCTGAGCTGAGCTGGGACCGTAAAGCTAATATTGTCCCTTCATCTAATATGGATCCCCTGTGGTGCACAGAAGACCCAAAACTTATAATAATAATAATAATAATGTTTATTTCACACTCATGGTGTATATCACACATGCATTCACATACGCATCACATCATTACACGTGCATATCAGATGTCATTAGTCAAATACACACACATCATAATACAGTACATAATACTTGCCTAAAACACTGTTTGAGGCAGCCCTAATCGACATTAAATCAGCCAATGCCTTCTTTGATTTCTGCAGCTTTGTGCGATATCATACCTCTCAAGCATCGCCTAATGTCTGAAAAGGAGCTACTGTCCAAATCTAATTGCAAGAGGCCATATTTTCTTCTAATACACAAACAATTTTGGGCTAAAATACCTTCAAGAGAGACTTTGCTAGTCCTCAAAGTAGCTAAAATGGAGTTGTTACTTGTGGAAAGAGCTTTCTTAAACAGTAGCTAATTTTTTACATCCTGTAGTGCGAAGGTAAAAATATCAAATTCATCACAGATAATATGGTTGCTATGATGCAGAGGCTTACCAAGTAGTCGCTTAATGCAGGAGTGATAAGCCACACTAAATTTCCGGAGAGCCATTTTAGAGTTTTCAATGTTCCAAAGAACACTACCGAACAGATGCCCGCAGTAAGTTTGGAACAATTTAGCAAGTGTCCTTTTATTTGCATAGCCAATCTTAGCTTTCAGTCTATTTGTGCTAAAGTAAACTGCTCTTTTGCTCTAGATATGTCTGAGGCATCGCAAAGAGTCGGAGTTACAATGTGGCCTAGGTATTTAAATTCCTCGACCCAACTAAGCTGGGTACCGTCTAACACAATGCTGGTTGTCTTGCTACCTGGACCAAAGAGATGTCGCATCTTCTTGCCGTGAAACATCATGCAGACCGTCTTTTTTACGTTAAACTTTATATCCATCTCAACTGCAAAGTTTTCACATAGTGTGACTAGTTCCTGTAGGCCATTTCTTGTTGGAGATAACAAGACAACATCGTCAGCATAAGCAAGAACGTTAACAGCACAATCATTGATATGACATCCTAATCTCGATGACCGTACTTTATCAAGCAAACTGTCAATGTAGATACTGAAGAGGAGAGGAGAGGTGCAACCACCCTGCCTGACTCCATTATTAACTGTGAAAGGTTCTGAAAGTACCTTATCCCACTGGATTGCCACATTTTGGGAGCAGTACCATTGCTTCAATATTTTAACGTACCTAGTAGGTAAGCCTTTAGCTAAGAGAGCATCAAAAAGTTTTGAAAAACATACTCGGTCAAAAGCTCGGGCTGCGTCTAGAAAGCAAGCATAGACAGGACTGCCTAGTGAAATGTAGTGATACACTGTCTCTTTCAATACGTACGCTGCCTGGGTGGTCGAGTGACCTCTCTTAAAGCCAAACTGAGCGTCATTAGTGACCAGATATTGTTGCAGTCGATCGAGCAAGGCAGTTTCATACAGTTTAGATAAACTAGCTGATAAAGCTATGGCTCTATAGTTGTTGGGATTGTCAAGAGGGCTGGCTTTGTCCTTCACTATAGGAACTAGAAGAGACTGAGCTAAACGAGGAGGAATATAATGATGAATGACCATAAAATTGAAGAGATCCGTGATGAGGGCGAGCACGGATCTCCCTAAGTGACGAATGTGATCATTTGTCAGTCCATCGGGCCCAGGTGCTCTCCCAGTATTTAGCTTTGCGAGAGCTGCTGTGATTTCGTCGACTGAAAACATATCAATTCCGTCATCAGCTCTATCTAATATGGCAAGGAGTTCATCCTCCGAGCTTTTACATGAAGAATCATTAAAAACACGCTCAAAGTGCTCCTTCCACATGCCGGTGATCTGTCTTCCCCCATTAACGCCATTCAAGGTGGATGGGAGGCAAACTCGTCCGCCAAGATCCCTGTTGACTAACTTCCAGAACTCGAGGTTACGTTTTCCTCGTAGAGAGGCGGTTAGTTTATCTGCCTTGAAGGAGTTAACGTTACTTTTACATGCCCTAAACGCGTATTTGAACCTAGCTCGAGTGTATCGCATATTATTAGCCTCTAGACCCTCCTGAGGGCTCCCGCATGCTTTCCAAACTAGAAAAGCACGTCGAGCCTGGTCATGAGCGTCTTTAACAATATCATTCCAACCAGGGCAGATGTGTCGTCGTGCATTGCGAGTATTCTTTGGAATTGCTAAATATGCAGACTTAATAACTGCCTCTATCAGTAAGTCGCATATTAAGTCGATGACAGAACAATGTGCACTAACCGTACAAGCAGAGCTACACTGACTTTTCAACCTATTGAATAGCTCCAAGCCGCTTTCTGACAGGGACTGTAAGATAAGTTCATTATACATGAGAAAGCACTGAGAATCAGCGTTTTTCCAATTCAAAGTAGCGGGTTCGAAATTCCTTGCCTCCCCTTGTAACGAAGCTTTTACAATTAAGTTCATGTGAAGCTCTAAGGGCAAATGATCTTTTGTACTGAAATCATATCTGATACCAATACTTTCTACTTTGTTGTAAAACATAGGACTGGCAATACAGTGATCAAGCCAAGATGTAGATCTTCCTGAGGAACAAATGAATGAGAATGAGGACGGAGATAAAGATTCAACATCGGCGATAAGCATGCCAATTTCGTCACAAAACTCTGAGAGCTCCTTGTAAAAACGAGACCCATGGCTGTTAGCATTAAAATCCCCTATCACCGCATACATGCATGAAGTTGGCCTAACTTGTACAATGATGTTATGAATCAAACCTAACAACATGCAATATTCATCACAGCTTTCCTGGTCCCTATAATCAGTCGGCATGTACACATTCAGCAGAGTTACCAGACCCTCCCTAGTGGTAAGGTCAAGCTGCATCAGCCGGTCACAGTTAGGCACTTGACACACCCTAACTGCAGCGTGAATACTCTTTCTCCATAAAATAGCTAATCCACCATAGGGCCTTCCCCGTAATACGTTAGATGAGGAATCAAAGGAAGTAGTTCCAAAGCCTGCAAAGTCTTCGTGGATATTGTTCACAATGTCCAACTCAAACTTAGCAAGCCATGTCTCCTGCAGGAATACTATATCATTTAGAGAACAAATATTTCGTACTTCCTGAATTGAACTTTTCAGTGACTGACAGTTGTATGAGGAAAATCTGACGATGGTCATACAGAGTATAGTGACATTTAGCTAACTACCATTGGCTTACGCTCAAAAAACCGTTTTACAGTTACGTTAGAGGGCCAAGCCTCAGGTTTAAGAACCCTAGCAAGGAATTGTGTCGGTAAAGACACTTTGTAGCCCCGGTAACCCCATTTTTGGAGGCAGTGACATATTTCTTCTACAACTAAAGCCTGAGCAGCCCCTGTATAATCAGTAATATGTTGTCTGACATCCTCAGCCGAGACAGAGGCAGCCAGTCTGCCGACAAATATATCAGCACACCTAACAGGAGCAGGCACACCCAACAGTTTCCCCTGGAAGGCACCAGACCCACGAATACTCCTTGATGTATTACTATGCAAAGCAGAGTTCTCTGTAGGCTTTGATGCTATCTTGCCCTTCTTTCTCGTAACGAGTGTAAACCCGTCATCTGATGACTCAGAGGCTGATACAGCACCTGAGCTCGACACCGCTCCTGAAGTCGGGGCTTCGTCCTTACCTGCGGCCGCCTCAGCCACTGGAGCATCTCCTAGCTGCAGGGCTGTGTCAGAAGGGGACGAGTCAGCTATGTTGTCGGTGGGTCCAGGCTCTGGCGTTTCAGCTGCCTTGGCCTCCGATCTGCTAAGGGGCTGGCTAGGGACAAGCTGGGCATTATCTGTCCCAGTAGCAGTTACATCAGCGCGAGCTGGCTGATTGGGCTGCGCCAAGCTGGCATCAGCAACAACATGGCTGTATAACTTACGGGATAATGGTTCCGCCTTTTGCTGCTTTAAGACACCAATGCTGCGCTCGATGTCCTTGAGCTTGCCACCTAACTCAGAACGTAGATCTCCGATCGTTTGCTCCAGCTTGGAGATATGGGAAGCTATTCCCGAGCCATGGCTGGCTACATTCGGTACGTTGTCCATATCTACCGCACAGAAGATGGGCAAAGACCATCCTTCCTTGTCAGCTGTCTGAAGGGCTTTAAGCATGTCCTCTGTGTCAGACTTGGCCTTGGCCGTCGATCCATTATCACGACGTCTGATATGTCGAAGTTCACGTCTGTTGCCTGCACGGTCCTTCACTACAGTGTCCCACAAAATATCTTTTGCTTCAGAAACATGGTCCACGCTGTAAAAATCTACAATTGTTTTCACCAAATCTTCAAACGGGATGGTATTAAGCTTAAACTTAGCAAAGCACAGAAGTTCATTTTGTAGTAAGCACGTAGCCATCAGAATAGACCCACCGTCACCGCAACAATAGTGCGATAAAGTTGCCGCAGCCACAACTTAATTTCAAGCTAGGATATTAGGTGAATTACAGATTATTATGAACAGCTCTCGCGGCCAGCGCCTTTAACCGGCAAGGAAAGTATTTTCTCACTATATTTGATTATAAAATATACTTATAACCAGAAAAAAGACATAAATTGTAGGAGCACAAAAATCTGCTGCTTTTCTTGACAGAGAGCACGTATCTGAGGCCCCTGCACAGTAATAGGGCCCCTGCCCTGGAATTGGGTTATAAGCTTTAATTGAAACCCTGAACTGTTCTGAAACCCCATATATGCCGATAAGGGACCGCTGGATGATCCGGGCCCTTAAGCTTATCTGGTCATTAGAGCTAATATGGGCCTCTGTGTTAAATCTGGGCCTCTGAGATGGTCTGGGACCCCCTATAAGACTTTACAGCCACTGACCTGGCGGCCGTGAGCTTGAATAGGCCCCTTGAGATGTTCTGACAGTGGTGCAGCCAGGGGAGGGGGAGTCGCTGGAGTCCGCGGACCCCCTTGGGCTGACCTTATGCACTAAAAACACGAACATTGATCTCGGGGGCCCCCTGAGCTTGGTCTCGAGGGGGCCCTTCCGAGCTTGGTCTCAGGAGGCCCCCGATAATCGGTATCGAGGGCTCGAGAGTACCGAATACATTGATGTATTGATGTATTGATGTATTGATCTTGGGGGACACCTGTGCTCACTCTCAGGGGGTCCCGAGCTTGGCCTCAGGGCCCCCAAGCTTGGTCTCAGGGCCCCCGAGCTTGATCTCAGGGGCCCCGAGCTTGGTGTCTGGGGGGCCCTTCGAGCTTGGTCTCAGGGAGCTCCCGAGCTTGGTCTCAGGGGGCCCTTCGAGTTTGGTCTCAGGGGCCCCGAGCTTGGTGTCTGGGGGCCCTCCGAGCCTCAGGGAGCTCCCGAGCTTGTTCTCAGGGGCCCTTCGAGTTTGGTCCCAGAGCCCCTGAGCTTAGTCTCAGGGGCCCCGAGCTTGGTGTCAGGGAGCCCTCCGAGCTTGGTCTCAGGGTCTCCGAGCTTGGTCTCAGGGGATCCCTGAGTTTGGTCTCAGGGGTGCCCCCAAGCTTGGTCTCAGGCCCCCCTCTCCCCGAGCTTAGTGTCATGGGCCCGCGAGCTTGGTCTCAGGGAGGCATCCGAGGGCATCTGATGCATAAGGCTGACCTTATGCACTGGAAAACACGAGCATTGGTCTCGGGGGCCCCTGATCGTGGTCTCAGGGGGCCCCCGAGCTTGGTCTCAGCGCCCCCCCCCCGAGCTTTGTCTCAGGGGCCCTGAGCTTGGTTTCAGGGGCCCTCCGAGCTTGGTCTCAGGGGGCCCCCGATCATCGATATCAAGGGCTCTGGAATACCGAACATTACCGAACATTGATCTCGGTGGCCCCTGAGCTTGGTCTCAGGGGCCCCGAGCTTGGTCTCAGGGGACAACCGAGCTTGGTCTCAGGGTGGCAAGCTTGGTCTCATGGGCCTTTCGATGTTTGATCTCATGGGCTTTTCGATCTTGGTCTCACGGGGTCTCGAGCTTGATCTTAGGGAACCCCCGAGCTTGGTGTCAGGGGGCCCTCGAGCTTGGTCTCAGGGTCCCCTCGAGCTTGGTCTCAGGGGCCCCTGAGCCTGGTCTCAGGGGTTCAGGGCCCCCCTCGGGGTGCCCCCGACTATTGAAATCGAGGGACTCATGAGTGAGGCACAAGCATTGGCCTCATGAGACCCAGAATTTGGTCTCAGGGGCCCCCAGGCCTGAGTTCAGGACTCCCGAGCATCGGTATCGAGGGGCTCCAGGGTACCAAGCATTACTCTCTGGGGGGGCTCGAAATATTGATCTTGAGGGCCCCGGAACATCGGTGTCGAGTTACTCCTGAGAAAAGCGCGAGCATGGGCCTAAGGGTGCTCCTGAGCCTGATCAAGTGGGACCCCGAGCTTGGTCTTAGGAGCCCCCGGGAATCAGTATCAAGGGGCTCCGGAGTATTGGTCTGGGGGAGCAATTATTTACGGGGCCTCCAAATGGTGATTTCTGAGGGCCCCCGAAAGTGTGGATGCAGTGGTGTAGCCAAGGGGGCCCTGAGAGTCGGTCTCAAGGCCCCGGAAAGTAGATTTCGGGGGCCCCAGAGGGTTGGTCTCAGGGGGCCCCAAAAGTCGGTATCAGGGGCCCCGGAAGCCTGTCTCAGGGGGGCGAGCTAGTCTCAGAGGCCCCCAGAGAGTGATTCTCAGGGCCTCGCAAAAGTCTATTTCAGGGGGCCCTGAGAGTCAGTCTCAGAGAATCCCAAGAGTCGGTCAAGGGGACCGCAAGAGTCTGTCTTAGGGGACCCCGAGATTTGGTCTCGGGGGTCCCCCTGAGAGTCTTCCCAGCCCCCGCCCCCCACCCCAAAGACAGCCTCAGGGGACCCCAAGAGCTAATCTGGATGGCCACGATAGTCAGTCTAGCCCCCCCTCCAGAGCAAATCTGGGGGGCCCAATAATTAGTCTCAGAGGTGCTGCCGATAACTAACCTCAGGAGCCCTGAGAGATTCTCAGGGGCCCCCAGTTTTGCTCAATAGGCAACGTGAATCGGTCTCAGAGACCCCCTGAGATCTAATCGGGAGAGTGGCCGAAAATTAGCTTTGTGAGTGCCGCCAAGTGTTGGTCTTAGGTGGCCCCAGAGCTCAAATAAAAATTTTCAAAATCATATGCCTCGGAAAAAATTTATCTACCCCTATTGCGTACTAAAAAAAGACAAATTGAAACATGTCGATCAGGCACAATTATCGAAGAAAAGGCAAAAATTAATCTAATTTTACGATAAGAGCAAATCAAACAGGAAATTTGGCAATTTTTTATCTATTAGCTTAACACCAATAACTGCAT
The DNA here is from genome assembly GCA_034440635.1 of Lepas anatifera. NCBI lineage: Eukaryota > Metazoa > Arthropoda > Thecostraca > Lepadidae > Lepas > Lepas anatifera. The sequence continues at coordinate 653,757 of JAOTON010000941.1, read as the reverse complement.
TCCTCAATATTCTGAAATAAGCAGCTTACAAATATTTTCGTAGGAAACCAGACAAACAAGGGTAATGACAGAAATTGATCAGCATAATCCCAAAAAGAAAACTAGGTATGGAACGTTGAAAATAACAATAACAGAGTGAGCCAAGACGATAGATATCTTGGGCGCATTTTGTCTTGGTAATTTGCTCGTTTACAAGATAGCAGGGGTAAGAAAGTAACTGGATCTCAACAGGATCTGTCGACTGAATCGAGGCTATGTAACGTTCGGGACACACTACCATATCCCTTGTATTTTATTAGTTTTGTTCCATATCTTTGGAGATTTCCTGATTAAAGAGTTCATGGATTCGACACCGGGAAATATTTGTTAATCATTTCCAGTAGAAGACCATTTCTTCGTACTCAAAACGACTGACATCCAATAACATGTCTGATTACCCGAGTGAATTGAGGTAGACTCAGGTTTAACAGCATGCGCGCACCAACATTGAACTTCCCGAAATATGGCACAAAGCTGTTATTATAGCCACGCTACCATATAAGATATGGGCCATCCTTAATATTTGGTGACCTTAGTTTACCAACACTTGGTCGGATCGAAAAAAATCAAGCTATAAACAAAATAAGAATAAATGCTTAAAAAGGTACAAAAAAATTCCCTCGTGTGAATGTTATAATTTCAAAATACCATACAAAATATATAGAATATGGGCCCCGGTTACTAAGTGGACCCCCGGCCTGGGCCCCCAACGGTAGTCGAACCCCTCTTGGGCCGAATCCTGGCTACGCCACTGTGTTCTGAGACTCTATATCAGCCATCCTGGGACCCCCTAAGCCTAGCTGGGGCCCTGAGCTAATCTGTGTACCCCTGTGCTTAACTGGGGCCTCTGATCTGGTATGGGGCCCTGAACTCTTCTAGGGTCCCTGGGCTAGGCTGGGGGCCGTGAGCTTGAATGAAGCCCCCTGAGCTGGTATGAGAGGGGACCCTATATCAGCCGATCTGGCCCCTGAGCTGAGCTGGCTTGTGGTGAACAAGAGCCCTGAGCTGGTCTGGGCCCCTGAACTGTTCTAGTCATTGAGCTAAGCTGAGATCCGTGAGCTTGAACAAGCTCCTTGAGCTGTTTTGAGACCCTACATAAGTCGACCTGGGGACCTCCGAGCTGAACCCCTAAGCTAATCTGGCACCCTGTGCGAATCTGGGGCTCCCCTGTGATGAGCTTCTAGGGGTCCTGTGCTTATGCGGGGTCTCTTGATAAGCTGGTCCCGAGGCTAATGCACTGGTCTGGGCCCTTGAGCCGACTGATCTGGGTTCCTGAGCCATGGTCTGGACCTTGGAGCCCTCCGAGATAATTTGGCATCCCCTGGGCGGCATAGGCATAGGAACCAGGGATCAGGGGGATACTGCCCCCCCCTTTTTTAGGTCGGCCCCCGCAACGAATATACAAATATCAGCAACTGTAATATAGAACAAGAAACCCAAACGGGCCCGATAGATTGTCTGGGAACGTTCAAGTTCGATAGTACGCTGCCTGCAAGCCCCTGGAGGAGGAGCGCTTCGTAAAAAAGCCAAGACACTTACTACCTGAGTGTTTCCAAATGAGTCCCGAGAACTGGGCCCAATCAAACTCCATCCTATATCAATCCCAACACAAAGCATGAATCGGACACAGACCCCGCACCAAATCCCGAGCAACACTCGTCCCTGAGCCATCGAAAGGCGCGACGTCTTTCAATGCCAGGGATGTATGGCGTCCCAACTCTTTCCCTGTTGGAGGGGTTTCTTGGGAGTCAAATTGCACCTTGCACAAGGAATCTGCCGTGCCTTAAGCCCGGGTTGGTTGCGTGGAAAGCAAGGTTACTAACCACTATAACACTATGTCCACACCTCCTCGGCATCACAAAGCTGGCCATCAAGTACCTACTTGCAGTCATGCTGGAACTTTGCATTTTAGGCATCGAAATATAGCTAGGCGTATTTATTGTGATCAGCCTTTACCTAAATCAATCTCTAATGATGGAAAGAAGGGATCCGTAATAACCTAAATAATTTTTTTCTATTTTTGTCATTAAATAAGCAAATACAAGTTGATTAGGCATAGCGAAGTGAGGCTATTTGGTATCAAAGCATTGTCTGTAGTTTTTTAAACAATTTTTAATTTTGTAAATGTGATGAAAAGCAAGGCCCTAGAATCTCAGGTTGGTTCAAGTTTTCTACTAGTAAAATTTTGGTTGTTTTCTTAGTATCTACTAAGAAAGGAAACATCTCCTTATTTTGAGGTTAAAATTTAAGCTTTGTGGATAAATCAAGTTTAAACATTTAAGAAAAGAGCCATGGAATACACTTTTTTGCACTTTAATGTCTGTGAAGTGAAATATGTTGACAAACCTAGTAGCATTTGGTATGTTATACTAAAAAGTATACTAGTCTGGCAATCCTTCTACGGTTTTTACTGATCCGCAATACTGTAAAAGAGAAACATGACAGGACCGAGCGAGAATAAAAACCAATAAAACGACATACGGGGTGAAAGGATTGGGTTTGGGCAAATACGGAAACAGTAACGATAGTAGGAAATATCGCACCTCAGAGCCCGATTATAGCCGCTGCTCAAGGCCTAAATGCAACACGCGCCGATCGCTCTAACAGTTGCAGTCATGGGCGTAGAAAGCAGCATGGACGTGGAATGTGCTTCCCATTGGCTATTGGAGGACCAAGTGCCTTCTTGTACCCTACATCCACCAAGTACCAACTCTTCCCCCCTCCCTTGTCCTCATTGCCGGACCACTCCTGTCCCCCGTAAAAATTCCCTGGCTACGCCTCTGACTCACCCCATTGAAACCCGTAAATAAGATTAGATTTTACCCAAAGTTATTGTAATTGGGCTGTTTATATATACAGGTCACTAGTCATAGGCGGATCCAGGATTACCAGTCGGGGGGGGCATTCTTCCCGGGAGGGGATGTCATCCAGACCAGGGGGCTTCATTCGGACCAGGGGGCCCCATTTTTGGCTGGCAAAACCTATCAGGTGGGCGCCAAATCCTATCGGCGGGCGGTGCTTTCCGCATCCTGTGAAGGGGAGGGGGTGGGAAGCGGCATTTCAGGTGGCTCCATCGACCTTTCAGGAGGCGCTGTGACCATTTCAGGTGTGACCTCGAGGGCACATCGGAGGACACCCGCCCGGGCTTTGTCACCTGGATCCGCCTATAGTACCAGTGACGGATATAAAGAGGTTATGGGGCTCACGAGCCTCCTAAATTTCGAGGGGACTCCTCCGAGATGTCTACTAATATCTGTATAAGCAAAGGCTGTTCGGAGGCTATGGCGGGGGACAGTGGCGGGTACAGGACTTTTGGGGTATGGGCAAGGGGGTTCGAGCCTCCTCGCCATTGCCTCACATCAGCATCGGCCTATGCATTTACTAGACACTAACAGGGGGGGGACTCGAGCCCTAGTCCCCTTGTATCCGCCACTGGCAGTGGGGGGAGGTTTGAGTTTTCTAGCCTCCCCAAAATAAGTCCTGGACCCGCGACCGCGCGGTACCTCAAACAATTTGTTCCACTCGCTAAAAAACCTCCATTGGAAAAACCCGTACTTTGTATTTTCATCTAAGCAACGATGACGTGAAGGATGAAATTGCAATGCTATTACACTGATAATGACTCTTAAGAGCATCGGAACATCACTGCGAGAAAAGCCCCTGAAGTCCCTACAGGCCGGTCTTAGCGCTGCAGAAACTCTGTACTGGCTAGAAATATGAGCAAACTTGTCAACTAAACCATTTTTGACGTCTTTCAGTCATTTGCAAGCTTTACTGACCACGTCAAATATACCCAGTTTTCCGATACTTCAAGCCGCAAAACGCCTGCGGCATCGCGGCGATGACGTCACCGCCGCAAAATGCCAGGCAACTTGAACGGGGGCTGATGAAAAGGGCCTTAACATCTGTAAATATAAAAAAACGCGCTCGTGGTAAAACATGATTGAAATCCTCCAAAAGAGCTTAACAATGTATTTCGTATTTGAAAAGGGTCTAGGTAAAAAACCCAAAAATGTTTTTTTGGCGTTTTACTATGATTTATTACATCATAATAGGTACAACTCGAAATCATAGGGCAGAATCTAATTTCTCAATTTTCCATATATTGACATCCTAATGTGCATGCGTGCCTTATTGACACCAAACGAGCTAACGAAAGTTTTGTATAATTATGTGCCCCCGTGGACTGGGCCCCCTTGAGGTGGGCCCCCTCTAAGGTTGGCCCCCCACTTTTCAAACCGTTCCTACGCCCCTGATACTTATATTGATCTACTGACAGACTTGAGAGCTATCAGTTCGTCTTTGTCACGATTGTTCCATACTCATGTATTACAAACATTCACGCTATTGAGGTGTTTTCAAAATATTGCCGTAATGAGCAGGTCATTAAATACTATGAAAATACACGGTAAGAATGATCAAAAGGTAAGGATAAAAGAGTTACGAATATTGCGAGATAAGAGTAATAGGCGGATCCTGGAACACCGATCACGGAGGGGGCACCTTGCCGGGGGTCGCCATCTTTTGACCAAGGGGGCGCCTCTTTTGGCTGGTAAAACCTATCAGGTGGGCTCCAAATCAGCGCCGATTTTCGCATCCTGGGGGAAGGAGTGAGGGACGACATTTCAGGGCGGGGGCGCCATCGACCCTTCAGAGGAGTGAAGTGACTGACCATTTTATGGGACGCCGAGGGTCGATCAGGGGACACCTGCCCCTCCTCCTGGATCTGCCTATGATAGGAGTACGCAAGGGTGTGACTTGCAAGAATATGCAAGTGGCAATACATTTTGTGCTATGGCTTTAAGGCTCTTGCCTGCATTCTTGATATTGGTTTTCATATCGTGTATAGTTGTATGCTAGATTTCTTATCCTGATTTAAGGCATATATATATATATATATATATATATATATATATATGCGGCTTCATTTTTGCAGAAGTTTGTTGTCCTATGCCCCTTTTATAAATATTCTCGTGCCAGCTTTTTTAATTTTGTCTAATTTGTTGCAACTTTAGTTTTTGGGGTCGGAACCATGCTTAAGTCATCAATGGACTTGTCACGTATACCCCGAGGTTTAATTTAGAGACCAAAGCTTAAGGCCCCACAAAGCACAGGGAGAGCTGCCCCGCCCAGGTCATCAGCAAGTTGCCAGTCGACCTACGTCAGGTAAAAATTGGGCGCCGGAGTGTCTCAGGGGAACTTATCCCAACCCTGCACACGCACTACCACTGTTGTTAATGAGCAGCGTACCGGAGCCCAACGCTCTACCAACCGAGCTACGGGGGGCGGCAAGCAGCTTTTCAAAAGGGGCGTCTCTTAGCAACATAATTCAGAAAGATAATATCAGAGGTATGGATTTGTATCTCTTTCGGGTTTCCCGGGCACCCCTCTATGAAATGTCAAAATATTGATAAAACATAATTTGATTTCCGTGTTTTAAATCTCAGGACATTAAGCTGGAACACATTTTATATTATACCATCTATTTTGATATTGTGGTTAGGGTAGAGTGGGGTAACGCGCTTACCTGGGTAAGACACAGTCTACAGGCTGACTGTAGCCTCCATGCAGTATTTGTTCTGGTAGCGGCCTTTCTGATCTGGTCTTGAGCGTGATTGGACGCGCCTAGTAAGCTCCGGTAGTTTTCAGCAATCAGTAGTTATTTTTTGCCCCTCTGGATATAAAAAACAAACTTTCTTAAAGTTGTGATTGTGCTCTTTAGGATGTAACTGAACACATGACAATTTTTGTGGTCAAATAGCGAGTTTGCGCGACATTTTGATTGCCACTATGCGGCATGGAAACGCCGCAGAATTTAGAAACTTGTATTGCAACGCTGCCGCTGCTAGGTAGGTAAGACGCCCAAGTGTAATGCGGGGTAATAGCTTAAGGCGTTTTGCCCCAATGCTTGGTAGGCGTTTTACCCCAATGGATAACTGTGTCCTCAAGATAGATTGAACAAGGAGGTAGGGCTCCTATCGCTACACCCGCCATCACAGCCACAACTGGTCGTGATGTTGGGGTACGTTGGGTTAGAAAAATCTGCGGAGCACAAGACTGAGTTTCAAATATACGTACCGATAGGTAATAATATTTGAAACTGTGTTCTTTGTAGTGCTGATATCTATAACATGTGCTCTATATATAGCACACAGGAAATCTGTCTAGCCTGTGCTAATTTGGTCATCTTGAGGGGTGATCTTAAATACCTAACTTAGTCATGGATCTTCTTGTAGCACTGTTTGCATATAGCGATCCCGAACCCTTCTCGTCGTTAACTATATTTGCCATTTTATACATGTCCATTTTCATCCTACCTCGACATCCAGTTTCAGAATATGGGAAAAGAGTACAGAAGAAAACCACTTGCGGGCAGCATGAGCCGGAGGCGCTTAAAGGTGCTTTGCGTACTCTAAAAGATGGTGGAGATCTATCGACAATTGATTTGGCGTCCTCTAATAATAGGTCAACATCCTCACTGGAGAGGGGCCTGTCCCTAACGCACACTGGAAGGGGACCTGGTAGGCCCGTCCTAAGATCTCAAAAACTAAGCGACGTAGAAAAACTACGGTTGGAGGGTGGCTGGAGGCTGTAGTGATCTACATCACAGCAAATTTTCTTTGACCTAAGTCAATTTTTTCAACCTTAAACGAGGCCGTAAAAGTAAAAAAAATGGCCTTGCTGGGGACCTATTGGGAAATACCGTTATTATGCGGCAATTGACGGGAATGAGCTTAAGTGTGACCAGGGTCATAGAGGGAAGGCCACAATTAATTTGTTTTTACAATTTTGGGGTCAAGGTCATTCAAGGTCATTGACCTATAAGGTCACAATATGGTACACTACATTTAATGTACACTATAACTAACACTGTAGCAACCGTCTGGTGGGAAATGAGGATATACCTTTACCTGTGACCTTGACCTCTGACCTTGACCTTAACATTGAGTTACCTTAACTATGACGTCGTACCATAATATACGTCAGAGAGGGTAACACCATTTGACCGGAAGCACCAGGGTTAATGACTTTGAAAGTGCTGATGTAGCCTTGACTTGTGAACATGACATTGACCTTCACGTGAGGTGATCTTAATATATAATCCCGGTTATATGGCGTTATAACGTCACCACTCGGTCTCCAATGCAAGCGAACTGGTCCGACCGCGCGATTGCACAGTGGTCGGAAACGGCCTCGCGGATGGCCACCGAGGTTTTTGTTCATGTTCATTCTGCTACAGCGCTTAAACGGCCCAACCAATTTTCCCCAAATTTTCAGCAGATAATTCTGAATCAATTGCAATGGGAGAAATATACTTAACTTGATTCACTTAACACCCGCACTGGAGAGGGGTCTGGCATTAACACGCACTGGAGGGGGGCTTGGTAGGCCCCCTTTAAGAACTCAGAAACTAAGAAGTGCAGAAAAACTCCGTTTGGAGGGTGGGTGGGGGCTATGGTGATCTACATTATGACCAATTTTCATTGACCTAGGTCAATATTTTCAAGGTCAAACGATGTCATAAACGTCAAATCCTGGCCATGCTGGGGACCTATTGGGAAATACCGTTATTAAGCGGGAAAATGACAGGAATCAGCTAAAGGCAGACCAAGGCCATAGAGGGAAGGTCACAAAGAAGTTTTGCTACGATTTTGGGGTCAAGGTCACCCAAGGTCATTGACCTATGAGGCCACAATATGGTATACTACCGATAATGTACACTTTGACTAACACTATTGCCACTGTTTGGTGGAAAATGAGGATTGACCTTAAAAAGGACCTTTGTCCTTGACCTTTGACCTTGATCTTTACATTGAGGTACTTTAACTATGACGTCATGGCATAATACACGTCCGACCGGGTAACGCTATTTGACCGGAAGCGCTGGGGTCAATGACCTTGAAAATTCTGATATGACCTTGACCTGTGATCTTTGACCTTAACCTAGACCTTCATTTGAGGTGACCTAGACATATTATCCCAGTTATATGGCGTTATGACGTCACCTCTCGGTATGCAAGCGAACTGGTCCTACCGCGCGATTGTGGCAATCTCAAAATGCAGGTCTGACTTTGAAAGCATATACGTCATACAATTTTCGGCCGATTTTTAAAATTCTTCACCAATGGACGTGCCGTTAAATTCTCTCGAATGTGGCCAAATATCGTCTTTCGGCTCAACGAGCTGTTCTTACGCCACCTCGGAAACATAGGTGAAGGAGCCTCCGAGGCACCCCTACAGTGCGCGTGTTAAGCAAATGAATTGACCTAATCCGACCCCTAACGACCTGGTCAGGTGTGCTGTCTCCGCATGGAAAAGGGCATACCCAGCCTCTCCTCAGACTCGTCTAATCGGGCTAAAACAAAATACATATTGCCATTCGGAACCCCTGTGTGAAATGAGTTCGTGAGCTGCTTACCATTTGCTACCCTCGTTAAAATTGATGTCTTCAGAAGTAAAAAAAGGTCACGTTGAATGATCGCACGATAATATGGATTTATTTTATATATTCAGACGGCAGGAAGATCAAGACAGTAGTTTGTATCAGTGTACCTCTCTCATCATAGCATGTCGAATCATGTGCAATATGAGCATGGTTTATGCATGGGTGACCTTGACCAAGGGTGATTCTGGATAAGGTCAAGAAAACCTATGAGCTTACATTGAAGAAATTGTGCATAAAGGCGAGCAATACGACATGAGAAGCACCTGATAGGCGTCCCCCGCACCTCGCGGGCTGCCGGCGGGCCGCGGCGAGCCGCGGAGGCGCCGGGTGGCGGGCGGGCGAATGGCTCCGGGCTGCGGGCGGCCCGGTACAATTTACAACGTGGACAATTTTGCGCACATTTGCACACTTAGCTCTGTTTAGCCCATGACGGAGAATTAATTGACCTATGTTTCCACAAAAAAGCTAATTGCCAGAAACGTAACTTCATCATCGCCTTACTTTGATGAATAATAAGTGCATCTTTCAACCAAATTAGCATGATAATAGTGGTCATTCAGAACACTCTGGACAATTTTCTTCACATCGGCAGCCATGAAACCCCTAAATTCCAAAATCCGAAAGATGGCCCCGTGGCCACCACGACAGCGTTTCCGACCACAGTGCATTGTGGCGATCTCGAAATGCAGGTCTGAATTTGAAAGTCTATAAGTAAAAAAGTTTCCAACAAATTTTTAACAAAAAAATCCACCAATCGACGCCCGGTAAATTTTATCAAATGTGGCCCAGTATCGTTTTTCGGCTAGGAGCCGTTCTCAGGCCATCTAAACAAAATTGGTAGGGGGCCTCCGAGGCCCCCGTCCAGTTCGCGTGTTAAAAGCCTCCCTGTCTATGTTTTCGCTACGTCGCGCTTTAATGCCTTGAATTCAGACCCACCAACTCTGTCACAACATTATCGTACAGCCTAATTACAACAATGTTTCTACTTGTTCATGCGAAACGATACAATATACGGTGGGCGTTATATGGCGGCCTCTTACCCCAGGGCTAGGGCGTTTTACCCCGCTATTGGGGTAAACCGCCTTTTTACATGGTCTCAAGAAAAATAAATTTCTCACACTTTGCATAGTGTCAGATCACAAATTTCTATCCGAGTGTGGACAAACGATGAAAGAATTTAACGAATAAAAATAAAATAATTTTGACCATGCAGGATCGGTACAGACAAATCCTCACTTAACGTATGCGTCTTGCTCCACTCTACCCTATGGAAACTGCTTAAAAAAGAATTGACACCCCGAAGCATTTTTTATAATCCTCGCCCCTGAATAAAGTACCAAAATAGGCCAAACCACAGGTATGGAATCGAGGGCGGACGCAAGTAATCATAGGTGGGTCCAATCTTCATCACTCTGAGTTCACTGTTACACCCTCATACCTTTTCACATCTTGTCTCGGTCTTAACTAAACCGAATGCCTTCTACAAAAGAAAGCATTGTAATGTTTCATATTTCCAGAGCCCGGCGGTCCACTAAGTTCGCTACTTCACTGCTTGTGTACTGCCCAAATAGCACCGGAGTAGCGCTAGCGGATTTTGTAGCCAAATTGTAGCGTAGAGCGGGAGCGATTTCGAACATTTTAAGCTGCACACACCTCTGCATAGCTCATCCCGCCAAGACTTAAAAGACTAGGCATTGAAACTATTTGAAATAGTACCCAAAACATTTAACCTGCAAATGCCACTTAGCCACTTAGCATGCGCACGTACTCTTCTGATACAGATTTGTGAAGTCTTAGCAGCCGCAGCCGCAGATTGCACATTTGCCAACCCTTGCGAAAATATATATATAAATCAAATAAATAACAGTTTCGGCATCAAGCCTCGGCAAACGGCAGGAACAGTGTTGACGCTATCCTAGTGTGTGCAAAATTTATGCCCAAAGCCCAATGATACAGTGGCATTGACGCAAAGCAGAAGTGCGCACTCTTGCTCGCCCTTACGGTATGAAGAGTGGGAAGAGTGGAATAGTAATCTTGTTTCAAGTAAAAAATTTTGCTTTGTCATTTTATGGCGTTCCAGCACCGTCACCTTAACCACGGGCTGTTGGCGTCGAGACAGAACGGGATTGCATGAGACACACACACGCACTGCAAATGCAGAGTTGTTGACCCCCCAGTGCGCCGTCAGGTGGCATCTGCGTCACCCCAGACGGCTTCCTCGGCGACTGCCTGGCCGCAGGAGCGTGCTCCAGCGAGGCTGCCAGCTCGGCGGCCTGTGGCAGTGGCACTGTGTGCTGTATCCGGGTCAGCGGCGATGAGGTCAGCCAGCTGCCCCCCTCGGGAGCGCTGGTGTTCCCAGCCCCAGCCACACTGCCGCGGGGAAGACGCCGCTCTCTTCTCAACCCGTCCTTCAGTAAGGAACGAGGGCGAAGCGCGCTCTTCTTCTAGGTCTACTGCATGCGTATTGCTACACTTATCCGGATAAATATGCACAAGACGTGTCAGAAAAGATGAACGGTCCACGCCAGTCTGTGAATGTGTGATTAAACGGGCGCTGCCTCATTCAAAGCGCGCGTGTCAGCCCCTGAAAGTCCGCCTCGATTGTAGAAGATGGACGTCCTCAAAACGCAGCCGTGTTGCAGCTGTATTGTCTTTTATGACATCTGTGTGTTTGCGCTGTTTTGAGGAGCAAATTTCTGTTGAGAATTTTTATTTACACAACAAAAAGTTGCTTCGCACAAAAAGATACTCCATTTTTCTGCGCACGACAACACCGTCAAAGGGCCAACCACCTCTTGAACCTGACTACTGATGATGCATGCAGAAAAAACCAATTCTAGTCCTCTGCGAAGCCAATGACACAAATGTGAAAACATGCAAACGCCTTTCTGTTCTGTGAGCAGTAACATGTTTGAGATCCCCACAGGCGTGACCTTGACGTAGGCTACGTGCGTGTAGGCAGGGCACGGCTCAGCCAAGGGGCAGTGCCACCTTCCGAATGGCAGGCCGACACCTCAGAAGCATGATGTAATCCTTATCTCTGCAGACCGGTTGTTTGGGGAAGTGGCGGGATTTCCTTACGACGCCGCAAGCTGTAATACGTATTTCTGATGCAAATCAGTTTTCCACGCCCCGACAGCCAAGAGCACCCTGAGGAGCCTATGCGTTACCTGTCCTGATGAGGGGATATCAGCGCCGAGGGGGAGTGCCAGCAGTCATCGAACCGTCCCTCAATCGTCTTGAAGCCCCCTGAGTAGATGATAATAACTGTTGGGTTTAACCACGCACCAACTGCCAAGGTTACACGGCGGTATCACCTCTCACCCCGTTCGGGAGGGATTTTGGGGATCAGATGGATTCCTTCAGAGGCTCCGCCGGGACTTGAACCCGGAACTGGTGGCTCAGTAGACAGACGCGCTATCCACTGACATGACCTTTACCTCAGCATATTAGTGTTTTGGGGAGCCGGGCAGAGAACCGAGCTGTGTTTAGCCAACTGCGTTAACTCTTCTGTCGGGGGGGGGGCGGGTCCAACCTTCCACTCATGTTTTACGGGATATGTCCAAAACAGAACAAAACAGACAAACAAGACTAGCGATAAACCCTTTAAACTCTCTGAATTTTCCTAAAACTAAATTGGACAGATCCCCTGAGAGCTTAGAAATAATATACTTACCAGGTCAGAGCTATGGCTCGGTATTTATGGGAATTTTATCAGTTTTGTACGCCCCGACCCTGGGAATGGTGCTGCTGCAAGAAACCCCATTGGCATCCAAAGCATAGGATCCACCTCACAGTCTGATCTTTTTTTCAGCATGCTCCTTCTGTATTTCTTCAAATAGTCAAGCCTTGATCCTAATATCTGGGAACAGCCACCACTACTGATGGAAAATAATATCGAGCGCAAAACTGGGAAAAATTTTGGCAGCTTACAACGCAGAGTGGTCGGAAACGGCCTCACGAATAGCCACCGAGGTTTTTGTTCATGTTCATTTTGCTACAGCGCTGAAACAGCTTAACCGATTCACCCTAAATTTTCAGCAGATCATGCTATATCAATTGCAATTGGAGATGTATACTTAAGTTGATTCAACTAACACCCGCAATGGAGAGGGGTCTGACACTAACGCGCACTGTAGGGGGGCGTGGTAGGCCCCCTCTAAGATCTCGGAAACTAAAAGACACAGATAAACTTTGTTTGGAGGGTGGGTGGGAGCTGTGGTGATCTACATCATGACCAATTTTCATTGAGCTAGGCCAATATCTTCAAGGTCAAACGATGTCATAAACGTCAAATATTGGCTATGCTGGGGACCTATTGAGAAATACCGTTATTAAGCAGGAAAATGACGGGAATAAGCTAAATGCAGACCAGGGTCATAGAGGGAAGGTAGCAAAAAAGCTTTGCTACAATTTTGGGGTCAAGGGCATCCAAGGCCATTGACCTATGAGGTCACGATATGATGATGTACCGATAATGTACACTTTGACTAACACTTTTGCCAGTGTTTGGTGGTAAATGAGAATTGATCTTTAAAAATGACTTTTAACCTTGACATTTGACCTTGATCTTTATATTCAGATACCTTAACTATGACTTCATAGAATGATACACCTCCGACCGGGTAACGCTATTTGACAGGAAGCGCTGGGGTCAATGACCTTGCAAATTCGGATATGACCTTGACCTGTGACCTTCGACCTTAATCTATACCTTCCTGTGAGGTGACCTTGGCATATTATCCCGGTTATATGACGTTATGACGTCACCACTCGGTATCCAATGCAAGCGAACTGTTCTACCGCGCGATTGTGGCAATTTCAAAATGCAGGTCTGACTTTGAAAGCCTATACGTCACAAAATTTTCGGCCGATTTTTGTAGATATCTTCACCAATCGATGCTCCGTTAAATTCTCTCGGACGTAGCCAAATATCGTTTTTCGGCTCTACGAGCTGTTCTTACGCCACCTCGGAAACAGGTGAGGGAGCCTCCGAGGTCCCCCTCTAGTGCGCGTGCTAAGCAAATGAATTGACCTAACCCGACCCCTAATGACCTGGTCAGGTGTGCTGGCTCCGCATGCAAAGGGCATACCCAGCCTCTTCTCAGACTAATCGTCTAATCGGGCTAAAACAAAATACATATTGCCATTCGGAACCCCTGAGTGAAATGAGTTTGTGAGCTGCTTACCATTTGCTACTCTCGTTAAAATTGATGTTCCCAGAAGTCACAAAAGGTCACGTTGAATGTTCGCACGATAATATGGGTTTCTTTCATTTCATATATTCAGACTGCAGGAAGATCAAGACAGTAGTTATAAGTGTACCCCTCTCATCATAGCATGTCGAATCATGTGCAATATGAGCATGGTTTATGCAGGGGTGACCTTGACCAAGGGTGATTCTGGGTAAGGTCAAGAAAACCTATGAGCTACAATGAAGATAATGTGCATAAAGGCGAGCAATACGACATGAGAAGCACCTGATAAGCCTCCCCCGCACCTCGCGGGCGGCCGGCGGGCCGTGGCGAGCCTCTGAGGCGCCGGGTGGCGGGCGGGCGGACGTCTCCGGGCGGCGGGCGGCCCGGTACAATTTACACTGTGGACAATTTTGCGCACATTTGCGCACTTAGCTCTCTTCAGGCCATGACGGAGAATTACTTGACCTATGTTTCCACAAAAAAAGCCAATTGGCAGAAACGTAACTTTTTTTGTTTCTCTTTTCAAAGTCAGCAACTAGTTTGTAAGGTGGATTTGTGAAAGGGGTAATTAAAACGCAGATTATATACCTTTATTAAAATTCAAATATACATATAACGCTAATCATCTTAAAGCTGACACTATAAAGAAAATTTTTATATCAATTATTTTAATCTGACTCAGTTTTGACGTTTAATATCAAAGTTAAAATATCGCATCTAGCAGACGCATCGAGTGCCTTACTTCTGGATTTTTTCATCGCCTTACTTTGATTAGTAATAAGTGCATCTTTAAACCAAATTAACTTGATAATAGTGGTCATTCAGAATACTCTGAAAATTTTTCTTCACATCGGCAGCCATAAAACCCCTAAATTCCAAAATCCGAAAAAACGGCCCCGTGGCCACCCACGACAGCGTTTCCGACCACAGTGCAACGGTCTGGAGCAAACCAACCTTCTTTGTCCAGATGGTGCACATGCAAAATTGTGTCAAACCTCTGTACTGCCGGAACAGTAAATGCTGGAAATTTGCGTTGAAGCTTCAGCAGGAACCTTCAACGCACGATTAGGATTTCATCTTAACAACTCCATTTCTTGAATCGTAGACTGCCTGTCCGATAAAAATAGTCTTGTAAATTTCCCATGATGCACATTTCACTCCCCCGACCCTAACCTTCAGTACTAGCTGTAGGCAGGGGCGTAGGAACGGTTTGAAAAGTGGGGGCCAACCTTAGAGGGGCCCACCTCAAGGGGGCCCCCAGTCCACGGGGCCCATAATTATGTTTTTTTTAGTTAGTTCGTTTGGTGTCAATAAGGCATGCATGCACATTAAGATGCCAATACATGGAAAATTGAGAAATTCAATTTTGCCCTATGATTTCGAGTTGTACCTATTATGATCTAAAAAATCATAGTAAAACGCAAAAAACATTTGTTTTACCTAGACCCTTTCCAAATACGTACTACATTGTTAAGCTCTTCTGGAAGATTTCAATCATTTTTTACCATGAGCGCGTTTTTTATATTTACAGATGTTTAGGCCACAGAGCTATATTCATGTATGTATGTTTATTCATGTATGTAGCTCTGTGGTTTAGGCGCCTTTCATCACATTTACAAAATTAAAAACTGTTTAGAAAACTTCAGAAAATGTCTTGATTCCAAATAGCCTCACTTCGCTATGTCTAATCAACTTGTATTTGCTTATTTAATGACAAAAATTGAAAATTTATTAAGGTTATCACGGATCCCTTCTTTCCATCAATAGAGATTGATTTATGTAGGGGTCATCACAATAAATACGCCTAGCTATATTTCGATGTCTAAAATGTAGAGATCCGGCATGACTGTAAGTGCAATGTAGGTATTTGATGGCCAGCTTTATGATGCCGAGGAGGTGTGGGCATGGTGTTATAGTGGTTAGTAACCTTGCTTTCCCTGCAACCAACCCGGGTTTAAGGCACGGCAGATTCCTTGTGCAAGGAGAAATTTGACTCCCAAGAAACCGCTTCAACAGGGCAAGAGTTGGCGGCGCCATATAAACCTGGCATCGAAAGACGTCGCTCCTTTCGATGGCTCAGGGACGACTGTTGCTAAGCATTTGGTGCGGGGTCCGTGTCTGATTCATGCTGTGTGTTGGGATTGATATTGGATGGAGTTTGATTGGGCCCAGTTCTCGGGACTCATTTGGAAACACTCGGATAGTAGGTGCCTTGGCTTTTTACGAAGCGCTCCTCCTCCAGAGGCTTGCAGGCAGCGCACTACCGAACTTGAACGTTCCCAGACAAGCTATCGGGCCGTTTTGGGCTTCTGTTCCATATTACAGTTGCTGATATTTGTATATTCGTTGCGCGGGCCACCTCAAAAAGGGAGGCAGTATCCCTCTGACCCCCGGTTCCTATGCCTATGCCGCCCAGGGGACGCCAAATTATCTCGCAGGGCCCCAAGGTCCAGACTATGGCTCAGGAACCCAGATCAGTCAGCTCAAGGGTCCAGACCAGTGCATTAGCCTCGGGACCAGCTTATCAAGGGACCCCGCATAAGCACAGGACCCCTAGAAGCTCATCACAGGGGAGCCCCAGATTCGCACAGTGTGCCAGATTAGCTTAGGGGTCCAATTCAGCTCGGAGGTCCCCAGGTCGACTTATTTAGGGTCTCAAAACAGCTCAAGGGGCTTGTTCAAGCTCACGGATCCCAGCTTAGCTCAATGACTAGAACGGTTCAGGGGCCCCAGACCAGCTCAGGACTCTTGTTCAGCACAGGCCAGCTCAGCTCCGGGGCCCAGATCGGCTGATATAGGGTCCCTTCCCAGGAACCCTAGAAGAGTTTAGGGCCCCCATTCCAGATCAGAGGCCCCAGTTAAGCACAGGGGTACCCAGAGATTAGCTCTTGGGGTCCCCTGAGGCTGTCTTTGGGGTGGGGGAGAGGCTGGGAATGACTTCCGACAGCCCTCTGAGACTTACTCTAGGGCGCCCCTGAGACAAACACCCGGTGGGAGGGGGGGCTGATGGAATCATCTCTGAGACTGAGTCTTTGGCGTTCCTGAGACTGACTCTCGGAGGCTCCAGATTAGCTCTCGCGGTCCTAAGGCTGACTCGGGGCCCGTGAGACCAAAACTCGGGAGCACCTCTGGGAATTACTCTCAGAACCCTGAGATTAACTCTCGGATGTCTGACTGACTGACTGACAACCGGGAGCCCTCTGACACTAACTTTTGGGTGCTCCCTGAGATTGACTCTCGGGGCCGCTTATACCAAAACTCGGGGGGCACAGCCTGAGGCTAAATCTCGAGGGCTCCCAAAATTACCCCTCTGGGGCCCCCTGAAACCAGCACTCTGCGGATCCAATTAGACTCTTTGGGCTCTCTGAGACAGACTCTCAGGGGGACTCCCGAGACCGAATCTCGGGGTCCCCTAAGACAGACTCTTGGGGTCCCCTTGACAGACTCTTGGGGTTCTCTGAGACTGACTCTCAGGGGCCCCCTGAAATATACTTTTGCGGGGCTCTGAGAACCACTCTCTGGGGACCCTTGAGACTAGCTCGGCCCCCTCCCCTGAGACAGGCTCCCGGGGCCCCTGATACCGACTTTTGGGGCCCCCTGAGACCAACCCTATGGGGACCCTGAAATCTACTTTCGAGGGGCCTTGAGATCGACTCTCAGGGCGGGGGCCTTGAAGCCGACTCCGGGACGCCCTGAACACGAATCTTCAGGGGCCCCTGAGACTGACTCTGGGTGCCCCGTGATCAAGGAACTCTTTGCAGTGGTTCAGATTGGCCCAAGGGGGTCTGCGGATGCCTAGGGCCCCCTCGGCTACACCACTGCATCCACACGTTCAGGGGCCCTCAGAAATCACCATTTGGAGGCCCCTAAAATAGTTGCTCCCCAGACCAATACTCCGGAGCTCCTTGATACTGATGCCCGGGGGCTCCTAAGACCAAGCTCGGGGTCCCACTTAGATCAGGCTCAGGGGCACCCTTTGGCCCATACTCGCGCTTTTTTCAGGAGTAACTAGACACCGATGTTCCGGGGGCCCTCAAGATCAATATTATCAATACCCCCCCCGAGACTCATGCTCGGTACTCTGGAGCCCCCGATGCCGATGCTCGGGGGTCCTGAACCCAGGCCTGGGGCCACTGAGACCAAACTCTGGGTCTCATGAGGCCAATGCTCGTGCCTCACTCATGAGTCCCTCGATTTCAAAAGTCGGGGGCACCCCGAGGGGGCCCTGAACCCCTGAGACCAAGCTCGAGGGCCCCTGAGACCAGGCTCGAGGGCCCCTGACACCAAGCTCGAGGGTTCCCTAAGACCAAGCTCGAGACCCCGTGAGACCAAGATCGAAAGGCCCATGAGACCAAACATCGAAAAGCCCATGAAACCAAGCTTGACCCGCTGAGACCAAGCTCGGTTGTCCCCTGAGACCAAGCTCGGGGCCCCTGAGACCAAGCTTAGGGGCCCCCGAGATCAATGTTCGGTATTCCAGTGCCCTCGATATCGATGGTCGGGGCCCTCTGAGACCAAGCTCGGAAGGCCCGTGAGACCAAGTTCAGGAGTCCCTGGAGACCACGCTCGGGAGGCCCTGAGACCAAGCTCTGGGGCGCCCTGAGACCAAAATCGAAAGGCCCGTGAGTCCGAGCTCAGGGTGCCCCCGAGATCAATGTTCGGTACTCTGGAGCCCTCGATACCGATTATCAGGGGCCCCTGAGACCAAGCTTGAGGTCCCCTGAGACCAAGCTCGGGCGTTCCCTGAGACCAAGCTCGGGGGCCCCCTGAGACCAAGCTCGGGGCCCCTAAGACAAAGCTCGGGGACGCTGAGACCAAGCTCGGGGGCCCCCTGAGACCAAGCTCAGGGCCCCTAAGAAAAAGCTCGGGGACGCTGAGACCAAGCTCAGGGCCCCCTGAGACCAAGATCAGGGCCCCCGAGACCAAAGCTCGTGTTTTCTAGTGCATACGGTCAGCCTTATGCATCAGATGCCCTCAGATGCCCTCCTGAGATCAAGCTCGAGGGCCCCCTGACACTAAGCTCGGAGAGAGGGGGCCTGAGACCAAGCTTGGGGTTACCCCTGAGACCAAGCTCGGGGGTTATCTGAGACCAAGCTCGGAGGGCTCCCTGACACCAAGCTCGGGCCCCCTAAGACAAAGCTCGGGAGACGCTGAGACCAAGCTCAGGGGCCCTCTGAGACCAAGATCAGGGGCCCCCGAGACCAATGCTCGTGTTTTCCAGTGCATACGGTCAGCGTTATGCATCAGATGCCCTCAGATGCCCTCCTGAGACCAAGCTCGAGGGCCCCTGACATTAAGCTCGGGGAGAGGGGGCCTGAGACCAAGCTTGGGATTACCCCTGAGACCAAGCTCGGGAGCTCCCTGAGACCAAGCTCGGGGGCCCTGAGACCAAACTCGAAGGGCCCCTGAAACCCAACTCGGGAGCTCCCTGAGACCAAGCTCGGGGCCCCTGACACTAAACTCAGGGAGAGGGGGCCTGAGACCAAGCTTGGGGGCACCCCTGAGACCAAGCTCGGGGGTTATCTGAGATCAAATCTGAGATCCCTGAGACCAAGCTCGGAGGGCCCCCAGACACCAAGCTCGGGGCCCCTGAGACCAAGCTCGGGGGCCCTGAGACCAAGCTCGGGGGCCCCTGAGACCAAAATCGAAAGGTCCGTGAGACCAAGCTCGGGGGCCCTGAGGCCAAGCTCGGGACCCCCTGAGAGTGAGCACAGGGGTCCCCAAGATCAATACATCAATACATCAATGTATTCGGTACTCTGGAGCCGTCGATACCGATTATTGGGGGCCTCCTGAGACCAAGCTCGGAAGGGCCCCCGAAAACAAGCCCCCCGCAACCAAGCTAGGGATCCCCGAGATCAATGTTCGTGTTTTAGTGCATAAGGTCAACCCAGGGGGGTCCGCGGAGCCCAGGGAACCCCTTCCTCTGGCTACGCCACTGTTAGAACATCTCAAGGGGCCATTCAAGCTCACGGCCGCCAGGTCAGTGGCTACAAAGCCTTGTAGGGGGTCCCAGACCATCTCAGGGGCCCTCAGTTCAACACAGAGGCCCATATTAGCTCTGATGACCAGATAAGCTTAAGGGCCCGGATCATCCAGGGGCCCCTTTTCGGCATATATGGGGTTTCAGAACAGTTCAGGGTTTCAATTAAAGCTTCTAGCCCAATTTCAGGGCAGGGGCCCTTATACTGTGCAGGGGCCTCAGATAAGTTTAGAGTCTTCTGTGCATCACAGGTGATCCAGATTAGCTCAAGGGAAAATATCTTTACGGTCCCAGCTCAGCTCAGGGGCCCCGCCAGGTCGGTGGATATAGTGTCTGGCCAACTCACAGGGCCCTGTTCAAGGTCACGGCTCCTAGCTCAGTTTAGGCATCCCAGAAAATTTCATGCTGGCCAAACCATCTCAAGGGCGCTTAGTTCAGCTCCAGGGGCCGAGATTAGCTGGTATGGCATCAGAGGCCAGTTCAGGGCCCCGAAAAGCTCAGGAGACCTTAAGATTGACTCATAGGACCTCAACTTAGTTTAGGGGCACAGGTAAGTTTAACGGGGTTCCGGGGCAAGCTATCGGGCCAGTTTGAGTTTCTTGCTTGATAGTACAGTTGTTGATATTCTTATCTCCGTTTCGGGGGCCCATCACAGAAAAGTGGGGGGCCAATGGCCCCCTGGCCCCCCGGTTCCTACGCCTATGGCTGTAGGAACAGGGGAGGGCAGTGGTACATGGTCCGTCCAGTGTTCAAGACCTTAAGCATTGACTCTATGGCCTTGACGGGAAAGAAACGACTTCAGAATTCCTATTGCATAGGTGGCAGAACTAGGGGGGCACCGGGGCATAGTGCCCCCTTAAATAATACCAATGGCGTTGAATAGAAATAAATGGTCTGAAAAAATCTATGGTGCCCCACCCTCTTACATCCGAACTCTCCGCTGACACTCACAGCAGCAAACCATCACCCCCCCCACCCCAACCGACGTTTCTGCACCTATTTCCCAAGGCATGACCAGACTTTATCAATCGTTGTCTGAATATAGCTTATCACTGATATAGCACAACTATCGAGCTTTCGTTTGATAGCATTCAATGTTATTTTCAACTGATCTATATCTCATGTTTTCAATGTATATCCACGGTATATCGGGTGTATCTGCATTTCTGTACACTGTTTTGAGAGCCAGATTTAAGCGACCCCACACTAGAAACACATATCAAATAGGGGCGCCCAGCACCAGCCCTCGGCGGTCTCTGAGATATCCCCGGTTTCCCTGTGGCGCAAGTCATAGACAATGAATTTAGCCAACAGCCTTACCGATTGGATGCGCTGTGACTTTGAATGTAAACACCTCACCAGTCAAATACGAAATTGTCCTATGAAAAGCACCTACTCATAAGTTGAGCATTCCCAAAAACAATTGTTTCGAAGCCCCGTTCCTCTGCAACACACTGTCCTGTAGTTATGCTGCACCGCATTGCGCCTCGTACATGAAAACTGCGCCGCACAACATATCCTGTGGTTATGCTGTACCGCTGAGCACATATTGGGTCTGACAGGCCGCAGCTGTTCCCTGTCAGAACTTCATGTCTGAGAATGTCTGCTTTCATTCTGATTATATCTTACATATTCCTTGAAATTATATTATATAATGTATTTACATTAGGCATATATTCCTTAAGAGCACATTGTCGAACGTCTTAATTGAGCTCCACGTCCAATAGTGTAGGTTTTTCTGTCGTTGCAACACCTAGTTGCCCGTAAAAACAAACATTCTCATCATTCCCCTGTTCCCCAGAACACGGTCTTAGTTGGTCGCATGGCATGAACACGCCCACTTTGGCACCCCCCGTGTAGCAATAATTAATGTGCAAGCGTCAGCCCCAAAAGTGAAAACGTCCCGATGAAAAATTATGCGGTAAAACCCAAATTTTAAAACAAAAGTAAGTCATTGAAATCGGAAACTTAAATCGTTTGCCGGTAGAAAGTGTGTGGTCCATTTTCTGCACGCGCTGGTGACGAACGGTACCCTAATCTACGCCCTCAACAAAGTTCAGATATTATGAAAAGAAACTCCATCAATTAAAAATATTTGAGAGATGCCCCGAAAACATCTAAATACGGCAACACTCGTCAATCTCTGAAATTGGGAGATCCACTGTATTCCAGCACGTTATCATCCCAGACAAATGCCATTTGTTGCCGCCGGCAAAATGACCGGAGTCCGCTTCGGTGCGTGTCGGAAGCAAACCGTGCACCCCACCGCCACCAAAATCTAATACGACGATGGGGCCGCATGAGCACACGTGCGTGTAAAATTTCAAACTTGTAGTTTTAGCTGTTTTGTTCCAAGTTACCTGTTAGTGATAGGCATACGACGGACGGGATTTTATGCACCCAAATCAGTCAGCTCAGGGGATCCCATATTAGCTCATAAGGCATCAGAGGCCAGTTCAGAGACCCCCGGAAAGCTCAGGGGTCCTAGATCGACTTATAGGACCTCTGATCAGCTCTGGGACCCTGATTAGCTCAAGAGATTTCCCAGACAAGCTATCAAGCTATTGGGATATTTGCTATTTGGGTTTTCTGTTTTATATTAAACCTGCTAATATGTATTTTCATATTCATTACAGGCACCCAATACAGAAAAGAGGAGGCAGCGGTCCCCTGTCACCCCTCCCACATTTCCTACGCCTATGGACTACAGGTATTTACGCCTTATTTGGCCCCAAAGCTATGCAAGCTGAGCACTCAGTTTCTGCCTCGGCTGCCTCCGGAGTGGCCGCAGGGTCGCGGCGGAAGTTGAGCCCCGAGGGTGTTGGGGCATGCTAGGCCGGGGTCAACGCACCCAGGAGGAAAAACACAGGGAATACCTCAACTTGTCCCCGAAACTAAAGGGGTACGGTGGTGGAGTAGATAGTACGTATGCCTTAAATGCAGCCAATCCTTGTCCATGACCGGGCGGCATCCCCGATCAAAACCAAACTGGCTCCCGAGAAACCTCCAAATAGGTAAATAGTTTGCGACGCCATAAAGCCCTAGCAGTTGTCTCCTAAAATGTCTACTTAGCGTTCTAGAGATCCATTGGCGAAGGGGAGTGACATTTATCCCTCACCTTATTATTTTTCTCTGCACAAATAGAGACATTTTCGGTCAGTTACTATTTTCCCCAGGCATTTTCAATTGAGAGGTCATGACGCTTACCTGAACCTAGGTCCCTGATATCAAAAACCATATTATGACAGCTAGCGGTATTTTATGGGCTTATTATGTAATATGCAATTCGATATCTAGATTTGGCATGAATTCACTGGTGCCACTTAAAATTTTCGGAGGTGAAGCTACTTGGTGACCTGATACCTGATGACCTGGCCTAAAATGACTCGAATTGAAAATTTTGGGAAGAGTTGCACAGGAAGGAGTGTTCCGCGTATGACGATGCTTCGCGCTGCCATTTTCCGGTGTCATCCGTTAAATACAACAAAGTTGTTCAAACATCCGCCTCCCACTGGGGCGAGAGTTAAGGGGAAATGTGACACTCTAATGCGATTTGCTACTGAAGTGGTTATAGAGACACTTTTTAGTTTCTCGGTATGCTCTACCACATGTCTGAGTTCAAATCCATTATTAAGAAGCCACATAACCTTTAAGCGCTGGAGCGGGGTCCTGAACGCGGTAAAACACTCTTATTCAAAGCAGGGGCGTAGGAACCTTTTGAAAATGAGGGGCAGCCTGAGAGGGGCCCCAGCCCGGGGATCCATGAATATTAACAGTTTTTTTTAACTACTCATTTGGTGTGGTTTAAGGTGTGGTCAATAAGGTGCGCATCCAGAATGGCCTATGCTAGGTATTTTCATACATGATTGCCTACGTTCTTTCCCGCCGTTTCCTTTCATTGAATAGCTCCATGGCCTTCTTTCCCACATTGTCGTAGAGACGGCCGGTCTCGTCACGCCTGTCGATGTCCGAGGGACAGCTGCTACTCGTCGTTTGGTGCTGGATGCGTGTTCGAATTCATGCTCTGTGTCAGAGCCGCATGACGAAATCCATGGAGCGAAGCGCATTGAGATTTCTCAAGCGGCTCTATTCTGGCCGCTCAGACGGGTCTCGTCGTGGTCTGTTGTCAGAGCCGCATGACGAAATCCATGGAGCGAAGCGCATTGAGATTTCTCAAGCGGCTCTATTCTGGCCGCTCAGACGGGTCTCGTCGTGGTCTGTCAGAGCCGCATGACGAAATCCATGGAGCGAAGCGCATTGAGATTTCTCAAGAGGCTCTATTCTGGCCGCTTTACCGGTCTCGTCGTGGTCTGTCAGAGCCGCATGACGAAATCCATGGAGCGAAGCGCATTGAGATTTCTCAAGCGGCTCTATTCTGGCCGCTCAGACGGGTCTCGTCGTGGTCTGTTGTCAGAGCCGCATGACGAAATCCATGGAGCGAAGCGCATTGAGATTTCTCAAGCGGCTCTATTCTGGCCGCTCAGACGGGTCTCGTCGTGGTCTGTCAGAGCCGCATGACGAAATCCATGGAGCGAAGCGCATTGAGATTTCTCAAGCGGCTCTATTCTGGCCGCTCAGACGGGTCTCGTCGTGGTCTGTTGTTGTTGTTGTTGGCGTCTGTCAGTCCTGAGAATTGATGTCAGAGCTCTGGAATTTTGTAGGGTGATAGCCCGTCTGCTCCAGACACCCAAACTGAAGCCCCGAGTTGAAATCCAAAATAGGTTTTGAGAAATTTTGGCTCAAACTTTTTCTGTTTTATATTTTTCTAATTTTTACTTCTTAACCTACGAACTCAAAACTTATGTCCTTTTCGAAAGATAACGAGGGCCAGCTAGGGAAAACGAATTGAGCTGATCCGACAATATTTGTTGCGCGAAAACGCGGCATTTCTCACGCGAGCAAAAACCTGCTAAAAGTTGATGGCCGACTTGTGCGCTCGAAATGTCAGAAGACAGGCCTCAGTTAGCTGAAAGGCAGTTACCTAGGGGTAGCTAGGAAAATTTTGTAGTGCTTAGGCATAGTTTTGAGTGCAAAACGCAAAATTTTGACCTACTTTTTACAGTTCTTCCGGAAGACTGAATTTTGGTTCATTTCATTTCAACGTTAATATCTCACAATCTAATTGACCGATTTGAGTTTTCATTTCAAATAATGAAAGAACATTGCTTCCGCCTGATAATATTTGTAGATGGAAATTGTGAATGTAAAATTCTTTGTTTTATAGGCATAAATAGAAATTGAGTAAAAAAACTTTTTATTTGCATCTTCCTGGTTCCAAGCTCATGTCACTCACAAACTCAGAACTGACAGGGCTGAATAGGAAAGTTACTTGCGGTCATTTCGCTCACTTATACTACCCACCTATCTCTAATGGCTTTCGAGTAATTAGTCCAAAATGTATTACAAGATGCTAAATTTCTCGGACCACCATTGCTTCTCACCATGGTTTCAAGTCCTTAAAATGGATGGAAGTGGAAGAAATTTGGCATGAACCTAGCTAAGGATCCTAGCTCGACGATACAAGTAATTTCAGCCCAAAAGAATGCTTGGTTCGTCTTCTAGAAGCACATTCATATCGTGCCTTTTCGGGACAAGCACAGCACCCGGCGCCAGCGGCCCGGCATATTCGGCGGAGTTGTACTAGCCAGTGACCTCCTGACGGGTCACAGCTGTTCAGCTAGTGGGAGGGTGAGTGGTATGGCACGGTGGTCTAGTGGTTAGAGGCCCTGTCTCTTGATCAGGTAGGTCCGGTTCGAATCCGGGGGTGACCACGTACTCTTTATTGGTTATTTCAAAGAAAAGAATGATAAAACTGACTTGCAGGCTTATGAAGAGATACATTAAGAACGAAATATGGTTTGCTTTCAGCACATTGTCATGCGGCTCTCCTGCGCCGGTGGGGCGTTAGCCCAGGCCGCAGGCCGAGGTTGTTGTTGGCGTCTGTCAGTCCTGAGAATTGATGTCAGAGCTCTGGAATTTTGTAGGGTGATAGCCCTTCTGCTCCAGACACCCAAACTGAAGCCCCGAGTTGAAATCCAAAATAGTTTTTGAGAAATTTTGGCTCAAACTTTTTCTGTTTTATATTTTTCTAATTTTTACTTCTTAAGTTACGAACTTCAAATTTATGTCCTTTTCAATGGATAACAAGGGCCAGCTAGGGGAAAAAATTGAGCTGATCCAACAATATTTATTGCGCGAAAACGCGGCATTTCTCACGCGCGCAAAAAACCTGCTAAAAGTTGATGGCCGACTTGTGCGCTCGAAATGTCAGAAGGCAGGCCTCAGTTAGCTGAAAGGCAGTTACCTAGGGGTAGCTAGGCAAATTTTGTAGTGCTTAGGCATAGTTTTGAGTGCAAAACGTAAAATTTTGACCTACTTTTTACAGTTCTTCCGGAAGACTGAATTTTGGTTCATTTCATTTCAACGTTAATATCTCACAATCTAATTGACCGATTTGAGTTTCCATTTCAAATAATGAAAGAACATTGCTTCCGCCTGATAATATTTGGAGATGGAAATTGTGAATGTGAAATTCTTTGTTTTATAGGCATAAATAGAAATTGAGTCAAAAAACTTTTTATTTGCATCTTCCTGGCTCCAAGCTCATGTCACTCACAAACTCAGAACTGACATGGCTGAATAGGAAAGTTACTTGCGGTCATTTCGCTCACTTATACTACCCACCTATCTCTAATGGCTTTCGAGTAATTAGTCCAAAATGTATTACAAGATGCTAAATTTCTCGGACCACCTTTGCTTCTCACCATGGTTTCAAGTCCTTAAAATGGATGGAAGTGGAAGAAATTTGGCATGAAGCTAGCTTAAGATCCTAGCTCGACGATACAAGTAATTTCAGCCCAAAAGAATGCTTGGTTCGTCTTCTAGAAGCACCTTTATATCGTGCCTTTTCGGGACAAGCACAGCACCCGGCGCCAGCGGCCCGGCATATTCGGCGGAGTTGTACCAACCAGTGACCTCCTGACGGGTCACAGCTGTTCAGCTAGTGGGAGGGTGAGTGGTGTGGCACGGTGGTTTAGTGGTTAGAGGCCCTGGCTCTTGATCAGGTAGGTCCGGTTCGAATCCGGGGGTGACCACGTAATCTTTATTGGTTATTTCAAAGAAAAGAATGATAAAACTGACTTGCAGGCGTATGAAGAGATACATTAAGAACGAAATATGGTTTGCTTTCGGCACATTGTCATGCGGCTCTCCTGCGCCGGTGGGGCGTTAGCCCAGGCCGCAGGCCGAGGTCAGACATACGAAAAGGCAAGCGCATAGATTTCTCAAGCGGCTCTATTCTGGCCGCTCAGACGGGTCTCGTCGTGGTCAGAGCCGCAGACGAAATCCATGGAGCGAAGCGCATTGAGATTTCTCAAGCGGCTCTATTCTGGCCGCCAGACGGGTCTCGTCGGGTCTGTTGTTGTTGTTGTTGGCGTCTGTCAGTCCTGAGAATTGATGTCAGAGCTCTGGAATTTTGTAGGGTGATAGCCCTTCTGCTCCAGACACCCAAACTGAAGCCCCGAGTTGAAATCCAAAATAGTTTTTGAGAAATTTTGGCTCAAACTTTTTCTGTTTTATATTTTTCTAATTTTTACTTCTTAAGTTACGAACTTGAAATTTATGTCCTTTTCAATGGATAACAAGGGCCAGCTAGGGGAAAAAATTGAGCTGATCCAACAATATTTATTGCGCGAAAACGCGGCATTTCTCACGCGCGCAAAAAACCTGCTAAAAGTTGATGGCCGACTTGTGCGCTCGAAATGTCAGAAGGCAGGCCTCAGTTAGCTGAAAGGCAGTTACCTAGGGGTAGCTAGGCAAATTTTGTAGTGCTTAGGCATAGTTTTGAGTGCAAAACGTAAAATTTTGACCTACTTTTTACAGTTCTTCCGGAAGACTGAATTTTGGTTCATTTCATTTCAACGTTAATATCTCACAATCTAATTGACCGATTTGAGTTTCCATTTCAAATAATGAAAGAACATTGCTTCCGCCTGATAATATTTGGAGATGGAAATTGTGAATGTGAAATTCTTTGTTTTATAGGCATAAATAGAAATTGAGTCAAAAAACTTTTTATTTGCATCTTCCTGGCTCCAAGCTCATGTCACTCACAAACTCAGAACTGACATGGCTGAATAGGAAAGTTACTTGCGGTCATTTCGCTCACTTATACTACCCACCTATCTCTAATGGCTTTCGAGTAATTAGTCCAAAATGTATTACAAGATGCTAAATTTCTCGGACCACCTTTGCTTCTCACCATGGTTTCAAGTCCTTAAAATGGATGGAAGTGGAAGAAATTTGGCATGAAGCTAGCTTAAGATCCTAGCTCGACGATACAAGTAATTTCAGCCCAAAAGAATGCTTGGTTCGTCTTCTAGAAGCACCTTTATATCGTGCCTTTTCGGGACAAGCACAGCACCCGGCGCCAGCGGCCCGGCATATTCGGCGGAGTTGTACCAGCCAGTGACCTCCTGACGGGTCACAGCTGTTCAGCTAGTGGGAGGGTGAGTGGTGTGGCACGGTGGTCTAGTGGTTAGAGGCCCTGGCTATTGATCAGGTAGGTCCGGTTCGAATCCGGGGGTGACCACGTACTCTTTATTGGTTATTTCAAAGAAAAGAATGATAAAACTGACTTGCAGGCGTATGAAGAGATACATTAAGAACGAAATATGGTTTGCTTTCGGCACATTGTCATGCGGCTCTCCTGCGCCGGTGGGGCGTTAGCCCAGGCCGCAGGCCGAGGTCTGTTGTTGTTGGCGTCTGTCAGTCCTGAGAATTGATGTCAGAGCTCTGGAATTTTGTAGGGTGATAGCCCTTCTGCTCCAGACACCCAAACTGAAGCCCCGAGTTGAAATCCAAAATAGTTTTTGAGAAATTTTGGCTCAAACTTTTTCTGTTTTATATTTTTCTAATTTTTACTTCTTAAGTTACGAACTTGAAATTTATGTCCTTTTCAATGGATAACAAGGGCCAGCTAGGGGAAAAAATTGAGCTGATCCAACAATATTTATTGCGCGAAAACGCGGCATTTCTCACGCGCGCAAAAAACCTGCTAAAAGTTGATGGCCGACTTGTGCGCTCGAAATGTCAGAAGGCAGGCCTCAGTTAGCTGAAAGGCAGTTACCTAGGGGTAGCTAGGCAAATTTTGTAGTGCTTAGGCATAGTTTTGAGTGCAAAACGTAAAATTTTGACCTACTTTTTACAGTTCTTCCGGAAGACTGAATTTTGGTTCATTTCATTTCAACGTTAATATCTCACAATCTAATTGACCGATTTGAGTTTCCATTTCAAATAATGAAAGAACATTGCTTCCGCCTGATAATATTTGGAGATGGAAATTGTGAATGTGAAATTCTTTGTTTTATAGGCATAAATAGAAATTGAGTCAAAAAACTTTTTATTTGCATCTTCCTGGCTCCAAGCTCATGTCACTCACAAACTCAGAACTGACATGGCTGAATAGGAAAGTTACTTGCGGTCATTTCGCTCACTTATACTACCCACCTATCTCTAATGGCTTTCGAGTAATTAGTCCAAAATGTATTACAAGATGCTAAATTTCTCGGACCACCTTTGCTTCTCACCATGGTTTCAAGTCCTTAAAATGGATGGAAGTGGAAGAAATTTGGCATGAAGCTAGCTTAAGATCCTAGCTCGACGATACAAGTAATTTCAGCCCAAAAGAATGCTTGGTTCGTCTTCTAGAAGCACCTTTATATCGTGCCTTTTCGGGACAAGCACAGCACCCGGCGCCAGCGGCCCGGCATATTCGGCGGAGTTGTACCAGCCAGTGACCTCCTGACGGGTCACAGCTGTTCAGCTAGTGGGAGGGTGAGTGGTGTGGCACTGTGGTCTAGTGGTTAGAGGCCCTGGCTCTTGATCAGGTAGGTCCGGTTCGAATCCGGGGGTGACCACGTACTCTTTATTGGTTATTTCAAAGAAAAGAATGATAAAACTGACTTGCAGGCGTATGAAGAGATACATTAAGAACGAAATATGGTTTGCTTTCGGCACATTGTCATGCGGCTCTCCTGCGCCGGTGGGGCGTTAGCCCAGGCCGCAGGCCGAGGTCTGTCTGTTGTTGTCTGTCCCGCCTGAGAATTGATGTCAGAGCTCTGAAATTTTGTAGGGTGATAGCCCTCCTGCTCCAGACATTCAAACAGAAGCCCCGATTCGAAATCTAAAATAGTTTTTGAGAAATTTTGGCTCAAACTTTTTCTGTTTTATATTTTTCTAATTTTTACTCCTTAAGCTACGAGCTTGAAATTTATGCCCTTTTCAATAGGTAACAAGGGCCAGCTAGGGAACAAAAATTGAGCTCATCCAATAATATTTATTGCGCGAAAACGCTTTACTTCTCACCCGAGCAAAAAACCTACTTAAAGTTGATGGCCGACTTGGACGCTCGAAATATCAGAAGGCAAGCTTCAGTTAGCTGAAAGACAGTTACCTAGGGGTAGCTAGGTTAATTTTCTTGTGCTTAGGCATAGTTTTGAGTGCAAAACGTAAAATTTTGACCTACTTTTTACAGTTCTTCCGGAAGACTGAATTTTGGTTCATTTCATTTCAACGTTAATATATCACAATCTAATTGATCTATTTGAGTTTTCATTTCAAATAATGAAAGAACATTGCTTCCGCCTGATAATATTTGGAGATGGAAATTGTGAATGTGAAATTCCTTGTTTTATAGGCATAAATAGAAATTGAGTAAAAAAACTTTTTATTTGCATCTTCCTGGTTCCAAACTCATGTCACTCACAAACTCAGAACTGACATGGCTGAATAGGAAAGTTACTTGCAGTCATTTCGCTCACTTATACTACCCACCTATCTCTAATGGCTTTCGAGTAATTATTCCAAAATGTATTACAAGATGCTAAATTTATCGGACCACCTTTGCTTCTCACCATGGTTTTAAGTCCTTAAAATAGATGGAAGTGGAAGAAATTTGGCATGAAGCTAGCTTAAGATCCTAGCTCGATGATACAAGTAATTTCAGCCCAAAAGAATGCTTGGTTCGTCTTCTAGAAGCACCTTTATATCGTGCCTTTTCGGGACAAGCACAGCACCCGGCGCCAGCGGCCCGGCATATTCGGCGGAGTTGTACCAGCCAGTGACCTCCTGACGGGTCACAGCTGTTCAGCTAGTGGGAGGGTGAGTAGTGTGGCACGGTGGTCTAGTGGTTAGAGGCCCTGTATCTTGATCGGGTAGGTCCGGTTCGAATCCGGGGGTGGCCACGTACTGTTTATTGGTTATTTCAAAGAAAAGAATGATAAAACTGAGTTTCAGGCTAATGAAGAGATACGTTAAGAACGAAATATGGTTTGCTTTCAGCACATTGTCATGCGGCTCTCCTGCGCCGGTGGGGCGTTAGCCCAGGTCGCAGACCGAAGTTGTTGTGGTTGTTGTTGGCGTCTGTCAGTCCTGAGAATTGATGTCAGAGCTCTGGAATTTTGTAGGATGATAGCCCGTCTGCTCCAGACACCCAAACTGAAGCCCCGAGTTGAAATCCAAAATAGTTTTTGAGAAATTTTGGCTCAAACTTTTTCTGTTTTATATTTTTCTAATTTTTACTTCTTAAGCTACGAACTTGAAATTTATGTCCTTTTCAATGGATAACAAGGGCCAGCTAGGGGAAAAAATTGAGCTGATCCGACAATATTTATTGCGCGAAAACGCGGCATTTCTCACGCGCGCAAAAAACCCGCTAAAAGTTGATGGCCGACTTGTGCGCTCGAAATGTCAGAAGACAGGCCTCAGTTAGCTGAAAGGCAGTTACCTAGGGGTGGCTAGGCAAATTTTGTAGTGCTTAGGCATAGTTTTGAGTGCAAAAAATAAAATTTTGACCTACTTTTTACAGTTCTTCCGGAAGACTGAATTTTGGTTCATTTCATTTCAACGTTAATATCTCACAATCTAATTGACCGATTTGAGTTTTCATTTCAAATAATGAAAGAACATTGCTCCTGCCTGATAATATTTGGAGATGGAAATTGTGAATGTGAAATTCTTTGTTTTATAGGCATAAATAGAAATTGAGTAAAAAAACTTTTTATTTGCATCTTCCTGGTTCCAAGCTCATGTCACTCACAAACTCAGAACTGACATGGCTGAATAGGAAAGTTACTTGCGGTCATTTCGCTCACTTATACTACCCACCTATCTCTAATGGCTTTCGAGTAATTAGTCAAAAATGTATTATAAGATGCCAAATTTATCGGACCACCTTTGCTTCTCACCATGGTTTCAAGTCCTTAAAATAGATGGAAGTTGAAGAAATTTGGCATGAAGCTAGCTTAGGATCCTATCTCGACGATACAAGTAATTTCAGCCCAAAAGAATGCTTGGTTCGTCTTCTAGAAGCACCTTTATATCGTGCCTTTTCGGGACAAGCACAGCACCCGGCGCCAGCGGCCCGGCATATTCGGCGGAGTTGTACCAGCCAGTGACCTCCTGACGGGTCACAGGTGTTCAGCTAGTGGGAGGCTGAGAAATGTGGCACGGTGGTCTAGTGGTTAGAGGCCCTGTCTCTTGATCAGGTAGGTCCGGTTCGAATCCGGGGGTGACCACGTACTCTTTATTGGTTATTTCAAAGAAAAGAATGATAAAACTGGCTTGCAGGCTTATGAAGAGATACATTAAGAACGAAATATGGTTTGCTTTCGGCACATTGTCATGCGGCTCTCCTGCGCCGGTGGGGCGTTAGCCCAGGCCGCAGGCCGAGTTGTTGTTGGCGTCTGTCCGTCCTGAGAATTGATGTCAGAGCTCTGGAATTTTGTAGGGTGATAGCCCTTCTGCTCCAGACACCCAAACTGAAGCCCCGAGTCGAAATCCAAAATAGTTTTTGAGAAATTTTGGCTCAAACTTTTTCTGTTTTATATTTTTCTAATTTTTACTTCTTAACCTACGAACTTGAAATTTATGTCCTTTTCGAAAGATAACAAGGGCCAGCTAGGGAAAACGAATTGAGCTGATCCGACAATATATATTGCGCGAAAACGCGGCTTTTCTCATGCGAGCAAAAAACCTGCTAAAAGTTGATGGCCGACTTGTGCGCTCGAAATGTCAGAAGACAGGCCTCAGTTAGCTGAAAGGCAGTTACCTAGGGGTAGCTAGGAAAATTTTGTAGTGCTTAGGCATAGTTTTGAGTGCAAAACGCAAAATTTTGACCTACTTTTTACAGTTCTTCCGGAAGACTGAATTTTGGTTCATTTCATTTCAACGTTAATATCTCACAATCTAATTGACCGATTTGAGTTTTCATTTCAAATAATGAAAGAACATTGCTTCCGCCTGATAATATTTGGAGATGGAAATTGTGAATATGAAATTCTTTGTTTTATAGGCATAAATAGAAATGGAGTCAAAAAACTTTTTATTTGCATCTTCCTGGTTCCAAGCTCATGTCATTCACAAACTCAGAACTGACATGGCTGAAGAGGAAAGTTACTTGCGGTCATTTCGCTCACTTATACTACCCACCTATCTCTAATGGCTTTCGAGTAATTAGTCCAAAATGTATTACAAGATGCTAAATTTCTCGGACCACCTTTGCTTCTCACCATGGTTTGAAGTCCTTAAAATGGATGGAAGTGGAAGTAATTTGGCATGAAGCTAGCTTACGATCCTAGCTCGACGATACAACTAATTTCAGCCCAAAAGAATGTTTGGTTCGTCTTCTAGAAGCACCTTTATATCGTGCCTTTTCGGGACAAGCACAGCACCCGGCGCCAGCGGCCCGGCATATTCGGCGGAGTTGTACTAGCCAGTGACCTCCTGACGGGTCACAGCTGTTCAGCTAGTGGGAGGATGAGTAGTGTGGCACGGTGGTCTAGTGGTTAGAGGCCCTGTCTCTTGATCAGGTAGGTCCGGTTCGAATCCGGGGGTGACCACGTACTCTTTATTGGTTATTTCAAAGAAAAGAATGATAAAACTGACTTGCAGGCTTATGAAGAGATACATTAAGAACGAAATATGGTTTGCTTTCGGCACATTGTCATGCGGCTCTCCTGCGCCGGTGGGGCGTTAGCCCAGGCCGCAGGCCGAGGTTGGGAGTGGCCTGTACTGGAGATTAAATAGGTCAAGCTTTCAGGGCCCATCTGGAGGAACTAGGGTTGTAGGTGTCCTGGCATTTTTTTCATGAAGGTCTTCTCGTCCAGGGACTTGCAGAGCGTACTACGGAACTGGAACTTTCCCAGACAAGCTATCAGGTCCATTTGGGTTTCTTTTTTCATATAACAGTTGCTGATGGCCCGCCACACAAAGGCAGGCAGGAGGGGGGACAGTGACCCCTTGCCACCCCCCTCCCGTTCCTACACATATCATTCAAAGGTTCTGACACCTAGCACGTGAACCAAACCTTCCACACCAGCAAGTGCGCCGGAGGATTTGATTCCATCACTACAGGCGTTGATCTCTCTTGCAATAGCTGCCATGCTACAGCGTTCAGCGTGGAAGGAGGGCCTCCCCATTTCTTACAGCTGCCATGTTGCAGCGTGCGGCGGGGAGGGAGCGCCTCCCCATCTCTTACAGCTGCCATGTTGCAGCGTGCGGCGGGGAGGAGCGCCTCCCCATCTCTTATAGCTGCCATGTTGCAGCGTGCGGCGGGGAAGGAGCGCGTCCCCATCTCTTACAGCTGCCATGTTGCAGCGTGCGGCGGGGAAGGAGGGCCTCCCCATCTCTTACAGCTGCCACCTTGCAGCGTGCGGCGGGGAGGAGCGTCTTCCCATCTCACAGCTGCCATGTTGCAGCGTGCGGCGGGGAAGGAGCGCGTCCCCATCTCTTACAGCTGCCATGTTGCAGCGTGCGGCGGGGAAGGAGCGCGTCCCCATCTCTTACAGCTGCCATGTTGCAGCGTGCGGCGGGGAGGGAGCGCCTTCCCATCTCTTATAGCTGCCATGTTGCAGCGTGCGGCGTGGAAGGAGCGCCTCTCCGTCTCTTACAGCTGCCATGTTGCAGCGTGCGGCGGGGAGGGAGCGCCTTCGCGCCGTCGCCGGCGACAGACGACCAACCGGCCGTTCGTCGTGGGCGGTTCTCCGACCAGTATCGCCTCAGCTGTAGGCGTGGTGAGTCATACATCCCACGTGCTGGGAGTGGGTGCGGTCACAGGTCACCAGGAGCGCAGGCGGAAGCTGGTACTGTCTCGCCACCTCAAGCTCTCCCGACATGGCAGTGTGATCTTGTTATGCAGGAGCCAAATCTGAGAATGCGGCAGATAATTTTCGCGTCAGATACTGTCAAAGCCACAAGCAGGGGATCGCGGCGTCTTATGTTATACAGTTACAGGGTATCCTCGAAATCCGGAAGCCTGCGCATTTCCTAGGGCATCCACAGATAGCCTAGGGAATCTGAAGAATACAAGCTCTCTTCAATCCGTTGAATTCCGGTTGAGTGTCAGCAGGTGATGAGTCCGCGAAAGATCCGAAAATGAGCCGGGTGTCCGCAGGTTCACTGACGAGTCCGCGAAATATCCGAAAGTGAGCCGGGTGTCCGCAGGTTCACTGGGGAGTTCACAGAATATCCGAAACAGAGCCGGGTGTCAGCAGATTCATTGGGCAGTCCGCGATATACTTGAAACAGAGCTGGGTGTCCGCAAATCCATTGGGCAGTCCGCGAGATGCCTGAAACAGAGCCAGATGTCCGCAGAATTCTTGCGAAATAGCCGCGTGTCCAAAGAAAGCTGGTAAAACTCTTGTAACGTCGTCTTATTCGAGTTCTTCGACAAGATCCCTGGTCACTCCAGAGGCGGATCCAACAGGGAATGGTTGTCAAAATAGTTAACCAAATTCAAAGGTGCAAGGCTTATGATCCTCCATTGATCAGTTCCAACGTATTGTCACGTTTTCCTTCCCCACGTGAGCCATAAGGGCTGAATGACCTTTGTCCCCGACCCACTCATTTTTATAGCTTTCTAACAACAGGGGCAAATGCAAAGGCCCATGGCCCCTCGAGTATTCAACATCTTAACCATTGACCCTATGGCCTTGACCGGAAAGAAGCGACTTCAAAATAATTATTGTAACTTAAGATTCAACAACAATGGACTGAAACGGTTTGGCTGAAACAATGTGAGCTAAACGGTATGAAAATATTGTTTTCATTTTTAGATGGGCAATTTTCTGTCAGCAAATAGGAGAGACTGGGAGTCAAATGTAACACGGGGCAATTGGAACAATGACTTTATTTGCTAAGCCTTTTGAAGAACCGCACCAGCTTAAACACTAGTTATGCGGAACTGGATGCTGCCCTAATGAACAAAATGTGGCCATCGACCGGCAAAAATCTCCATTTTTTATTATGCTGTTTGAGGAGGCTTTTTTTAAAATGATTCATTTGTGAATGTTATTATCCTATTCCAGTTTGTTAGGGGATGTGATCTTAAAATGCTGGAGGCTAGGAACCACAGCAATTGATCGTGGTTTGAAAACATATCATTCTGCCTGTCTCTTTTTATTTAGCAAATATTCCGCTTTCAAGAGCACATTTTACAATCTGAAGCTTAATAATGTTGAGCTTCTTCAGACAACCATCCCCAGATGAATTCATCAGTGGGATAATTATACATTTCATCGAAAAAAATCGAGTGAAGCTGTGTCACAAGAATGTCCTAAAGTTGTCCGCAAAAAATGTATTGACCAGGAGCTCCGCGGCTACCCGGCTCTGTTTCAGGTATTCGGTGGACTCCTTAGTGAGCCCGCGGCCACCCGGCTCTGTTTCAGGTATTCCGTGGACTCTCCAGTGGGCCCGCGGGCGAACGGTCAGAATTCCACGGATATGTAAACGTTCTTGGAAGCCCACGGACTCCATAGGAAATCCGCAGACTCCCGATTTCGCGGGCGCCCTGTAAGATTCAGGCAATATACTGTGTTCTCAAAATATTTTGTCATTACCCATGCAGTGAAGTGCAATATAGCCAGACAATGAATTTGAGTGTGCTGTTTTTTTATAGAATGCTGAGCCGAGGAGCAGGACTATAAATTGACAAGATGCTTTTAGTCCTGCATCCTCCAATCCCGGATACTAAATTGAGTCAGTACATTGGGATTGATCCAAGCAGATCAAATATATAGTAGCCAGTGGCAGATCCAGTGGGAGGGGCAAAAAAGGCATTTGTCTCTCCCAAACAGAAAAGCTCGGGGCAAAACTATTCTTCCCCCCCCCACCCTCCAAGCTGTCGATATCTTTTTTGCCCCGACTCCTTTTTAGTTGATAAGCAAGGTTTTGGTGCTTCAACTATCAACTTCAAACAGAACCAGTCAACATCAGTGTTAAAATTGGGCCTTGGGTTGCAAAACAAGCATCTTGTGGCCACATGTTTGACCCGGATACGTTTTTGTTTTGCTTATCGACACTTGGGTTTACGCCCCAAAACCTACCGTTCAATGAAATTGTGGCATACTCTCACCGCGTGACGTTTTTTTCTAATCGATTTCAGCTTGCCCCCCCCCTGACCTACTGGTCACATCCGCCACTAATAGTAGCAGCTAGCACACTGGGATTAATCCCAGTATATTAGCTACATTTTGCATCCAGAATAGACTGGGATAAATCCCAGTGTATTAGCTACATTTTGCAACCAAGATTCGAGGAAGCAGACCACAAAACATCTTGAAAGTTATGCTGCTCTTCTGCTAAAACAGTCATGCTCCTTGTCATCCTGGTTGCACACAAACTACCACTGTTTGAACAATGACACCCGTTCTGTTGCCAGGGGGTTGTGAGTACCACGAGTTCTTCAAGTCCCTCGCTGAACTCAGTTCTTGATCGAGTGCGACCCGCTTCTAGTACGAGGTCAAACGTGCCGGCATCTTCGCCGTCCAGATCGTCCGGAGGAGGCGGAGCATTTTCTGGAGGTGGAGGAGGTGGTGGGGGAAGACCTGTGGGAGGTGGAGGAGGTGGAAGAGGAGGAGTTGGGAGAGGAACATTTGTGGGAGGTGGAGGTGGTGGGGTAGGACCTGTGGGAGGTGGAGGAGGTGCAAGAGGAGGAGTTGGGAGAGGAACATTTGTGGGAGGTGGAGGTGGTAGGGGAGGACCTGTGGGAGGTGGAGGAGGTGGAAGAGGGAGTTGGGGGAGGCGGGAGTGGCGGGGGAAGCAGAGGAGGAGGTTCCTCTTCGCCTCCGTTATCTAGACTCCGACCTCAACCAGCACCTCGGACACGGGGGTTCTCTTTTTCACCATCTCCGCAGCAAGGCTTCAGAAACAGGCGCCCAAACAGAAGACAAAGAGGAAACAATCGTTTCCAACAAGCTAACTTTCGGCATGGGCGCCGTTTTCAGCAGCCCAGATATCACAGAAGACCACGAAACTTCTTCCACTGGCTTTTGAGCGGAGTGGCACGCCTCTTCTCCCCCGGGAAGCATTTCCGGCCACATCGACGCCACCAGAGAGGGCGCTGGTCAGGCCGCCGGCGACGTTCTCCCTCCCCTCAGGCCATTGATGACGCGCACTTCGAGTCGCTGTGGCAGCAGTACCAGGAGCAGGCGGCGGCCGGACAGGCGCGGCCGGGCATCTCGAGGCAGCAGCTGCGGCAGGCTTATCAGGAGGCAGCAGCCGAGGAGGTGGACAGCCAGAGCCGGCAGTGGACCTGTGGCGCCGTGCTCATCTCGGAGCGCTTCATGCTGACGGCGGCTCACTGTCTACAGGCGGGCACGCCGCAGGTCAGTGCCGCTCGGCCTGTCTGTTCTGGGCGTGGCCACTGTTGGTGATTGAGCTCAGTGCCGCTCGGCCTGTCTGTTCCGGGCGTGGCCACTGTTGGTGATTGAGCTCAATGCTGCTTGGCCTGTCTACTCTGGGCTTGGTCACTGTTGGTGATTGAGCTCAGTGCTGCTTGGCCTGTCTACTCTGGGCTTGGTCACTGTTGGTGATTGAGCTCAGTGCCGCTCGGCCTGTCTGTTCTGGGCGTGGCCGCTGTTGGTGATTGAGCTCAGTGCCGCTCGGCCTGTCTGTTCTGGGCGTGGTCACTGTTGGTGATTGAGCTCAGTGCTGCTTGGCCTGTCTACTCTGGGCGTGGTCACTGTTGGTGATTGAGCTCAGTGCCGCTCGGCCTGTCCGTTCTGGGCGTGGTCACTGTTGGTGATTGAGCTCAGTGCTGCTCGGCCTGTCCGTTCTGGGCGTGGCCACTGTTGGTGATTGAGCTCAGTGCCGCTCGGCCTGTCTACTCTGGGCGTGGTCACTGCTGGTGATTGAGCTCAGTGCCGCTCGGCCTGTCTACTCTGGGCGTGGTCACTGTTGGTGATTGAGCTCAGTGCCGCTTGGCCTGTCCGTTCTGGGCGTGGCCACTGCTGGTGATTGAGCTCAGTGCTGCTCGATCTGTCTGTTCTGGGCGTGGCCACTGTTGGTGATTGAGCTCAGTGCCGCTCGGCCTGTCCGTTCTGGGCGTGGTCACTGTTGGTGATTGAGCTCAGTGCTGCTCGGCCTGTCCGTTCTGGGCGTGGCCACTGTTGGTGATTGAGCTCAGTGCCGCTCGGCCTGTCTACTTTGGGCGTGGTCACTGTTGGTGATTGAGCTCAGTGCCGCTCGGCCTGTCCGTTCTGGGCGTGGTCCTGTTGGTGATTGAGCTCAGTGCTGCTCGGCCTGTCCGTTCTGGGCGTGGTCACTGCTGGTGATTGAGCTCAGTGCTGCTTGGCCTGTCCGTTCTGGGCGTGGCCACTGTTGGTGATTGAGCTCAAGCGCCAGAGTGCAGGCTCTGGTCAATTTTACAAGGCAGTTCACGGCCATATTTAACAGAGATGTCTATATGCAGAGTGACCTCTCAACCTCTCCCCCATGAGCGTCGAAAGCAGGGGGCGGGTAAAATTAATACCCCAATTTTATCCGAAAATACTTCTATTTTAAAAAGAGCAATGTTCAATTCCGACGGGAGTAGGTGAGAGACATCACAAGGATCACGAAACCGACGCGTTTCTGGTTTTAGACGGGGTACTTCTCTATCAGCGAGGAGTTGACATTTCACTCACAACCCCCCCCAGTTTTGGCCGGTAGCGGCGGTGTTCCACCCCGGCACCAGCGTCCTCACTGGTGTCCTCCTACCATGGTGCAGGTGGTGCGTCTGGGAGACCGGGTCCTCAGCTCTTCCTCGGAGGCCAGCGCGCCAGCCGAGTACCGGGTGACGGAGGTGATCCCACACCCCGACTACCGGCCTCCCAGCGTCTACCACGACCTGGCCCTGCTGCGGCTGGACAGCGACGTCCAGTTCGGACCGCACGTGCGACCCTTCTGCCTGTTCGACGGCAGCTTCAGTCTGGCCGGAAGGAGCGGCTACGTCTCCGGCTGGGGCGCAACGCAGTTCGGTATGAAGGACGGGGTGACAGTTCTGTAAGGAGGGGCGCCACGAAATTCTTTGGGGAGAATGGAGTGCCACGAAATGCTGTGCGGGAGGATGGAGCGCTACACAATACACTAGGGAGGAGAGGGAGACACGAAATTCTGTGGGGATGACTGGGCGCCACGAAATTCTGTGGGGATGACTGGGCGCCACGAAATTCTGTGGGGATGACTGGGTGCCACGAAATTCTGTGGGGAGGATGGGGTGCCACACAATCCACTAGGGATGAGAGGGAGGCACGAGATTCTGTGGGGATGACTGCATGCCACGAAATTTTGTGGGGAGTATGGGACACCATACAATCCACTAGGGAGGAGAGGGCGCCACGAAATTCTGTGGGGATGACTGGGTGCCACACAATTCAGTGGGGAGGGAGAGGGCGTCACGTAATTTGGTAGGGAGGGTGGGGCGCCACACAGTCGTGTGCGGAGACGGGGCGCTAATGGGGCGCCACAAACGCCAGGGATGCAGCTTCGTTCTCATGCAGTCAGCAGTCGGCTGCCTCAACCAGAACAGAGCTCATTCGTTTCTACCTTGTAAAACAAAGGTGCAGCATGGCCCAGGTCAGCAAACATGACATGATACACTATAATCCAAAGCGTTCAAAATCTACCATTCAGGGTGAGTCTGTAAATAATGACTGCCAGCCTTCGCCACCAGCCTGGCCCGACTCGGCCTCCCAGCGCTGAAGTTCTGCCCGCGCGGCACAGGTGGCAGCATGACCGACACCCTGATGGGAGGCAACATCACCATCTGGCAGCGGGAGCGCTGTGACCGCGTCTACCGACGCGTGACGGGCA
Source organism: Lepas anatifera (assembly GCA_034440635.1). Lineage (NCBI taxonomy): Eukaryota > Metazoa > Arthropoda > Thecostraca > Lepadidae > Lepas > Lepas anatifera. The sequence goes on along the minus strand of JAOTON010000941.1, from coordinate 612,962 downwards.
GCTCGCGGAAGTTAGCGCGTGGCGTGACGAGCGAGCTGCTGTGTGCTGGCGGTGGTGCCCGGGACGCCTGTCAGGGCGACTCCGGCGGGCCGATGACAGTGAGGACCCCGGCCGGTACCCGGCTGGTCGGCCTGGTCTCCTCCGGGGTAGGTTGCGCCACCGAGGGCGTGCCTGGTCTGTATACTTATGTTGTAGAGTATGTTGACTGGATAGATGAGGTGTTATACGGGGGAGATTGAAGGGTGGCGGGCAGCCAGGAGATATGAGGGCATTAGCTGGTGTTTTCTGGAGATAATTGGAAGGTGAGAGTTTTATTGCCGTTTGGTGTAGAGCACATCGCCGGAAGTGGATGGTTTAAGGCGAGTCTGGGACAGTGTGCAAGGAACGGGCTGTTAGAGGGGGCGATTGGCCTGTAAAAGGCGGCTCCAGGTCGCAGCCACACCATCAGGCAGTGAAGCTACAAATCAATAAAGACAGCATATTTCTCTTTATCTCCCATTACTTCTCTGATTTCTCTTCGGTTCGATAAGAAATGTCATTAGGCCGATGCCTTAACAAAGCCGCAAGACAACTCTCGACTAACTGGCCGCATTCTCTCCTTTTGCCAACTGCATGGAGTGCAGTTCCTCCCGCCTGCAGTAGCCATTACGGGGCGGTGAGTGGGCGGGGCCAGGGAGCGGGGACTCACCCCCACACAAGGACGAGCGCGTGCCACCAACCACCAGCTGCCCCAACTGGGACATCCGCGTACGCCGCACTCACTCGCCAGTCCGCGTCACTTCTCCGCCGGGAATTCCCCAGAAGCCAGCCGTGGGGAAAATAGGGAACTCCCTCTTGCCTTGGGGCACCGTAAACGGAGTAAAACCGCCGATGTAAATTCAGAGCCCAGCTCCAGTCGAGGTATTTATACGCTTCAACATAGCCATGACTCAGAGATTCCACGTGGAATGGATCGGGCGGCTCTAATTATAGCAGCCTGCATATTTTATGTATTATAGCAGCCTGCCCTTGTGTCCAATGCTGTTATGCAGATAACATGATGTATCGACCTGGGATACATGAGGAGCTAGTCCGCTCCAGGAACGGATCTACAAACGGACTACGGGGGTTTTCTATTTATGACAAAAACGTACCAGACACTCGGATAGTAATCTCTGAGGCCGCTCATGCACCGGGGTAGTAGTTTTCTGGCAGACTTGGAAGACTACTTCTTCCCTTGCTTAGATGTCAACCTAGATCTTCCAGACTCATAGATAAACTAATGTCGACTAACTAACACAAAGTCCGCACAAATATTGTACCAGTATGCAGCCCCGTCATTGCAAGACTAATGCATTGCCAATGTAATCATGTATTTGGGAAAACACGATTGCAAGTTCAATCAAAACCGTACGAGGTCTTATGTAACCGATACAAGACACTGCAGGGATAGACAGCGTGAGCACTGGAGGACCGTTTGTTGCGAGACAGGGATTCGTGTCGACCGCCCCGACCGCAGTGGTCCCACGGTCTCGCGTCGTCCAACCGAGCGGGAGATCGGTCTTTGGAAGAGATCTCGGAGCCAAGGTGATCATCTCACAGCGGACACATCACGTCGTTTTTCTTCTTCATATACAGTTCTAGGAAGGTGAAAACAGGCCGCTACACACGGCACTTCACATAACTGTTTTGTGTTTGTTTACAGGCATGCCTGAGTTACAAATGCTTTAGAGACATGCAGAAAAGAAACTTATAGCAGGGATTTGGACAGGAATTCCCCTCCACTAGATCTGCTTAAAAGACCAGTTTAGTGTCCAGCGCCGAGCTGGCATACACTTACACCGTGGGCGGCCCACCGTTTTCGTCTGCACCCCACTCGTCAATGGGGAAAAGCACAAGAACATCTAAGGATGTTTTCTCGCACATTAGAAGTATCTTAGCAGCAAAGCACACTTTGTTTGAGGATAAGCACACTATGTTTGACTATTTTACGACGTATGTCTACAAAACTGACCTAAAGTAAGATAGTGGGCCTTCGCCAGCGGTCGTACAGCTGACCTCCGGCAATGTGCAAGGCCGCTCATCCAGTACGGCTCACAGGGATCCCGTGCATAGCATTACAAGTCTGTACGAGCCAGCCATGGAGGTGAGGTCTAGGACCTTTGAGAGTATCTGCTGGCAGTCCCTCCACAGCAGACTGACTACACCGCCTTACCGGCAGGAGAATCACAAGAGCTACACCAGCTGACGCGCGGTATTGAGGTCAGCAGCTCATGAAAAGCCGTCGCTGTAGAGATTAAAAGTTCACATGAATGCGCCGCTGTAGAGGTGGTCACCAGCTCACGCGAAGATAGCGCTGTAGAGGTGGTCACCAGCTCACGTGGAGGTACCGCTGTAGAGGTGGTCACCAGCTCACGTGGAGGTACCGCTGTAGAGGTGGTCACCAGCCCACGTGAAGTTACCGCTGTAGAGGTGGTCACCAGCTCACGTGGAGGTACCGCTGTAGAGGTGGTCACCAGCTCACGTGGAGGTACCGCTGTAGAGGTGGTCGCCGACTCACGTAAAGTTACCGCTGTAGAGGTGGTCGCCAGCTCACTTGAAGGTACCGCTTTAGAGGTGGTCACCAGCTCACGTGAAGGTACCGCTGGTCTGGGCGTACTTGTGCCGCACCGCCTTCACAAGCTCGTGGTGGATGACAAACGTGAAGCGCAGATGCGAGATCTGCCCACACAGACGACGAAAATCACACGTCTGTCACGTCGTCACATACTTATTACAAGGAGCTGTTCATATATAACGTCAGCGAACGAAGGGCGAGGGAGTCTGGCATTTTCTGTTGAAGGGGAGGGTCTGGCTTTTCCTGACGTTTTCCGACGATGGGGTGGAAATCATGGACTGTAGTGAAACTTTCTATTGAGCGGCTCACCTCCACGGTGGAGTTGTCGTTGAGTTTGAACTTGGCCCCCCTCAGCACCGGCTTGCC